>CM068369.1:28124958-28474958 GCA_034769895.1 Magicicada septendecula
ACTCTGAACCCTGAAAAGTTTGTTGTTACAAAAAAAATGTTTGAGAAAATGCATTCACTTTTTATAAACCTGAACTTTAAAAATTTAATCTTGTACTGTGAAAATCCATAAAGTAGACGCACCATATAATCCAATTATAATACACCATACTATCTTATGCTACAGTTGTTTTTGTATCTAATAAATAGTGTGACTTGCTAATCAATCACATATATTATTATAATTAAATGTCCAATTAAATTGTTACTTACCGTTACGATAATTCTTACGGGGTCACAGGGTTCGATCACATGTACCTAGATACAAGCATGGTCTATAGGTTATGCAAAGTACTGACACAACTCATTTTGGAAGAGAATTAATATTTTTCTTTAATCAGACTCATTTGAAAATCTTGTTCAAAATTTTTCTCAGCATTTTACAGATTACGTTACATGTTTCTTTTTTCTCTTGGCGTCTTCTACATACTAACTTACGCTAATCTCTTACCTTACTGATCACTATATAAAACAGACATACAGACAGAGCCCAGCCTGCAAATTTTTTACACTCACTCAAACACACTAAATTATGAACCCCTTAACATTTTCTAATAAAACCCCCAGCCCTTACACTTAAACCGCCGGCAACGTGGTTCGCGCGCGCACTCATCTTCTGTTAATTTCTTGTTGTTTACTGTCCGAAAATTATACAGTTAATTTCTTTACCCTTTTCTACTCGACCGCGGTCACATAAACTTTCCTCCTATTAAACTTTTTACTGTTCAAATATATAAATTTGTGACGAGCCCGGTTGACGGGCGGCCTGCGCAGGCTGGAGTCGATAACGAACTGCCGGCGTCTTTCCGTTCCCCACTCCGGGAGCATTTTAGTCAAGACGACGGACATCAATGCCTTCCAGTTAGTCGTCCCAGTTTCGAATCATACTAGTCACGTAGTTGTTGGAGTGACGATAGCAGACGATTTCAAATAGGCACTGGCTAATGTCATAAAAGTGGGTGGGACTTAACACAGCATTTCCGTAGTGAAACCAAATGAAGGATGAAAATTTCTCTCTCTGGCCATCTTAGTTTTTTGCCAGAGCGTCACTTGGAGCGTGATTGAGCAGTTGCGTATGTGCGCTGCCACACACAGGTACAAAGTTCTCAGAATTTTGTGGAGGTGCAGATATTCTGCCGCATTCCTCGACAACAACTGCGTCTTACGTTGTTTCACTGTTCTGTTACATTGACTTATATACGCACAAATACGTTGCACAATGATAATCCGCCCAAAATGAAATAAATAAAAATATAAATAATGTCCCAAACGGTTAAAATAAAACACCCAAAAATCGACCCGCTACAATACCCCCTCGATGAGAATTCTGCTGTCCATGACAGAAGAAATCTCATCGATAAACCCCGAAGAGGACCGGTGAGGAACTGGTGCCAACAACCCCCTGGTTCTCAACCTCATGGGTACACGACCCCCTTGGCTCAGCGACCATGGACTCATCTGAACGAGATCACTGGACTTCTCCGTAAGAGATCCCAACACCGAGAAATTGATCAGACTCGCACCACGGCCCACCTCGCCTTCTAACATGCTACCCCCAAAATCCTCAATCCCTGGCTAAAATTACTCCAGCTCCTCCGCCGATATGTTTCCCCTTTTTGCAAGCTGGGCTGCCTTTAGCAGATACTGGGCTCACACACACTCACATTACATATTATCATAACACATTAAAGTAAAAACTTCCTTTTAAAATTCAAAAAATTCAATATTCAAAAAAAAAAATCTTTTACCAAAAAATTCTCTTCCTTTTTTTTTCTAATTTTTGTTTCAATGACTTAACCTAAACATTTCTACTAATATAAACATTTCTATTCTAACATGGAGAATCACTTATAGTCTACCAATATAAAGCAATACAATAAAAGAAACATCATTAATACATACATAATAAAATGATCATTACTCAAAATATTCACTCGCTGGCAGGCGAAACATCAAAAAAAAATTTTTTTTTTTTTTTTTCAAAAAAATTTAAAATTTTCAAAATTTTAAAATTCAAAAAAATTATTCATTAAATATTTATTAAATTTATTTATTAAATAACATTTATTAAAATTATTCAAAGATTAGTTTGAATTAATCAAGCAAACAAATTAAAATTAAATTCCTACTCTACAAGCTTATTAGGTGTATGAACTCATCAGCTGATCCTAACTAGGTCAAGTACAAAACCCTTGACCTACATATGTTATCTAAAAGTTCTGAAAACACATTGAACATTTGCAATATCCTAACTTGAAATACAAACATAATAAACAAAATATCTAAAACAAACAAAATATTAATACAATTAATCATCAACTTGACATTTACATCATTTAAAATAAACACTTCTTGACTTTACATTATTTTCACTTCTATCCAAATTCTGTCACTGGTTTAAAAAACAATTGTACATTCTTTATTATAAATCTCTCTTTCTTTTCAACAATCTTACTTTAATATACTGTGGGTGATGTAAATCATTTATTCTCGTTTTTCTGTATTAGATTTCTATACATATATAAACTTTCTCCCCCTCTGACTATAATATTCATCAACTCAATTATCATGACACCCATCTCTATCAAAAATATCTACTAATCAAAACACTCTAAACCCCAACTTATCATTTAACACAATTCGCCGCCTTCTCCCCATATATAAAAAAAATACTCTCTAACCCTTTGTACATAGGATACGTGTTTCCTTCCCAAAACTCATTCCCTTATGTTGGTTCCTGGACCCTCCCTAGGTAACCCTTTCCGGCGCCAATCGGTCCCTATCCCGTCCCAACCCTTGTTGTGGACTCCCCAAATACACTACCCCCTAATACAAAATTGCCATCCCCAAAAATCTCAATCTCATTACCTCACTACAAATACACAAAATAACCTCATTAATTATAAACATAAATATATATCATTCAAAACTCTACATAAAGTCTCCATTACCACTGTGTCAACATTAATACTTCACCAACTCTGTTATATCACATCAACTCAAAAACAACATTACATCATATTCATTATTTCAAACTCACATTCAGCTTTTAATTCAACTTGGACAGGTCGGCATGTCACATAAAACATTTATCACCCATAAATTATCTTTTATTAATCTGCATATTCTTTTTATCTTTACTTCGAAATATCTGTAGCACACAAAACATTAATTATTTGTAACATTTGCAAACCAATATACCAGGGACATGGTATTGTTGATCAGCTGATATCCTAACATAATTAAAACACCATGAATACCATTCAAAATTGGACAATTACATGTAATACATTATCAACACTTACTTCTATTATGTTGATTGCCTGCCAGGCGTCTAATGATTGGCTTAGAAAAAAAATTACGCACATAATGAAAATACATTTTATCAACAACTATATCTAACACGCAACAATAAAATGATTGCACAAATAGCAATAAACCTGGATTATTAGCATACATCAAACAAACAATTCTCTTTTAAATAATTTATATAAAAATTTATAAACATTATTATTTAAAATTTTTCATTAACTCTTTTTATTTATCATCATGATGAATTTATCCTGTGTTGTAATCAGATTTTCAAAAATTCTAAATTTATTATTAATACATATTTTTAATCATTATGTTCCACAAAATAAACCATTTACCATTTATTTACTTATTAATTATTATTAAATCAAAATCTCACCAAACAATTTAATTACCTTATAAAATTCAAACACATAATATTCCATCACACTATCTACACATCTCCACTTATTTAATCCAATTTATTATTAAAATAACATATCTCATTATTATCAACATTCTACAAATCATTAACTATTGTCTTCATAATTATTTTGTTATTTAATTAGAGTGCAAAAATATTAATAATATTATTATTAATACAACATTTTCTAAAACATATACACATTACATTTCACACTACACACAAATGAATTCACTATTATTTACAAAATATACGTCAAAACTGTTCAAGTGTATCTCACTTCATGTCCAAATCTGCCATGTCAAACAACCATAAAACAAAATGTTTAATTGTCTTTTATTGTCTTACAGTCTACCCTCCATCGTCCCAAATCAACCTTGGTTTTATATAACACTGTTGCTTTTTATTTACAAACAAATGGTTACTTTGTGTGTCATAACCAGAACAACCAAATTCACTCATTTTACCAGAATACTCATTAAACCAGTCTACGTTAGGTAGTTTTGTTAAGTCTCCGTCATTACATTCATTCACTATCGGTCTAATTATTTTTATCAAATCATTGTAATCATTATTATTCAAATATATTTCTAAGCCTTCTTTCCATTCATCATACTTTCTATTCAAATTATACAATTCTGTTACATACCATTCTCTATTTACCTCTCTCTCTTCATAACACCACATCACACTCTCACAATTATTCCGGACAGAGGGTACACAATTACTCCACAAAAATAAACACCTCAATTCATCTACCAATACGGGACTCTTGCCCTTCAACCACAACACTTGTGGACTCAATAAATCATCATAAATATCATAAATAATAAAGGGAAAATTTGCCCTCTGTCCCCACTCTACCACAACATTATTTCTCCACTCTCTCTCTAACTCACTGACACACATTAACATTTCATTATCAACTTCTACTCTTTCTACCATTACGTTATCACTCTCAACATCTACACCATCATTTTCTAACACCACATTTTTATTTGTATTATCATTGTTATTACTTGTCAACTCATTATCTGGCATTACATTCATCACCTGTACTCCCATTCGCTCTACACTCCGTTCTAATTTATTCAAACTGGATCTTATCGTTTCATTAGTACTTTCTACACATTTACTCATTTCTTGTATTTCATTTTTTAACTCATTATTCAGATTTTTTAATACATTGAATTTAGCGTCAGAGTCATTTTTTAATACATTGAATTTAGCGTCAGAATCACTCTTCTGTTCACTGAATTTTAACTCTAACATCGCCTGCTGCTTGTCTGAACTCTCTTTCATACTACATACCATGCTACATAAATATTTCATCATATTATTGTTATCTGAGTTTTTATTTTGAATTGGGGTTGAATGAATTCCTTCATCCATAATTCTTGATTCTGTTTCACTTATTTCTATTTCATTCTGACTCGCACTTGGAGTCGAGCGTGCTTCAAAGTTACTAATGTTCGAGTCGTCGAACACTTCGACACTCATTTTATTTACGTTATTTTCGTTATTTGACATTTTGTATTATTGATATGCTTAAATTAAATAAATTGCTTAAATGGATTAATTAAATAAATGGTGTCATTACTTAAATTTTGTAATATAATGCTAGGTCGCTATGCTAACCTAGAACACGCTTGTATCTCTGTCGATGCGGAATTCAATTAATTAATTATAATTAATTCAATTCGTGCCTGTTCCGTGGCGCCAATTGTGACTTGCTAATCAATCACATATATTATTATAATTAAATGTCCAATTAAATTGTTACTTACCGTTACGATAATTCTTACGGGGTCACAGGGTTCGATCACATGTACCTAGATACAAGCATGGTCTATAGGTTATGCAAAGTACTGACACAACTCATTTTGGAAGAGAATTAATATTTTTCTTTAATCAGACTCATTTGAAAATCTTGTTCAAAATTTTTCTCAGCATTTTACAGATTACGTTACATGTTTCTTTTTTCTCTTGGCGTCTTCTACATACTAACTTACGCTAATCTCTTACCTTACTGATCACTATATAAAACAGACATACAGACAGAGCCCAGCCTGCAAATTTTTTACACTCACTCAAACACACTAAATTATGAACCCCTTAACATTTTCTAATAAAACCCCCAGCCCTTACACTTAAACCGCCGGCAACGTGGTTCGCGCGCGCACTCATCTTCTGTTAATTTCTTGTTGTTTACTGTCCGAAAATTATACAGTTAATTTCTTTACCCTTTTCTACTCGACCGCGGTCACATAAACTTTCCTCCTATTAAACTTTTTACTGTTCAAATATATAAATTTGTGACGAGCCCGGTTGACGGGCGGCCTGCGCAGGCTGGAGTCGATAACGAACTGCCGGCGTCTTTCCGTTCCCCACTCCGGGAGCATTTTAGTCAAGACGACGGACATCAATGCCTTCCAGTTAGTCGTCCCAGTTTCGAATCATACTAGTCACGTAGTTGTTGGAGTGACGATAGCAGACGATTTCAAATAGGCACTGGCTAATGTCATAAAAGTGGGTGGGACTTAACACAGCATTTCCGTAGTGAAACCAAATGAAGGATGAAAATTTCTCTCTCTGGCCATCTTAGTTTTTTGCCAGAGCGTCACTTGGAGCGTGATTGAGCAGTTGCGTATGTGCGCTGCCACACACAGGTACAAAGTTCTCAGAATTTTGTGGAGGTGCAGATATTCTGCCGCATTCCTCGACAACAACTGCGTCTTACGTTGTTTCACTGTTCTGTTACATTGACTTATATACGCACAAATACGTTGCACAATGATAATCCGCCCAAAATGAAATAAATAAAAATATAAATAATGTCCCAAACGGTTAAAATAAAACACCCAAAAATCGACCCGCTACAATAGTCCGAAGGTAGACCCACCAGTTTTTACTTTTTTCATTGTCGTCATTCTCTTATAATCTTCATAAAATCAAAATCTGTTAAAAAATTCTCTTCAAACAATTTTGTTCCAAGAAATATTTCTGTTCCAAAAAGTTTCTCTACCACAAAAGTACACTAACAAAATTATAATAGACCTTCACTCTGATTCTCAAGAAGTTTGTGGTCACAAAAAATGTTTGTGAAAATAGATTTGCTAACGGCAGCAGAGAAGTAGTTTGTTTTTAAAATTCCTTCCCGGGCTGTTTGGCCGTAGTCCAGTGTTTTCTGCAAAACCAGACGTTTCCGCAGTGCCATTGACTGCCATCATCAGTGAAAATCGAGTGCCATAACGTGAGGTGGTATACGTTAGTGACCACAATACTGTGGTTAAGGCTGAAGCAATAAGTAGAAAGAAGTAGTTTCTATGGAAATATTTCATTTCGAAAATGATTTTAAGTATAAATCTTAGAACATATAAGTCATGTATGGTTGTCCATACCGATATTTTTGAAACGTGTGTGTGTGTGTGTGTGTGTGTGTGGAATTTTTTCTATGGCAAACGATAACAGCCGCAAATTCAAACAGAATCAAATAATTTTTTGCATACAGCCCTAAATTGTAGAGGACTCAAGGCCTATTGTTTTTGGTGAAGATCGGTTAAGGGAAAGGGGCAGTTTACCTGCAACGTTTTACGTTTTAACAAGTGTAAAGTGCTTAATTTTGATAAATAATGTATCCTGAAAAGAAGGTCATAATAATCCACTGTAGAAAGGTAGATGAAATATCTATAAATGAAAAGGGTAGTTGAAGGTGGGAGGGGATAATTTTTTCATAAATTAAAATGGTAGTTGTTGATGGAGGAGGTAAATTTTTATGTGTGTACTACGTTATTGACAACAAAGAAGTAGTTTCTATGGAAATATTTCATTACACTTTAACAAAATTCTATATTTTTAATTTTAATTTAAATCACGTATGAGTGAAAATATATCGTTCCTGGCAGGCAAGCATATCTCAATTATGTAATGTTTACTTTCGTGCAAACCGAAAAGATGGACATTGATTTGCTTCCTGTGGATCGCTGGGCAGTGTTGTTGTATTAAAGCAATTAATACAATCTGTGTACTTTTTTCTATTATGATATGAGAATTATAAACTAATATGTGCATGTCTGTGTGTATGAAAAATATATAAATATTTTTCTCCTTTGGAAAATTGTTGGCCCTCCTTGAAAATATTTTGACCTCCCTGATGGCTAGTTATTTACTAGCCTGTGTCGAATATAGCGTTATGACATGGATCAGAATGGTGGGTGTTAAACAGGAGACACAAACGTATTAAGGAAGAAATGTTTTGCTGAGACATTTATAATTATACGGGTGAACAGAATCATCGTTCAGGAAATCAGAAGACGAATGGAAAGAAAGAAAGACTCGATTTTAAAAAAGAAAAATGACTAGTATAGTATTGACAGGAAAGACTTTGATAACACTATAGACATCCCTCGGCCCCTTGCAGCGAGAGTCCAATTTCATTATAGGAATCAGATCGCAGCTACCTTTAGCTAGCTCTTCGTTCGACCTACAGACATTTTATCCAAAAGTACAGTCCTTCCTCACAAAGGTTGAGGATAGCCTTAATCCACCTGATATGGTGGTAACATTTTAGCTGATACGTAATTTCTTCAGAACTCAAGCATCCACTTATTTAATTTATATTTAAATGATTTTAAATATAATTTTAGGACATGGAAGTCATGTATGGTTCTCCATACCGATTTTTTTTTTACATGTTAGCACCATTTTTTACTTCCATGTTCCATAAGGAAATGGAAGTATGGTGATGGCAAAAAAAAAACGTGTTCGAGATAAGGGCTGATTCTGATTGTACTACGCTCAAAACAAGAAGAAAAGTCATTTTCTGAAAAGTGTCTGTGTGTGTAGAATTTTTCTATGGCGAACGATAACTATGGCGAGTCAACACCTATTGATTTTGGTGAAGATCGGTTAAGTGGAAGTGGTAGTTTACCTGCAACGTTTTATGTTGTAACAAGAGTAAAGTACTTAATTTTGATAAATAAAGTATCCTGAAAAGAAGGTCATAATAATGCACTGTAGAAAGGTAGGTGGAATATCTATAAATTAAAAGGGTACTTGAAGGGTGAAGGGGGTAATTTTCTATAAATGAAAATGATAGTTGGAGGGGGAGGGGATAATTTTTTATATACGTACTACATTATCAGCAGCTAAGAAATAGTTTATTGTTAAAATTCCTTCCCGGGCTGTTTGGCTGTGGTTCAATGTTTTCTGCAAAACCAGATGTTTCGTCAGTGCCATCGACTGCCATCATCAGTGAAAATCGAGTGCGCTAATGTGAGGTGGTATATGTTAGTGACCACGGTTAAGGCTGAAGAAAGAAATAGTTTATATGAAAATATTTCATCTCGAAAATGATTTTAAATGTAAAACTGAGAACATGGTCATGTATGGTTCTCCATACCGATATTTTTATTATTTAACTTGTTTTGTGTGAATGGAGATCATATTATACAACTCTTGTAAATGAGAGTTTTTATTCTGCTTTAATTCAGACTCGGATATTTTTATACAGAGGAGTGAAATATGCATAGGGAAAACTGGCTGGTCAGTCTGAATATGTTAGAACTTAATGTAGTCACTAAAGTGGGAATGGTAACTGCAGCATTATCAGTCTTGTGTTATCGGCAATGTTATCATAATAATGTTGTTATCAGCGTTACATTGTGTTTACATATAATAATACAAGCTGGTGATTTAATTCTAGCGTTTTTCTTCTTTTCTTTTATCCTATATAAGAGCGCATTGGGTCCTTGGGTCGTTCCTGATATGCCTGTTTGTTTTTAAGACCATTCTCTTCCTATTTCTTGTTTACTGTTCCTCTTTTTAATTCCTGTTTTTATACAAATTTCTTCCCCTCGTGGCCATACCAGTGGAGTTGTGTTTCTATGGCTTGTATTAGTGAGCTTAGATCTACATTATTTCTTGTTTTTTGTGGTTTTTCTGATTGTACATCTTCATGTTTATACCTTTCATTCTTTTTGCGTAAGCTTAATTCCACCACCATTGTTTTGTTTCTGTGCTTTTCTGTGGTGAGACCCCAACGTACAACTCTCTGTCCATAAAAATGGGCAAATATTTACTTAAGTCTTGTACTTTTACTTGTATGTTATGTACAAATAATGCATACGATGTAATATAATATTACATTCTGTAATGTAATATTTATTAACTAAAATTAATTTAATTCAACTAATTTTAATTTAATTTTTTATCTAAAATTAATTTTGACTGCTGATATTGCTGCTCAATGCTAGTTGTTTGTTGTGGTGTCCTTTAAGCTGAATTTTTTTGTTTTTTGGGGGGGAAAATTTTTGAAAAAAAAAAAAAATGCAAAAGTCCATGTGGGCATAAAATTAAAAAGAACTTAAACCAACCAACGAGGACTTGGTGAAACGTACTAATACAAAGGTTTTAAAAATATGTATAAACACCTGGTACGTTTCACAGTTTTTATTTAACTCTGGCAGCTGGTTCATCTTATTAAGCTGTTCTCAAAGAGAAGGAACAACTAAACTAAACAAAGAATGTAAGGGTGGTGAACATGTGTTTAGGGTGTGTATCTGGACATGTGTGGGGTGTGTATGATGGAGGGGGTGCAGAAGCTAGTGGGAAGGTCAAGTGTCTGTAAAAAATAAGTATAATCGGAAGGAAAAAAGTTGTTGTTTAGTTTACTTAATTTTTATATATTTTTTTAAAAACTTTGACAGATATTATTTAAGTCAAATTATTAATGATACCAAGTTCGTATTTTGAATAAAATTCCTCACTTTTAGTGCACTCCGCAAAGACTTTTACAATTTTTTTTCTAAAGTCTTCCTCCCATTTTTGACCAGAGATCCTCCATAAAGGTAACAAATTTTCAGTGAAAACACAGTTTTTAGAATTAGGTTAAAACTAACACTAGTCTGATATCTAGCATGGGATTTAAATTTTTTTTCAAAATTGTATAACTTTCTGGGCTCTGGTGACCTAAAATTTTGTAATTTTTAAAAGTGAATAACATATTCAGATTTTGTTTACAATTCCGTGTTTGACACCTGGCATAGATTTTTGGAACTTTTTCTAAATTTTGGGACACTATTTGGGCTCTGGTATTCCAAAATGTTTAAATGTTTAACACTGAACACATTATTTAGATCGTGTGGTTTAAGTTCTTTTTAATTTTATGCCCACATGGACTTTTGCATTTTTTTTTTTTTCAAAAATTTTCCCCCCCAAAAAACAAAAAAATTCAGCTTAAAGGACACCACAACAAACAACTAGCATTGAGCAGCAATATCAGCAGTCAAAATTAATTTTAGATAAAAAATTAAATTAAAATTAGTTGAATTAAATTAATTTTAGTTAATAAATATTACATTACAGAATGTAATATTATATTACATCGTATGCATTATTTGTACATAACATACAAGTAAAAGTACAGACTTAAGTAAATATTTGCCCATTTTTATGGACAGAGAGTTGTACGTTGGGGTCTCACCACAGAAAAGCACAGAAACAAAACAACGGTGGTGGAATTAAGTTTAGGCAAAAAGAATGAAAGTTATAAACATGAAGATGTACAATCAGAAAAACCACAAAAAACAAGAAATAATGTAGATCTAAGCTCACTAATACAAGCCATAGAAACACAACTCCACTGGTATGGCCACGAGGGGAAGAAATTTTTATAAAAACAGGAATTAAAAAGAGGAACAGTAAACAAGAAATAGGAAGAGAATGGTCTTAAAAACAAACAGGCATATCAGGAACGACCCAAGGACCCAATGCGCTCTTATATAGGATGAAAGAAAAGAAGAAAAATGCTAGAATTAAATCACCAGCTTGTATTAGTATATGTAAACACAATGTAACACTGATAACAACAGATTGTTGTTTTCAGATTTATTTGGCAAAGGTCATTTGATAGAATATTCTGTCTCAGCAAACTTTGAAATCCATCTGCAATAACTATAATATTCATGGTAACAAAAACAAGATTGTCAACGTATGATGAACCTTAGAGCAATTATAATTATAGATTTTATTACTTTAACATATATTATTATATTATTTTTATTATCAAGACATAGGAACCTGTGTCAAACCAGGAAGAATTAAGCATAGTAATTACTCGGCCAGATTATTTATGTATGTTTATTTTATTTTCTGTTTGCAGACTACTTTGGAAGCAGATACGCCGCACGCTATTTTGAAATGTACACCCATATCAGGAACTCAGCTGGAGGAGCAGGAAGACACAAAGTTGTTGGAGTTTACCAGCAGTTTTGATAACAAAAAGTTTAAGAAATTCCAATTAAATTCAACATATTTAACTGAAACACCGACCCAAATCCCACCTTCATTGCCTACTGCTGAAAACAAACACAACGGTTTAAACAACAATAGTACGTTTAACGGTAGATTTAGTATCGGTACTCACGGTTTGTCTAGCACGAGCCCTCCGATAAATTATAGTTTGAATTTATCAGACAGCGCAGTAACAAAAAGTACTGTGCACGATCAAGACATTCTGAAAAAAGACTTTAGTGATAAACTTTCAAAATCAGAAGATGAAATTTTAAATTACAAAAATGAAACGATGATAATTGCATCATCGACGGCATTGACCGACGAAAAGTGTGTTCCTCCTGTGAATAAGTTTGCGACCATAACGAAAAAACCAAGAGACCTTAATTTGACGTTCAGTAAAAGTAGTTTGTCGAGTTTAAGACTGCCTGCAACAAATTCTGTAAATAATACGTTGATGAATTCAAAACTGAACACCACGTTTAGCAAATCGGCGGTGAACAGAACGTTCTGTAAATCAACCGAAGGAATAAACGGTGAACGTGAAAGCGGAACTGAAGACGATCAGATGAGCAGCGCGTCAGACAGTAGTTTTAGTTCTGGAACGAATCTGCCTCGCAGCGTGGGAGACTTGCAGACTATAGCAAAGCAACAAGAAGAGAGTGAGTACACCCTTTGTAAAGTTCTTAATCAGATGTTTGTGCACACACACAATGTATATACACACATTTTATTTATGTCACTGTAGAGTTACTTGATTTTTTAGTTCACAAAATATTTTGAAGTTGAAGTTTGAAGTTTACTGCTCTTAAGAAACAGACAGACATTGACCCTAAAAACAAGAAATTTGATATGGGATTGAAACTGAAATTTAATTAAGAAAATTATGTTAGTGGTTATAATCACAAACAGAATTATCACTGTTGCACACCACTATAGAAAAATTATTCTAATTAGCGCTTTCAAGCTTCTCAGCTCATTGTCAGATCGGAAATAACAACAACGGTTCATAAAACAAACTCTTCACCCCTACTGTCCCCCCCCCACAAACAAGTTATAAGTCATAATATGTCCCTTCCCAACCTCCGAGCGCTGTCACCCTCCATCTGTACAGTTACATATTTTTCTAGCACATTCCGTGCACGCGCGCGCGCGTGTGTGTGTACATGTGCGTGAGTGTACAGTCTTTTCAAAACCTAACTTTGTAAAGCCTTTCTCATTCACACTTTTGGGTACGGTCACTCACCCTTATTTGAAAAACATCCATATATGCAATTTAACTCTTAATGTTATCTATCCGTCCTCTACCTTTTACTTCTTAATTATATTATAAAATATTTCTTAATTACCAAATTTAGTTTTAGTATTCATTAAATTGTCTAACCCTTTTTCTCTTTCTTTCAATATTTCTAACTCCTCCCTAAGCTTTCTTCCAACTGTGTTATTTACTACTTTCAAAATTTGATAGTCTTCTAAAGGATTAACAAACTTATGGTTCTCTTCTATGAAATGTCTTGCATATAACAAATTCGTTGTTCTATTACCTTCTCCACGTTTGTGGTCAGACAACCTGCATACGAATTTCTGTCCTGTCTAACCTAGGTGAGAAAAAATTGTTTTTCTGATTTTTATGAAGTCATGACATGTTGCCATATCTAAATTAATTTTTTAAAGGCAAATAGTAACAAGACAAAGTCCTTCCATTTTTATTGTATCTGTTTTGCCTGGTGGCATATTGTATACAGATTTGTGTGTAAGTGAGATTGATGTAAAGGTTATATATTTATATTAAGAATATTCATATTCACTCATATTATTCTTGTTAATCATATTAATAATAAAGAATACTTTATTTTTTTATAAACAAGACTATATTTTTATTGTTTTTTACAATGTTTACAAATGTATATGGTTATATATAATATACACTTTTTATGTATTGTGACGGCAGCGAGGCAAACTCTGCTCTTGGTACCAGCCAAGACGTGACACCTGACGAGCTTACAGCGAGCCAATCAGGGATCAGCAGCACTCTGGTAGGCTTATGGCACACCAACCTGTCAGGGCATAAAAAGAGCACTGCTAGAATTTTTGGCGTATTCCATTGCCACTCCATCGGACTATGGGGAGCCAGCTGGAAGGAACAAGAAGAAGAGAAGAATGGACTTTCTTCGCTTTCTTGCCCTGTGAAGAACCAGCGATGGACATCGACCGGGACGGCAGCGGGCTCTACATACTGATGGAGGACTGCAGTACGCCATGAACAGCTGGCACAGCAGCCGAACATCACAGCGCGGCTCGGGTGGAACATATGTCAGAGTTAGCGTTCGCGCCACATGGCCCTTTAAGAGTCACAAAAAACAAAGAGGTGTACGATTGGCACCAATGTCCTGTGACAGTGTACATTATACAGTAATTTAATGATGACAGTAATTTAAAACTGCCGAAAAATTGTAAAAAACAATTAAAAATATATTCTTGTTTTTAAAAATATAAAGTATTAATTTATATTAACATATTATTTCACAGATGTTTTGTGAAAAACTGTTTCTGTTGAACTGGTTCCAGGTTTGAAACAAGTTCAACAGAGTACTCCAAAGAAAAACAGAGTCATTGGAGCCAGGAATGGTGAGTACAGATATGTACTTCTGTTTTTGTACTGGGGCTTAAGTAACCTTATAATGACCAAACATTTTGACAGGTTTTTTGTCTTCAACCAGGCAAGGTCTCTTGTTACAACCACAAACTCTTGCCTCACACTATTCGTTTGAGTAAACTATGTCTTCCAGGTCCTGTTAGTAACTGCACACTTCAGCCTATGTCCTCCTTGGTTGACTTCTCTCTAAATCATCACTATCGGTTTTCCTACAAAGGATATTCAGAATAAATCCGTATATCTGAATATGTAGCCTAGAAATTGTCCAGTACTTTCCTTGTATCAATAGTGTTATTAAAATTCATTCTGTGAAATGGAAGTGACTTTAATGTACTTATTACTAGTTTTTCCTCTCCTCTTATAATTGTTTTAAAATTTTGATATTGTTTTCATGTAAATTAAAGTTATGTCAGTTAAAACAGAAGATTTGAGAAAGGCCTGAAGACTTTGCACTCAAGACAAGTTAGGATTATCTTGTGTGTTTTAATTTTTCAAATTACAGTTATTTTTGTATTTATAACTGTATTACTGTTTTTACTCAAATGTATTTTAAAAACTAAAAATTTGTTTTTTTTTTTTAACTAAAAAGTTGTTTTGAAAAGCTTTTTTATTTTTTTTTTCAACACCGTAGTAATTTTACTATGAATGAAATGGTAATGAAACCCCATTGTTTCAGACTTTTTTCTTGTCGCTTTGATGTACACATATTATGCACCCAGGATTGTCCCTAGTTTTTGAACCCGACTGTCCTGTGAATTCATTTTACTTCCATGTTCCATAAGGAAATAGAAGTATTGTGATGGCGAAAAAAATCGTGTTCGAGATAAGGGCTGATTCTGATTGTACTACCCTCAAAAAACATGAAGAAAAGTCATTTTCCGAAAGGTGTCTGTGTGTAGAATTTTTTCTATGGTGAACGATAACTGCCACAAATTCAAACAGAATCAAATAATTTTTTGCATGTGTGCCCAAGTTGTAGAGGACTCAAGGCCTATTTATTTTGGTGAAGATCGGTTAAGGGGAAGGGGTAGTTTACCTACAACGTTTTATGTTTTAACAAAAGTAAAGAAATAAAGTATCCTGAAAAGAAGGTCATAATAATCTACTATAGAAAGGTAGATGAAATACCTATAAATGAAAAGCGTAGTTAAGGGGGAGGGGTAATTTTCTATAAAAGAAAATGATGGCTGAAGGGGGAGGGGATAATTTTTTAATATGTGTACTACATTATCGGCAACAAAGAAGTAGTTTGTTGTTAAAATTCCTTCCCGGTCTGTTTGGCCGTGGTCCAGTGTTTTCTGTAAAACCAGACGTTTTGGCAGTGCCATCAACTGCCATCATTGGTGAAAATCGGGTGCGCTAACGTGAGGTGGTATATGTTAGTAGTGTGATTAAGGCTGAAGAAAGAAGTATAAAGAAGTAGTTTCTATGAAAATATTTCATTTCAAAAATGATTTTAAATATAAATTTTAGAACATGGAAGTCATGTATTGTTCTCCATACCGATATTTAACAGATGTCAACCCCCTAGATTATCCAATTCACTCTGAATATTTTCCTATCATGAACTTTACTTGTAATCATTACTTTAATATTCATGGCATTTGTCTTTAGTTCACATTATTTTAGAGTATGGTGACCAGATTCAAAATCAGAAAGGAAACAGGACACTTCCTTCCCCTCCTAGCCCGTATCAGCTGCTCCAACAGCAACTGTGAACACAATAGTTTCCACTTTAAGTTGAAATAAACAATTGACACTGTTTAATAGTGTAATTGGAAATAAAAAGATTAAATGATTTTGTTCCATTAAAATGGAATTTTTTCCCAGTTCATCGCCAAAATAATACTTTTCAGAGCATTGTCCACAAAACACAACCTATGATACAAGCACGAAGTTTACGCTTACGCTTATAGTACCCACTGAGGTTATGTTCGTAATCATCCCACATCGACTGGCTGTTGAAATATACAATGTAAAGTTCGACGCTGAGAAAATAAGAGATTCGGTATGTGTTATAACTAGTAGTGCCAGAGCTAGAAACTGACCACAATTGATATAATAATGTAAAACATTGAAATTGTTTTGTAAATCTAGTTTTGAAGAGATTTTAAAATTTTCTTGAGAAGTTGCTTCTTAAAAAGTAAAAAACACACAGGACATTTTGTGTCCTCATTTTTTTTTTCTTGGGACAATGGAATGAAAGACCAAGAGAAGGGACAATCCCATTAAAAACAGGACGTCTAGTTTTTTTGAGTATTCGATAAAACTTACTTAATGGCAACTTCCAAGTTACTTAATATTCCAGTGTCGTTTGCAAATACATTGCATTATTTCTTTAGCCGTTTCCTATCTCAGTAGTAACAAGTGACTATCGAAATATCACAGTTGTAACTAAAAATTCAACATCATAATTCATCATTACATTAGTGTGACAGAAACTTGTGTACAAAGATGACAGTTCTGTGCCAAAATGTTGAAATTATTATTCAGACATTTAAAATGTCTTTAAAAATGACATTTAAAATTTAGTCTCATTAAATCTCTTCAAGATCGGAAAGTGGTATTGTGTCACTTAACTGCACGGGCTTTTTATATTTTGCTATCCAATAAAAAACGATATAAAAGTCATATGCCCAAGGTAAATTTTTCAGTTTAGTTTAAGTGCAAAGATGAGGACAAAACAATGCCAAGTTTGATTTTATCTGATTAGGTATCATTAGGAAAAGGTATTTGACAAAAATAATAACAACTTTAATTTTTAATAGATATGTTTGGGTCCTTCAGTCTTTCGACTGGTTTGTACCCTCCCTGCGGTGTGTTACTTGTGGTGCGTGTGTTACTGAGTCTCACAGGTATATGGGACCTACAGCTTAACGCCAGATCCGAATGGCATAGTTGAGGAGGGTTTATACTAGGCAGGATACCTTTTGCTAGTTTTCCATTGTCTTGCGAGGGGGAATGGTTGTATCTAAATCAGACGTCCCTGGCAGGAATCGAACCCGCGCTGACAGCACCACACGCTAGGCAGTATGGCATGACCGCTCCATTTAATAGAGATAAAACCTTTTAATTTCTATTACAATCTCAGAACACTAAAAAATATTAGCATTTAAAATATTAAAAAAATCACAGGGTTTTATTAAATTTGAGGTTTCTCCAGAAAAGTTGGAAAAAGGGTACTTTTGTTACTTATTGTTCGTGTTGCCCGATGGAATAACGATTTAAAAATTTTATTAAACTTTTTTAAATAAATTTTTCCTATGAAGGGTTTGTGAGGATCGGTCAAAAAATATAACACAAATTTTAGATTGTTTGTGTCGATGTTTCGACAATGTTTATTGTCATCATCAGGACAATTGTTGCTGACGCCAAACACACAACTGTACGACTGTATTACAGTTGTGTGTTTGGCATCAGCAACAATTGTCCTGATAATGATTATTGTTGAAACTTCGACACAAATAATTTAAAATTTGTGTTATATTTTTTGACCAATCCTCACAAACCCTTCACCAGAAAAATTCATTCATTGACGGTCAGTGCGAATTTAAGGATTTTTAAATAACACTGCTAAATGTAGAACAAAAGTAGATAAATTTTGGTGTAAGTACTGGAATTCATTTATCTGTTAATTTTGATTGCTTGTCTTTAGGATTGAAACTTTTGCAACACAATGAAATATTACAAGAATGTAATTGCATCAGTGCTTGAGTAGTTTAATAACAGATGGAATCTTTATCACTAAACTCAGATCTATTTTTGTGTACCAGCCAATGACACTATGATGATCACCTTGAAATTAGCGTATATGGTTCACCTGTCAGACTTAACATATGTGTCGCTGACTACTGGTACAACACACACACACACACACACACACACACACACACACACACACACACACACACACACACACACACACACACACACACACACACACACACACACACACACACACACACACACACACACACACACACACACACACACACACACACACACACACACACACACACACACACACACACACACACACACACACTAATCCTTGTACCTTGTATGTCTGTGGTGGGCTGTAGAATGTGGGTAGGCGTGTTGAGAATTGAGACAGAAAGATGAGATTTTTCTATTTCTTTATTAGTTTTAAATTATCTTGTTTCCATTTTGATTATGTAAAATGAACTGTTGCATTCGGTGTTGGTAAGAAATATACAGAGAATATTTTAGATGAACATGCATTTAGATGTTAAAAAATACCTATTTTGAATATCTAAACGCATACAAAAAACCAGAAATGTATAAATCTAATTTGGCCACACATGCAATAAATACAGGACATGAATTCCTAGACATAACCAACATGATACTAATAAAACACATACCACACAAAGGCACCATAATGAACATATGGGAGAATTTACAAATATACGAACACAAAAAAAACAGAACAAATTAATACCTGAACAATACGAATCAGTACAAAACATGAGACAATTTTCAAAGCACTCTACATCGAAAATACTCAAAAACTAATATATACACTACAAGCACACACAATAATACCAGTTTAAAATACCAAAAACCAACAAAACTATAACAACAACCAACAAAAACACAAGTACTCATCAAGATACAAAATTAAGAAGGATTCCCAAAACATGTTGGAAATAAGGGAAAAAACATCTTGAGGTAAATAAATCATAAATATTAAATAAATTATATTGTAGATTAATATATATCTTATATCTTCAAATATTATAGATATTTTTGTTATGTGTAGTCGTTTGATATAATGTTATTTTTGAGTCACTTTATAAAAATTGGGTACGTTATTCTTATAAAGAAACTTATCTACGCAGATAATCATCCCTCCTCCTCAACCGATCCCCACCATTAATGATGTTTACACTTTCATAGAGTTTTATCATATTTAATTGCGAAGGTATCTTATCCTTCAAAATTAAATGCTCGTAATTTACTTGATATGAGCAAAGTAATTTTCAAAAAATCACCCCCTCCACCTTTAACTACCCTCTCAGTTTATAGATATCTCATTTACAATTTTATAGTGGATTAATATGACTTTTATGACTTTGTTTTCGGGCACTTATTTATCAAAATTAAGTACTTTACTCTGGTTAAACCACAAAACAATGCAGGTAAACTACCCCTCCCCCTTAACCGATCTTCACCAAAATCAGTTGGCTTTGAGTCTCTTTAACTCGGGCACACATCAAAAAAACATTTTATTCTGTTTGAATTTGCGGTAGTTATTGTTTGCCACAGAAAAAATTCTGCGTACAGACACAGACACTTTTTGGAAAATGACTTTTCTTCATGTTTTGAGGGTAGTACAGTGTGAGAATCAGCCTTTATTGCGAACATAATTTTTTCACGATCACCATACTTCCATTTCTTTACAGAACATGGAAGTAAAAAATGTAAGTTTATTATTTCAAAAACTAAATTACTTTTATTAATCAAATGCTGATATAAAATATGATGATTTGTATTTATTCGATTTGTTTGTGTAACTGTTTTACTTGTCATTTTGTGCAAATGATCTGGTACATGTTGGTGTCAATGATAGTTAACTTAACTCTTAAATATGAGCTTGTGTGAAGTTCACTTCTGTACTTTGTTTTCACTTGTAGCAAAGAGAAAAATCTTTTTCACATAAATGGAATGTCATGAGTTTATAGCTGAAATACTGACAGTATCTATATTTTTGGGGATCCACTGATATAATTTAGTTTAGTAAAAACAACTAAGTTGCATTTGAAAACAAAGGTGTATATTCTGTGTGTGTGTGTGTTTATATGTTGTGCCAGTCCACTTTTAAAATGTGCATTATAAACATTTCAGCATTATTTAATGGTGATGATTTGGTGTCTCCAATATTGAATAGTGGTGAGAATGGAGGAAGTACGTCGGACCTGTCTGAGCGTTCATCCGATACTCGAAGTTCCAGCCCATCGCAGAGTAGCCACAACAACAATCGTCTTCCACATCCAAGTAAGTCTCACAGATAACTTGTATTTACTACTGCTTACTTGCCTATCTACCTGTATACTTTCTTATGTATTTTCAAAGTGTCACAGATAAAATAAATATTCAGATAGGAGGAATGAAGCTGACTGAGGCAGGTGGAAACTGTTGAATACGTGGAGATCAGAGTGTCAGTGGATGAAAGACCCACTGAAGACATTAAATCTAGTACAGTATAGTATAGGAAAAAAGAGACTGCTGTTCTTAAGAAAATTTTGCCATAGAACAGTGGCTCCCAAACGTTTCAGCCCCCCCCCCCCAAATAATTACAAATTTCATGGACCCCGTCTGAGTTATGAAATAAAACAAACAGTAAATGTGATACACTATTGTAATTAAAATGTATCAAAATCAATGTTTTCTTAACATGCAAAATTATAATATTGTTACGGCATCACGCACAATGTACGTGTTTGTTGAACGTTCCAGAGAGATCCAGAATGTAAGCGTGTGGCGTACGTGCTGCTAGACGCATTTTACGAGAATCTTCTCGACTGTGCAGGGCTTTGTTCTAGCGCTCGGCTTGTGTCAAGGCCGCAGTTAATTACATAGTTCACACGAGAGATAAGACACAGTTTGGAAGCTTCTGGTGTGTGAGCGGGACTATGAATACCTGGGGTAGCGGCATTAGTTTTCAGTTCAATGCAAGATATTGGATAGTGCGGTTCGAGAGTATTAGTGCAATATATTTCCAGAGGGGTTCGATTTATTACTGTGTGTATGTTCAAGTAGTTATTAGTAAAGTGTTACGTTTTATAATCGTATGGTATAGTTGTAATACAATTGAGTATTAATATTAGTGGAGATTTTATTGCGTGTGAACAATTTTCATTTGATTTGTTGTAGAGACTGTGTTGTTAATTACGAACTGTTTTACTGTAACAATTAAAGGTGTGATTATTGACTTAATTTGTGTCTTGTACTTATTTTGTTTCCACTGTACCTACGACGATCGAGTATGCCGTCATATCAGTGGTGTCAGAACTGGGATAGAACGGTTAACAGTGGACATTTTATACAAGATGAGTGTCATTTGTAATTAATCGGAAAACAATGGATGCCAGTCAGATGATAGAAAATTTCCAGGCGCTGTTGTTGCAGACAGAAGAACAACGATGACAGGATGCAGAGAAAGCGGAAGAGAGACAGAAAACCCTCCTGCTGGAAGCAGAGGGAAGACGCAGACAGGAGGTGGAAGAAGCAGAAAGACGACAAAAAGAAGAAAGGAGACAAGAAAGAGAAGAAGCAGAAATACAACAGGATGAAAAACGCAGACAAGAAAGAGAAGAAGCAGAAAAACAACAGGATGCAAAACGCAGGCAGGAAAGAGAAGAGGCTGAGGAACGTCAGAAAGCACTAATGCTTGAAACAGAAGAAAGACAAAAAGAAGAATGTAAGCAGAGACAGGAACGTAAACGTGAAGCAGGTGACATTCAGAGCGTTAATTCAAGAGCAAAAGCAGATGCAAGAACATACTACAGCAGAATTGGGTCTCCTACGTGGTGACGTAGGTGAATTACGAGGTGAGCTTAACAATCAGATTACCAGAATATCTGACGTAGAAGAATCCGTGTCAAATAAAATAGCTAAAGTAGAAAAGTCTGTCTTGAGTATGGAAAAAGCTATGTCAACAAAAATAGAAGTTTCGATTACAAATATAAAAAGAGCAGATTAAAAATGAAGTCGAGCAGTGCCTGAAGTTACAACCAAAACAACTTTGTGAACACACTGTACCAATGATAAAAACAGAAAAAGACACAAAAAATAAGTCAATAGAGAAAGTAACTTTACCTGCAGTAGGGACAGTTCATGTCACAGCTCCAACCTTTGACGGAAGTAGTCATTGGGCAACGTACCTCCGCCAATTTGAAGCTGCTGCATGCGCAAATAATTGGACAGAGAAAGACAAGGCTGTTTCACTCGTTCTTGCATTAAAAGGACCTGCGGCAGAATTACTACAGAAAGTGCCACCTGACAGCCAGAACACCTATGCCGAGTTGATAAAAGTTCTAGAATTACACTACGGTGATAAACATTTGCGAGAGGTGTACTACGCTCAGTTGAGAACAAGACGACAACGTTCCAGGGAGAGTCTTCAAGAGTTTGAAGCAAGTATCAACAGATTGATTAGATTGGCCTATCCTGAAGCACCAGAAGACTTCCGAATAAGGTTTGCGGTGCAGCATTTATTGATGGTATCGGAGATTGTGAACTTCAGAAAGTGTTACGAATGGTAAGACACCGAAATAGCTCAGAAGCTCTTGTTCACGCCCTAGAGTTTGAAGCTGCCAAGTCACCGTCCCGTTACATTAATGGGTTTGTGCCATCACATTGCCGTTACGATGGGTGCAGAAAAACAATGTTGTCGGACAAACAATTCAAAAGTTCAAGAGAGTCGCAACGATTTGAAAAAGACAGAAGACCGAAATGTTACAACTGTGGAAAACATGGTCATCTACAGGTAGACTGTTGGGAGAAGAAGATACCGAGAGAAGAGAGTGATCGCACCAATTGGAGAAGTAAAGCCCCAGAACAGCACACAGTTTCCACGCTACATAAGATCAGTGGAAACTTGATTGTTAATGGATTTGCGGATGGTAAACCAACATCATTTACAGTTGACACGGGTGCAACAGTGTCCATTGTGCGTTCTGACTTAGTCAGTAACCGCCATCCTGTAATTAGCTCTTGTACAATACAGGCTGTGACTGGAAGCCCCGTCAAGGTGCTAGGAAAGGTAGACGTACGTGTATGCCTGGGTCTTCTTGAGTTTAGCTACCAAATGCTCGTTGTGAGACATTGTCGATGAAGTGATTCTTGGCACGGACATTAAGAATGCCTACGGATTCGTTGTGGACTTAGGAGAGAATGTCCTGAAGGTTGGCCAAGAGAAGATAAAGCTTTGCATGGCTAAAATGACAGGGTCTACCAACCATTCGATTAAGCAAGTGGCATTAGTCGAAGAAAAAGTCAACAAGTCTGGTCAAGAGGAACCCTCCCTGTTGCAAGCGGAAATGGAGGAAGAACTAGTAGAGGAAGTACAAATAAGTATAATGACAAAAGAAGTGATTGGAAAGCCAACTATGGGTGTCGAGACAAAACTCTTGCTTGTTCCTGAGCTGAAGAAGCGCCCGAGGGTAAAGTGGCTGAAGATGAGGTTACGCAAGAGGTTGTAGACTAGAACTAAACAAACGTGGATCAGCCAGTGGTATTTAGGTCTTCAGTACATGACACAACGGGAGTGATTCCAGCGAAACTAGTGGTTGCGCGAAAAACTCGCATTCCTGTGAACGTGATGTTCGGATCACACGAGACTGAATTCAAAGAACGGGAAAATTATCCTTCACAAGGACGTCCACCTAGATCGCCTGGTCGAGAATTACTTCGGAGATGGTTTGCCAGTTCGGGACGAACAGGCTTAAGGAGAGGGCAGTGTTACGGCATCACGAACAATCTACGTGTTTGTCGAACTTTCCAGAGAGATCCAGAATGTAAGCGTGTGGCGTACGTGCTGCTAGACGCATTTTGCGAGAATCTTCTCGACTGTGCAGGGCTTTGTTCTAGCGCTCGGCTTGTGTCAAGGCCGCAGTTAATTACATAGTTCACACGAGAGATAAGACACAGTTTAGAAGCTTCTGGTGTGTGAGCGGGACTATGAATACCTGGGGTAGTGGCCTTAGTTTTCAGTTCAATGCGAGATATTGGATAGTGCGGTTCGAGAGTATTAGTGCAATATATTTCCAGAGGGGTTCGATTTATTAATGTGTGTATGTTCAAGTAGTTATTAGTGAAGTGTTACGTTTTATAATCGGATGGTATAGTTGTAATACAATTGACTATTAATATTAGTGGAGATTTTATTGCGTGTGAACAATTTTCATTTGATTTGTTGTAGAGACTGTGTTGTTAATGTTAATTACGAACTGTTTTACTGTAACAGTTAAAGGTGTGATTAGTGACTTAATTGGTGTATTGTACTTATTTTGTTTCCACTGTACCTACGACGATCGAGTAGACCGTCATAACAATATTAATTATATCAAACATAGTTTAATGTGAACAATGAAGCTGCTTTTGAACAATTAGCTTTGGAATATTAGGTTTAATGTCTGATAATTTCAATATTAAGTCACTCTTTACATCAAGTTTGTTTCTTAACTTTGCCAACCTTGGCTCTGTCTTTCCACCCACACGTGTCGAAATCCAGCTACTTAGGCGTAAAACCAGTTTCACGGAAAAACGTTTTGTCTAGATGTAGTGCTTATATACATGGGCTAAAACAGTGTGATCAGTTCTGCGTTGATGTGGTGTTCTAAGTCAGTTCGACTGACAAACAGATCGGCTATACGATATGATTTAAAGACATTATTAAATCCATTAGTTGAAATTACTTTTACAATTACAATTAGTTTGAACAAAAACAAAGTAGGAATCTTCTACTAATTGTTTTAAGATTCTAAAATGTACGTTTTAAAGCAAAGAAATCTGAGAGAATTACAGTATATTCTATTTTTTCTTAAAAGTGTACACGGACCCCCTGAAACATTGTTGCGGACCCCACTTTGGGAACCACTACCTTAGAACAAGGAAAGCTTATTAAATCATTTCCATGGAATGGTGCACTGTGCAGTGTGCATGATTTGACTTCAAATCGTGGGCTTCAGGGAAGACAGTGAGAAATTAGAGGAGGATTTGATAAAGTGTACGCAGGAGAATGCATAGAATTTTGTGAATGGTTAGGATGAGTAATGGTAAGGTGCTTAAGAGATATGAGAAAATAAGATGCGAGAAAAGGCTAATTGGCTGTTAATACTAATGTATTGTGTTATATATTGTTACGATGGTTTACTTGATCGTCGTATGGTACAGTGGAAAACAAAATACAAGACACCAATGAAGGCACTAGAAAGCAGCTTTAATTATCACAATTAAACAGTTTGCAATCAACAAGTTATTCAAGAAGATTATACTTGTACAATAATTCAAGTCAATCTCTCCACACAAATAATAATGTCAACTATAAAGAATTCCACGCTATAATCACTTTGTACCAATACACCACTTGAAATCCACTTTGTAATTCGCACAACAATTTCTGAAAACTATGAGGCGGGTTGGGGTGTTTATAATCTGCAGGGTTCCGTAATATGTGTCTTTAACAAACACTTGAATATTCTAGAGGATAAATCAGTGCGGCCTTGGCAGAAACGTGCACCGTTAGGCTAGTTGAGAAGTTTGTCGAACAACACTATCGAATGTACGAGATTGTTCCATATTACATAACACTGTCTCGCGTGTTAAGTGTCACATACACACACACAGGCATTACAGCTGGGCTCTGCTGGGACAGCCGAGAAGCATGTAGAACGTTCTGTAATGGCGTAACAGTATGTGACAGATACACAGATTGACAGGCTTAGCAATAGAGTAATAACTAAAGCTTTAAACAACATTAAATTTGAAAGTATATTTATTAATGTTTTACAGTGAATTACATGTTTGTGGTGTCAGAGATGAACAAAGTACTAAAAAGCTGCAAAAGCTAGGTACGTCCACTCTATAAGTCCATTAATCATGGGTTTTCTTATGTTTTTTTTTTTAATCTCCCTTTTTGAGAAACATCATGTTTGAAATGTCGTTCGTTTGATGTGGCACAAAATGCGGGCAGTGTTAGGAATTTAAAATTGGTGGGGCATATCTGACCAGTGAGTCATAGGACTAAAGCTGTACAGTGATCGCTTCCAGAATAGCTTCTAGACATGAAGGAAACTCATCGACATATGTATAAGAACACAAGTGTATCCGTATCCAACCATAAACAATTTCTTGCATAGATATGGAATACATATGGAGAACGGTGAAGTAAAACAGAGTTACACAAACAAGCGAAGAGTAACGTGATTTTTAAGTTATTGTACAAACACCATGATAGGCTCTAGTCAACTTAACTGAAACGGACAAGGAATGGGACGAGAGAAGAAATGTGTTCTTTTTCATGTACTGTGGCAAAAGGTATCTGCGTCACGTGTAAGCAATGTCAGTGGAAGAAACGTTTGGGGTGCACCATATAGCACTTAGCGTGTGTATACCGTTTGGAGATGGACCACAAAAACAATCATTACCTCATTGTCTCACATAAGTGCTATAGCTGGTGTTAGTGACTGCATTACAGGTTAAATCTCCAGAACGCATTCAAGATATTACATCTCTTATCATTTCTAAAGCATATAACATATGTTAACATAACATACATATGAAGATACACGTTGGCCTTGACTGATAACAGGTATTTTTAATTGTGCTTGTATTAAGTGCAGCAATTATTGCGTTATGAGTACAGTTACTTGAATTATTTGTAAGGTATTTAACAGATGAATGCACAGTTTTATCTGAGAATGATGATAACATTTTTCGTATATGCATTGTTGTGACTAATTCAGGTTGTGTTGTATCAATTAAAATTGATTTACAGCAGGCAGATTTTCTGGTACTTTTCCTCATGGGGAAGAGGAAAAAAGATAACATTGGGACATGTTTGCCAACTACAGCAGTTATGATGTCATTATAATGTTTTTTCTGGCTTAAATTTGTAAGGAAGCAATTATGTGTATCATGGTACATTATTGGGTGGAATTTACATAAAATACCTTCTATAAATCTGGTCGTGTTCTACTGATAGCTTCACACAAGTGGTGTGAAATGCAGCCATCTCATCCTTGGACGACACACGTCTGTTCTACCAACAGTTCAGTGCCACTTTCAGCAATCGATCCTCTGTTATTGTTACACAACTTTTCTACTATAACCAGTGTTATAAGTTTACTTTTTTTTATTGAAATAATTTCGAACATGGCTCTAAGAACAATATAATTTTATAGATAACATGCTGAGTTTTCATTATGCTGCTATTACAGAAGTAAATGCCAATTCAATCTTTCGTGACAATTAAAATACTATACACATTTTGTTTAAAAATACCTGCAAAGATGTATTTGTACACACAATACAATACAGGAACAGTGAAACTGGAGGATGTCAATTGATGTTCAAAGGCATGAGAGCATTAACCAGACTCTTTTAGCATGGGATATTAAAAAGAAACTGCATGAGAGTTTTGATCAAAACTCATATATGTTCAGTTCTAACTTCATAAACTCTGTTATTTTATACTGATGAATTGAATTAGATCAGTGTGTACAAAGATTGTCTCTGTAAATTCAGAAATCTCTTATCATTATGTGTGTTGAATTGATTGATGATTTCAAACATCAATACGTGTTTAGTTCCATTTCTTTTCTCGTTGCAATTATCTTTATTGGCCATGGTAAAGGTAAAACTTACTTTACTTTAATGATCCACATAATTTCAGACTTTATTATCCATCTGACATATATTGTGTAATTGATTGTATCAGTGAATGCCTAGTAAAGTAGTTAT
This sequence comes from Magicicada septendecula, assembly GCA_034769895.1. Lineage (NCBI taxonomy): Eukaryota > Metazoa > Arthropoda > Insecta > Hemiptera > Cicadidae > Magicicada > Magicicada septendecula. The sequence continues at coordinate 28,153,148 of CM068369.1, forward strand.
GGATTGTGCAAGACCATTGTTTGTTTACTTTCAGTCATATTTGTAAATTATATTTACCTTAATAGGTTGGGTGTCAGATGTTAGTAGCACCATTCACATAAATTTGTTCATTTTATGTTTCAGTGTCCACAGTACTGCATCAAGATCACGAGTTATTGATGCAGGCCAACGACAGGACGATGGTAAAACTTCCGGCTGCAAGACCTGGGGTAATTGTTGTTCATTTCTTTAAATTTTTCTTTTATAAAATTGCTAAACTGCTATAATTGTTTTTATTATTTAGACAAAGCTTTTCGTCATTACTGACATCTTCAGGTCTTAAACAACGAACTTCAGGTCTTCGTTGTTTAAGACCTGAAGATGTCAGTAATGACGAAAAGCTTTGTCTAAATAATAAAAACAATTATAGCAGTTTAGCAATTTTATAAAAGAAAAGTAAGGATGGCTGCTAATTTAAACAATACGAAGAATAAAACATTTCTTTAAAGTTCAGTAATTCACTAGAAGTAGTTGTTGAATATTAGAACTGTATTTTCAGGATTTGTTTACTAGTACATGTGTACAGTTTGAAAAAATTAGGTATTGTGTTAAACTGCATGTGTTACTGAAGACATTTATACACATGAACTCACCACATATAAGTTACATATATATCATCATCATCATCGTTAGCTCGAGAGGCCTTTGTGGCCCCTGGCATTCTTCAGAAGATTTTGTCATTCGTCTCTACTCATAGGCACATTCTACCAGTTTCTAATTCCAAGAGTATTGTTGTCCTGATTCACCCTGTCCCTCCATCTCAGTTTTTGCTTTCAACTTTCCTTTTACCTTTTGGCTTTGGATAAATAATTCTTAATAACTCTGCTTTCACAAGCATGTATAATGTATCCAACCCATCTATTCTTTTTAATTTAATAAAGGTGACCACATCGTCATACAAATTGTGGAGCTCTAAATGATATCATTTTCTCCAGGCTCCCCCCTCTTCCACTGGACAAAACTTTGCCTGAGGGCTCCTTTCAAATATATTTAGTTACCTCTCATCTGATCTAGATAGCTTTCATGTCTGATGCATAAGTCAGTACTGGACACACTAGGACCTTACACATCAATACCTTGGTCTTCCTTTGTATTAACTGAGACTTTAGATGTTTTCTGAGGCCCTGCACACACCTATTTGCTGACAAAATAAGCTTCCGGATTTCCACACTAATATTATTTTTACAGTTAACTTCTGAGCTGAGGTATGTAAAGCTATGTACTATCTCGAATTTATATGACCCTATTTCTAAATTTTTAAGGCCCACACAACAGTCTTTTTCATGTCAGTGGCTGCATATGTATGCTGTCACAAAAAGAAAAGTATTTCAGTTTACTTATTACATGTTAGGTCATGCCAAAGTTTCTGGGCTGTTTGTGGTTCAGAATGTCTATAAGTACTGTCAGACATTTCAGCTGTACTCTTTAACGGACATAATCAATGGTGCGGGAACAGAAGTCTCAAATGCACTTAGGACTACAAGCAAAGACTGTCTTACTCTATTGAAGCACTTCTATTTATACATTTTTCTAAGGTATTTAGCTACACTCACTGCTGGTTGGTCATTATTTGGGCCAGTGTTTCCCAAACTTTTTTAGCCCACGACACACTACGGATAAATAGTCAGAAACCGGGGCACACTATCTTCCTCTACATACTGACCCCCCCCCCCCCCCATCACCATCAGTACCTTTCCCTGTAAGTATCTTTCAGTACATCAGTGTGGTGTCTTTAAAATAACACTGCAGTGTAATGTACCATAATGATGAATATTGCTTACTTACCTCAGTGCTACTTGTCGTTTTCCAGTTATGCCAGTGGGCCTTTCCAGGTAATGCAAATTTATCAACAAACTTAGATTTTTGTGACTTATAAAATTACAAAAAGCCATTGAAACACACTTTCTCACAGAACGTTTATTTGCACTTCTCAGGACTTTTAACTAAATAAGCAAACAACTGTTTGATTTTTTTTTGCCGAGTTAGACACTTTATTTTATTTTATATTTTTACTATTTTCCAAAAATTTGTAGCACACCCAGGCTGACTTCACCGCACACTAGTGTGGCGTTGCGGTACACACTTTGGTACACACATTTGGGCAGTCGCATCGCTCTCTTTTTTTGATTGGCTCGGCTATCTTACCGTGTATCAATACTGGTATCCAATATTTATTTAATGCCAACTACTCCTCTTTCTTATGTATTGTGATGGCAGCGAGGCAAACATCTGCTCTCGGTACCAGCCATGACGTGACACCTGACGAGCTTACAGCACTCTGATAGGCTCATGACACACCAACCTGTCAGGGCATAAAAAGAGCACTGCTAGAATTTTTGGCGCACTCCATCGCCACTCCATCAGACCACGTGGAGCCAGCCGGAAGGAACAGAAAGAAGCGAAGAATGGACTTTCTTTGCTTTCTTGTCCTGTGAAGAACCAGATATGGACATCGACTGGGACGGCAGTGTCTCTACATACTAATGGAGGACTGCAGTTCGCCACGAACAATGGGCGCAGCCGCCAAACATCACAGCGCAGCTCGGGTGGAACATACAGCTCAGTTAGCGTTCTCGCCACATGGCCTTTCTAAGGGTCACCAAAAGGCGAAGAGGTATACGATTGGCGCCATTTGTCCTGTGACAGTATGCTGTAGTCACTGTGCTTATATATTTCAATGGCTTCTCTTTGCAACTGAGCAAAGTACTGCCAAGTTGAGAGCAGGACCAGAGTTTATCCAAACAAGATAGATGGCCTTCATTAGACAGAGCATGTTCTACTGTGGCAGACTTCTGTGTTTGACTCAGGCACAGCAGTATTGCCTGTGTTCACTGATGCGAGCGTTGATGCTGTGTTTCACGGTGCTGATATATACGTTCCGTAAAGAACACACTCTCTGTATACCCTGCACGAAGAAAGCAGATCCGTGGCATCTTTCACTGGTCATAGGCGCTGTTGGATCTATTGTGTCGGCAGAAGAACAGTAAGTACCCCGTATCACTTGAGGAACTCCCCGATGTGGACTGTCATACCCTGAAACAGGGGAAGAAACATGTGGCTGTTTGAGGTCTCTGTTCCCATGCCACTGAAGATATCTGTCATGGGTAAGGTCAAAACGTGTGGCAATATTCATAATAGCCATTCTGGACCATGACCTAACACCCCAAAACATTTTGACTATGAATACTGGCCATGAATACTCTATGAATACTGGCGTACATTCCCTTACATATTAGGTTGTTCCAAGTACTGTTAAGAAACAACCTAACATAGTTTCAGTTGAAATTCATTTAGCTCTGGAAAGTATACAAAACTGGATGGCAGGGCGTGCAAAGCCACCTTTCTTTCTATACTAACTAAACAGAAGTTATTATATCATTGAGATTATTGAATGAATGACAGTCTGGCTAATACCATTTCAGTTTCTCACAACAAACTCTTTGCAAAATACTCTTCAGCTCTAAACAGCTTAAGCGGTCAGTATTTAGCGACACAATTGTGGGGGGTTCATGAATTCCCAGACATTAATAGCGTGACACTTATAAGATGTATGCATCAAATAGAGGCTCAGTTATGAATATTTGGGACAATATATACAAACAAAATACAAAAAAAAACTATCAGAACATATTTAAATGAGTAAAAAAATTAATGACACAATTTTTTTAAATATGGAATAACACAAGTACTGAAGACAGAGTACAGCTGAAGGAAAACAGTGCCTCAATGCAGCATCTGGAAAACCGGAAAAGAAAATTTAATCTTGGGCTGTAAACATAAATCTCTGACCATGAACATGAATTTCTGGAAAAAACTAAAAATTGACATTTAAGGGCACGTGTAACAAATGGACGTTTTATTTGATCTTTGAAAGTAGGCAGTGATAGATTGTCTGCTAGCAGTATTGCACATATTCATGTAAGTGTAATTCTGTATCACAGTTTTTATAATTGAACTGTGATTATCGCCCTGTACCAAAGAGTATTACTAGCTTGTAGTGTAGCATTAGATAAACTACATGTAGTCTGGAGATGGCTGCAGATTTTGGCAGCTAAACATCATCATCATCATCATCATCACTCCAAGGATTAGGTGTTATAACTGTTCCAGAACCCATCTCCACCTTGGTCTACCGATATTTCTCTTCCCAGTAGGGTGATAACCCAAGCCAGCCATGGGTAGACGTATATTAGGCATGCGATTCAAGTGTTCACACCATCTCCTTCTGTGGTCTTCAATCTTCTGGTGCAACGATACAATGTTTAACTCGCCTAATATCCTTGTCCTTTTCCAATCCAGGAGAGAACAACCGTATGTCCCTGTTAGAAATTTCATTTCAGCTGCCTGAGTCCTCTGCACATCCCTTTTACCAAGAATCCATGTCTCACTAACATACAGGAATGTGGGGACAGCCACAGTTTTATTAAATTTCATTCGGGTATCCTTTCGTGTTTTATTTTTCAGTTACCTATGCATCATTCTAGAGAGGCTTCTAAATTTTGTTAGCTTACTATCCCAATCAATATCAGTTCCATATGAGATATCACAACCCAGATAATTAAAATTACTAACCTGATCCAAAATCTGATTATTCATGACTATCTTAGTTCTTATAGGACACCTGCCCTTACATGTCATCGTTTTAGATTTTGTAGCAGAGATCTGTAGCCCATAATGCAGCTGAAACATTGCTTTGGTTTCATAAAGCTACATATGATGGGTAGATTCTGAAACATTGTTCCAGGCATTGGACACATGTTGTTGTTAATATCTTTTTAAATACGAGTGTTATGAAATAATCAGACAAATAAGGAGTTACCAGATTTGTAATCAATGCATTCATAAAATAAATGTATCTGTTGCTATAGTAACATGTTTGGATATATTGAATGCTGTGTTTTAGCCTTCGGGATTAAGGATGCCAACAGCATCAAGTCGTCTTCCAACAACAGTGAGCCGATTGCCAACAGCAAGAGGCAGAAGTGTTCGTCCTGGTGGTTCTGCTTTCACAACTGGTATCCCGCGCCCAGCCTCGCGATTACCTGCTCCAAGGTTTCGGTTAGTATTCTCTTGAAACTTTAGAAGAAATCATGCAGTTTTTATAGTAAAATTGTAAGCTACATTGCTAATTACTTAGTGTAAAGTGTAATTTTTAGTTTAAAGTTTTAAGTCACTTCATGCAATTCTGGATACGCATACACACTCAGCTCGGAACAAAGGTACTATCTCTCAACCAGCTTTAGTAACTTTGACGTCAGATATGTTGTAGAACCTGTCTATTTTTTGAAGTTATCATTTGGTCATTGTCAGTTTGTAAAGAGTATGTAGTATCCTGTTTTGTAGTTCAAAGTTCATAGTACTCTATTTTTCAAGAATTTGAATGCATACATAAATTTTAAATATTAAAAAAATTTAGAGCGTTATATGATTATCAAAGAGTATATTGTAGCTATTGAAGCCGAAAGGTTCTGTGAGAACCTAATTGTAGTTTAATTGTCATCATCTTCAACAATGTTTAAACCAAAAATGGTTTGTTTAGCATAACAAAAATGGTTTGTTTCGGTCTTAAGCAGATAGAATAGAGCTTATTATTCCAATGATTCTTGAGACATCCCACATGTCTGTGACCCTTCGGTTCAGTAGTTGTTTGGGGCAGTCATCCATTTGGTTAAGATGTTCCAACCATTCTAGCGGATATTGAACAATCCTATCGAGTACAGTAGAGTCTCGATAGTTGAGATTCTGTATAGTTCGAGATACCCCGTTAGAAAAATATGTACTCCGAAAATGGTGGGGTATTAGTACCAGAAAAAAAAAATTATTTAAAAAGTAAGTTTCATGCAGAGTATTTTGTTTTCAGATATACCGTATTGTTCTGAATACAAGCTGCACTTTTTCTCTTAAAAACATGGTCGCTAATTTGGCCTGCGGCTTGCATTCGCGCGCTAACAAAATTCGAAGTTATATCTGACTTCTGGCGGGACGAACGCTTATGGTATCTATGAATTGTTTACTGCCTAAGCAACAGCAGTTTGCCTGGCTGTTGTTAACTCTGGCATTATGATTTATGACTGCAACTGTATGTTTTAACAGCAAACTGAACAAAGAATAGGAAGAAAAAGTTTACGTGCCTGTCCATGCGCGCGTGCTTGCACCCTTCTGTAGGCGGCAAGACAAAGGATGAGTAGAGGGGGTGTAACATGTTTCTAAATACCCGGTAAACTGACAGTGTGGTCTTCTGTTGTAACAGCGACAAAATCGCTTATCTGTACTCTGTTTTCATTCGGCATTTTTGTAGTGTGTTTGCAGTATGAGCGATATTGTGGAGACTAAAGGCACGCAGTCAAATCAAATTCCAAAAAATAAACGTAATACGTACGATGCAAATTATAAATTAATTATTTTGCTAAACATTATGCCACTGATTTGTTATAATATTATTATATACATCCACCAAAATCAGTATACTTTACTGATTTTGGTGGATGTATATAATAATATAAATTAATTGTTACAAAATGCAATCGCAAAGCCACAAGAATATTCGATATTGATGAATCCTGTATTCGACGATGGAGAAAACAGAAGGAACTGCTTTTAAACGCAAATACTGCGCGACGGCATTCATGGGACCTCAAGTTGGGCGTTTTGTAGCAGTAGAGTCCAGCGTCTGTGAATACGTACGGCTTTTAAGAAGGCAAGGACTCCCTGTCACTAGACATGTTTTAAAATTAAAAGCTTTAGAAATCGCAGAAGAATTAAAAGCCTCCGGTTTCAAAGCCAGCTTCGGGTGGATAAGACAAATGATGCGGCGAAATGGATTTGCGCTTAGACGACATACATCACTCGCGCAAAAACTACCGAGTGACTACGAAGAAAAACTCCTTCATTATTAGGGTTTGTCATTAATTTACGTAAGAAGCATAACTATTCACTTGAACACATGGGAAATGCTGATGAAACGCCCGTATTTTTTGACATGACCTCTAACTTTACGGTGGACCAAAAGGGAACCAAATCTGTAACAGTAAAGACTACAGGAAATGAAAAATTACGTGTCACTGTAATGCTTGCTGCATTAGCCGATGGACGAAAACGTCCACCTTATGTAATATTAAAACGGAAAACCATGCCAAAAGAGAAGTTACCATCGGGTGTAATTTTTCTCTGTCACGAAAAAGGTTGGATGACAAACGATCTTAAGGTAGATTGGTTAAAATGTGTATGGAGTAAACGGCCAGGAGCATTATTAAAACGACGCGGTTTGTTAGTGCTAGATTCATTTTATGGTCACACTACGGATGAAATAAAGAAGCTTCTTTACAAAGAAATGAACACTGATATCGCCGTTATTCCTGGAGGAATGACAAGTCAGTTGCAGGTGATGGATGTTGTAGTAAATAAACCTTTTAAAGATAACCTGCGGTGTTCATATAATAATTGGTTGGTGGCAGGAAATCATCCTTTGACTCCTACAGGAAAAATAAAAAATACATTTGTAACAGAACTCGGCAACTGGATCAGTGCGTGGGAAAGCATCCCACCAGAATTCATAATTTGTCGTTTCAAAAAGTGCTGCATATCGAACTGCATGGATGGAATGGAAGACGATGTCATGTATGAAGAGGACGAAGCGACCGTCTCAAGGACAAGTGACAGTGAAATTGAAGACAGTGACAGTGACAGTGATTAAATATGGGAATATTTTAAAGTGCACAAAATATAAACTACTGTACACTACTATAAAATAACTTAACAATAAAAAAGTATAATTTTTATAAACGGTTAGTAAATAATAATAATTATGTAACAATAATGTACTTTTACATGCTATTTCTTTCTTCATCTTAATAAAATTTAGTAATTTTAATTCAGACGGTAACTTTACACTTTTGCAAATTTTTAACCTTTAACGTACGGTAATTTTTGGGGTGCAGCTTGTATTCAGAACAATATGGTACATACAGTACAGTTTTTAATATACTGTATGCTATTTTAAATTTTAGTTGTACATTTAATAAATAGATTTGTGAGTGATAATGAAAAAAACTTTTTGAATTTTTATTTAATCCTCATGAACATAACCTAATTAAACGAATGACGATTCGTCGTCGATTTTTCATTTTCCTTTCGCTCGCAAATGTTCTCGAAAGCTCGTGCAAATTAGTAAACAAAACCCACATACACAGCACACCAGTTTACAGATTTTGTATACGTTTCTTTTAGATGAATTTCCAGAGTACACTTTACATTATCACGCGGAGACACTCTACATTAGAAAGCACAGCGCGGGGTGCTCAGCATGCCGGCAGAGCGCGGTAGATCCACTAACGGCAGATAATACCGGCATTTTACGTAGTTCAAGGTTGGTTTGGTTCCAATTACCTCGAACTATTGAGACTCTACTGTATACTCATAACATTCAGTTCCTGCTATATATCTGCATTTCTTCTACAATCTTGAAGATTATACCCAGCCATGTGGCTAAGAAATCTCAATTTGGCTGCTTCAGTATGACTGGCCTGAGGATTTCATTAAAGTCCAATTCTCAGACACAAGAAGTGTTGGGAGGGACGTCACCTTATAGAACTTTTTGATTTTAGAGTTTTCCTGTGGCCCCGCACATATAGTTGAACTTATGCAGCTTATTTACCATGTCATAGTTTAATTGTAACTGTGTAACTTGTAGAGAGGAAAGCAGCGCACTCGACCTGTAAGCTGTTTTTTGATCTGTACACTGGATTTGACAAGTGAATGACATAGTTTGAAGAATAACGCTAAGATTAACATTAAACCAAATAATGTAGGCTCTAGTCTTAGAATATAACAATAAGTATACAAGACTGACTATCTGTTTGATACAGTTAACAGTTTTGTGGTGTACTGTAATATTAAAAAAACAAAAGCACGTGCAAGGTGGCCTGGAGTTGCATACATCTGTTTTCAATACTAGTAAGTTTGTGAACTGACTTGAGGGATGTAAAGTGAACTCAATGGGTGAATCCCCAGGCTATCCCGTGCTACTACAGTAGAGTAGCACTAAGTGAATCTTCACCAGCCAAAGTCTCTCTTAACCTAGCTACTTATCTTAGGCCTCATTTATAGTGAGTGTAGCTATTTAAATTTCATTGTATTGAATGGGGGCGTCCACACAAGATGATTGGAAACCAGTTACATGAGCTGGGCTAGATCATCATTCACCGGAATAATACACTGACACCGACCTCTCTATTATCTCCCCCTCCTTCATCTTATTTAACTCTTCTTGAACAGCTCTTCTTTTAGAATAGGGCACCGGATAACTTCTCTGTACAAAGGGTGTGTTCCCGTACCTTCAACTCGCATTCATAGTTCCTGGCTCTACCAGGTAACTCCGCAAACACCTCTTTAAAACTTTCCACTACTGCCCACAACTCCTTACGTTGGGGACTCCCTACAACTTCACCCTCATTAAAAACTTATGTGCCCTGTTCTCCCATACTCGCTCTTCATCTCTCTCTCTCTCTCTCTCTCTCCTCTCTCTCTCTCTCTCTCTCTCTCTCTCTCTCTCTCTCTCTCTCTCTCTCTCTCTCTCTCTCTCTCTCTCTCTCTCTCTCTCTCTCTCTCTCTCTCTCTCCCCCCCCCCCCTGTGTGTCCCCTATCTACCTGTTTGTGTATTAACTTTATTCTCGAAATTCTTACCGTGTCTACCACCCATTCAAAACTAACCCGAACTGATTTAACTTCGTGATCTAACTCTATCATCTGTTTATTAAAATCAATAACTGCTTTATGTCTTTTCAGAAAATCATTTCTCAAAATCACCTTTAAATTCAACCCTCTGACTACTAAGAATGTATTCTCAAATTCTCCCCCGTTTATTATCATATTTAATTGTACCTGTTTGGTTACTCGTTTACTTCAAACCCCTGTAACCCCTACTATTGTAACCCCAGCAACTGGTAAAGACGGGATATTTTTATTTAACTCCTTTAATTCTTCTAGCACATTTTCAGAAATAACCGATATTTCACTCCCCGCATCTATTAATATTTTAAATTCCTTACCTGCAATCGCGATAATTACCTCTGTCAATCCGGTCTCCGGTTCATTGACCTCTGGGTTGTCTTCTTCCAGCAACTCTTTGGATATGTCAGTTTTAATCAGATGGTTTTGATAGCTATATTCCTCCTGGACCCCGCTGCTACCTGCTGACAATGGTTGGGTCCTCTCCTCCATTGTCCTCACTAGTTTTCCGGTTGGACGGCGGCACTGCCCCGTGAGTACCCACCACGACCTCTAGTTGGATTTCCGCTACCTCTAGGCGCTCCTCTGCTAATGTCTTCTCCTCTCTGGTGCTGATTGTTTTGGTTGGATGCTTGCTTGTTTTGTTGGCAATTCCTTGCTTTGCTACATCTATAACAGACCGTTCTTATAGAATAATTTTCAAACCTACACTCCGAACATCACCCCTCGTTTCTATTATTATTGTCTCCCCTGGCACCTCTATATGCGGTCGTCGACTCCCTCGATTGATGCTGACTTCCGTTTGTGTGTGCCACCGGCGGATTCTGATGCCTACTCATCTCCCGGTCCCTTATATTCTGGAATATGTCTAAAATTTTCTCAAGTTCATTTATTTCAGTTACTTCACATGTCGTTAAGGTGATTTGTACCTCCCGTGGTAGATGTTTACTAACGTGCCGCACGAACGACCGAAAAGGTAACGGTGGTTCGAGGTATTTTGCTTCATTAAATATTTTCATGACGTAAATTGTAACATTATTACCATGGATTCCAAAATTGGCAGTCCCCATTATTTTACTACGTAACACCTCTTGAACTTCTTCCGACCAGTATTTATCCCGGAACGCTCTTTCAAAATTCTCATAACGCGCCCACTCAGTTCTGTGAGTTTCCGCCCATATCGCGGAATTCCCCTTGAGTAATAGTAAGTAATTATTAAGGTATCATCCTTCAAAATTATGTACTTTATGTGACATCAAAGAGGTAGTTTTCACAAAATTATCCCTCCCCCTTCAACTACCCTTTTCAATTATAGATATTTCATCTACCTTTCTACAGTGGATTATTATGACCTTCTTTTCAGGTTACTTTATTTATCAAAATTAAGTACTCTGCTCTTGTTAAAATGTAACAAAAACATTGCAGGTAAACTACCCCTCCCCATTAACTGAGCTTCACTAAAATCATTAGGCCTCTACAACTTGGGCACATATGCAAAAATTATTTGATTCTGTTTGAATTTGCGGCAGTTTCGTTTGCTGTAGAAAAAATTCTACATGCAGACACACAAACACTTTTCGGAAAATGACATTTCTTCATGTTTTGAGGGTAGTAAAATCAGAATCAACCCCTATCTCGAACACGATTTGTTTCATAATCATCATACTTCCATTTCCTTATGGAACATGGCAGTATAAATGAATGCCCATATGGCATATGGACACTGCATGCTGCGACATTTACTGCTGCATGTATTATATACGGACGTGGTGTTGAAAGTATTAAAATTCTGTATAATTTATGACCAAACCTCACAAGACCTTTGATCATTAGAAGTTATCCGTAATTTGATAGTGACCGTTAATCAATAATTTTAACGATGAAGGGTTTGCAAGGATTGGTCAGAAACGTATAACACAAATTTTACATTATTTTGTAAAAAATTCTCTAAATTAATGACGTTGTTTGCAATACCAGTAGTGAGTGAGTAAAACATGATTAAAAAATATCGGTATGGAGAACCATACATGACTTCCATGTTCTAAGATTTATATTTAAAATCATATTCGAAATGAAATATTTCCATAGAAACTACGTCTTTCTACTTATTGCTTCAGCATTAACCACAGTACTGTGGTCACTAACGTATACCACCTCACGTTTTCGCACTCAATTTCACCGACGATGGCAGTCGATGGCACTGCAGAAAAGTCTGGTTTTGCAGAAAACATTGGACTACGGCTAAAGAGCCCGGGAAGCAATTTTAACAAAAAACTACTTCTTTGTTGCCGATAACGTAGTACACATATAAAAAATTCTCCCCTCCACCTTCAACTATAATTTTTAATAATAGAAAATTACCCCCACCCCGTTCACCTAACTTCTTCATTTATAGATATTTCATCTACGTTTCTACAGTGGATTACTATGAGCTTCTTATCAGGATACATTATTTATAAAAATTAAGTACTTTACTCTTGTTAAATCATAAAATGTTTCAGGTAAACTACCCCTTTCTCTTAACCGATCTTCTCCAAAATCAACAGACCTTCCGTCCTCTACAATTCAGCGAAACATGCAAAAAAATATTTGATTCTGTTTGAATGTGCGGCAGTTATCGTTCGTCATGGAAACATTTCTCTTGTTATAACATAAAATGTTGCAGGTAAACTACCCCTTTCCCTTAACCGATCTTCACCAAAAACGACAGGTTTTAGGTACTCTACAGTTCAGGACTGTATGCAAACAATTATTTGATTCTGTTTGAATTTGCGGCTGTTATCGTTTGCCATAGAAAACACCCTTGATAAAACATAAAACGTTGCTGGTAAACTACCCTATTCCATTAACCGATCTTCACCAAAAACAATAGGTCTTGAGAACTCTACAATACAGGGCTGTATGCAAAACATCATTTGATTCTGTTTGAATTTGCGGCTGTTATCGTTTACCATAGAAAATATCGGTATGGAGAACCATACATGACTTCCATATTCTAAGAATTATAATTAAAATAATTTTCGAAATGAAATATTACCATAGAAACTACTTCTTTCTACTTACTGCTTCAGCCTTAACCACAGTACTGTGGTCACTAACATATACCACCTCACGTTATCGCACTCGATTTTCACTGATGATGGAAGTCGATGGCATTGCCGAAATGTCTGGTTTTGTAGAAAACATTGGACTATGGCCAAATATCCCGGGAAGGAATTTTAACAAAAACTACTTCTTTGTTGCCGATAACGTTGTACACATATATATCAGTGGCGAAGTTACATGGAGGCAATGCCTACCCTAAAAAATTCTGTAGAATAAAAATTATAAATACGTATGAACTAAATAACGTAAAGATTATACATTGTTACTGCGACTGTCAAATTTATTAAACCGGAACGTGCTTTATTGAGCGACCGCTAGATGGTGACAGGTGAGATTCGGCATAGTTCGTTTAAAGCGAATGAGGCAACCTGAACTTGCCTCAGTGTTTTTTGTATACATCGTATGTAAGCAATGTAGTGGTGTGATAGGGAAGTGTAGGGAGGGGGGATTGTCCCGCGCTGTACACATAGAGCGTTGAGGCATGCCTCACTTCTGTGGTCCAAACAGTTAAGTTAAAGCGCCTGTGTTGTTTCTAAGTGTTTATTTTATGCGGTTATTAAAAGTGTCACTGTTATTCCGCTGAACTAACAGATGATCAAGATTGTTATTTGAATTATTTGTAACATTAAACATATATATAGAAACTAATCAAGTTTAAAAATTTGAAGTTCAATCAGTTGTATTATTGTGTATGACTAATACAAGGATTGTTCAATAGACACACGTACAGAGCTGTAAAGCATTTTTTATTCAACGATTTTAAAAGAAGTCTCCAATAACATTAAGACATGAGTTCCGCTGTTGCGCTAACCTGTAGATTCCCTGCTAGTAAAATTCTTACGGCTCTTTGTGGAACCTTTCGAGCAAACTCTACCTCAGCGTCCGATTTGACCCACCATCCTTTTAGTGATTCCTTAAAAAAAATTTAAGATAAGATTTTTGCCTACCCATTCATTAACTACTAGCTTCGCCAGTAAGCAAATTGATGTCCATTTTTTCGGCTTGCACGCGTTATGTTGGTGTGGGTTTCGGCACTTTCAATTTAAAAAGCGTGGAAACATAAGAAAATAAACATGAGTGAGGCCAGAAATAACGTGAATTGTGTGTGTGTGTGTGTGTGTTTGTGTCTTACCTGCCTTTTTATTGTCGTATTAAATGAAAAATATTATATTACATTAAAATGAAAAAATTTTAATTTTATTGCCTGGCAACAAAATTATTTTATTTTTAACAATTACCATTGTTTCAAAAAGTTTAAATAAATTTTCGAGTACTTTACTCTTGTTAAAACGTAAAAGGTTGCAGGTAAACTACCCCTTCCCCTTAACCAATCTTCACCAAAATCGAAAGTCCTTGAGACCTCTACAATTCAGGGACGTATACAAAAAATTATTTGATTCTGTTTGAATTTGCGGCTGTTATCATTTGCCATAGAAAATACGCTTGATAAAAAACGTTGCAGGTAAACTACCCCTTCCCCTTAATCGATCTTCACCAAAAACAATAGGTCTTGAGTACTCTACAAATCAGGGCTGTATGCAGAAAATTATTTGATTCTGTTTGAACTTGCGGCTGTTATCGTTTGCCATAGAAAATACCCTTGTTAAAAAAACGTTGTAGGTAAACTACCCCTTTCCCTTAACCGATCTTCACCAAAAACAATAGGTCTTGAGAACTCTACAATTTAGGGCTGTATGCAAATAATCTTTTGATTCTGTTTGAATTTGCGGCTGTTATCGTTTGCTATAGGAAATACCCTTGTTAAAACATAAAACGTTACAGGTAAACTACCCCTTTCCCTTAACCGATCTTCACCAAAAACAATAGGTCTTGAGAACTCTACAATTCAGGGCTGTATGCGAAACATTATTTGATTCTGTTTGAATTTGTGGCTGTTATCGTTTGCCAAACAAACAAAATTACCCTTGCTAAAAAAAAACCGTTGCAGGTAAACTACCCCTTTCCCTCAACCGATCTTCACCAAAAACAATAGGTCGTGAGTACTCTACAAATCAGGGCTGTATGCAAAAAATTATTTGATTCTGTTTGAATTTGCGGCAGTTATCGTTTGCCATAGAAAAAAAATCTACAAACAGACACACACACAGACACTTTTCGAAAAACGACTTTTTTTCATGTTTTGAGTGTAGTACAATCAGAATCTGCAATAATCTCGAACACGATTTTTTTTGCCATCACCATACTTCCATTCCTTAAGGAATATGGAAGTAAAAAATTACCCTTGATAAAAAACCGTTGCTGGTAAACTACCCCTTCCCTTAACCGATCTTCACCAAAAACGATAGGTCTTGGGAACTCTACAATTCAGGGCTGTATGTAAAATATTATATGATTTTGTTTGAATTTGCAGCTGTTATCGTTTGCCATACAAAATACCCTTGATAAAACAAAAAACGTGGCAGGTAAACTACCCCTTCCCCTTAAATGATCTTCACCAAAAACAATAGGTCTTTAGTACTCAAGAAATCAGGGCTGTATGCAAAAACCTATTTGATTCTGTTTGAATTTGCGGCTCTTATCGTTTGCCATAGAAAATACCCTTTTAAAACATAAAACGTTGCAGGTAAACTACCCCTTTCCCTTAACCGATCTTCACCAAAACCAAAAGGTCTTGAGAACTCTACAATTCAGGGCAGTATGCGAAACATTATTTGATTCTGTTTGAATTTGCGGCTGTTATCTTTTGCCAAACAAACAAAAATATCGGTATGGAGAACCATACATGACTTCCATATTCTAAGACTTATATTTAAAATTATTTTCAGCCAAACAGCCAGGCTGTGTCTTACCTGCCTTTTTATTGCTGTATTAAATGAAAAAATTAGAATTTTATTGCCTGGCAACAAAATTATTTTATTTTTAAGAATTACCATTGTTTCAAAAAGTTTAAATAAATTTTCAAGTACTTTACTCTTGTTAAAACATAAAAGGTTGCAGGTAAACTACCCCTTCCCCTTAACCGATCTTCACCAAAAACAATAGGTCTTGAAGTACTCTACAAATCAGGGCTGTATGCAAAACATTATTTGATTCTGTTTGAATTTGCGGCTGTTATCGTTTGCCATAGAAAATACCCTTGTTAAAAAAACGTTGCAGGTAAACTACCCCTTTCCCTCAACCAATCTTCACCAAAAACAATAGGTCTTGAGAACTCTACAATTTAGCGTTGTATGCAAATAATCTTTTGTTTCTGTTTGAATTTGTGGCTGTTATCGTTTGCCATAGGAAATACCCTTGTTAAAACATAAAACGTTACAGGTAAACTACCCCTTTCCCTTAACCGATCTTCACCAAAATCAACAGATCTTGAGAACTCTACAATTCAGGGCTGTGTGCGAAACATTATTTGATTCTGTTTGAATTTGCGGCTGTTATCGTTTGCCAAACAAACAAAATTACCCTTGCTAAAAAAAAACCGTTGCAGGTAAACTACCCCTTTCCCTCAACCGATCTTCACCAAAAACAATAGGTCGCGAGTACTCTGCAAATCAGGGCTGTATGCAAAAAATTATTTGATTCTGTTTGAATTTGCGGCAGTTATCGTTTGCCATAGAAAAAAAATCTACAGACAGACAGACAGACACACAGACACTTTTCGGAAAACGACTTTTTTTCATGTTTTCAGTGTAGTAGAATCAGAATCTGCAATAATCTTGAACACGATTTTTTTTGCCATCACCATACTTCCATTCCTTAAGGAATATGGAAGTAATTACCCTTGATAAAAAAAAACCGTTGCAGGTAAACTACCCCTTTCCCTCAACCGATCTTTACCAAAAATAATAGGTCGCGAGTACTCTACAAATCAGGGCTGTATGCAAAAAATGATTTGATTCTGTTTGAATTTGCGGCTGTTATCGTTTGCCATAGAAAAAAAATCTACAGACACACACAGACACTTTTCGAAAAACGACTTTTTACTTCCATATTCCTTAAGGAATGGAAGTATGGTGATGGCAAAAAAAATCGTGTTCGAGATTATTGCAGATTCTGATTCTACTACACTCAAAACATGAAAAAAAGTCGTTTTCCGAAAAGTGTCTGTGTGTGTGTCTGTCTGTCTGTCTGTCTGTCTGTCTGTCTGTCTGTAGATTTTTTTTCTATGGCAAACGATAACTGCCGCAAATTCAAACAGAATCAAATAATTTTTTGCATGCAGCCCTGATTTGCAGAGTACTCGCGACCTATTGTTTTTGGTGAAGATCGGTTGAGGGAAAGGGGTAGTTTACCTGCAACGGTTTTTTTTTAGCAAGGGTAATTTTGTTTGTTTGGCAAACGATAACAGCCGCAAATTCAAACAGAATCAAATAATGTTTCGCATACAGCCCTGAATTGTAGAGTTCTCAAGATCTGTTGATTTTGGTGAAGATCGGTTAAGGGGAAGGGGTAGTTTACCTGTAACGTTTTATGTTTTAACAAGGGTATTTCCTATGGCAAACGATAACAGCCGCAAATTCAAACAGAATCAAAAGATTATTTGCATACAGCCCTAAATTGTAGAGTTCTCAAGACCTATTGTTTTTGGTGAAGTTCGGTTGAGGGAAAGGGGTAGTTTACCTGCAACGTTTTTTTAACAAGGGTATTTTCTATGGCAAACGATAACAGCCGCAAATTCAAACAGAATCAAATAATGTTTTGCATACAGCCCTGATTTGTAGAGTACTCAAGACCTATTGTTTTTGGTGAAGATCGGTTAAGGGAAAGGGGTAGTTTACCTGTAACGTTTTATGTTTTAACAAGGGTATTTCCTATGGCAAACGATAACAGCCGCAAATTCAAACAGAATCAAAAAATTATTTGCATACAGCCCTAAATTGTAGAGTTCTCAAGACCTATTGTTTTTGGTGAAGATCGGTTGAGGGAAAGGGGTAGTTTACCTGCAACGTTTTTTTAAAAAGGGTATTTTCTATGGCAAACGATAACAGCCGCAAATTCAAACAGAATCAAATAATGTTTTGCATACACCCCTGATTTGTAGAGTACTCAAGACCTATTGTTTTTGGTGAAGATCGGTTAAGGGGAAGGGGTAGTTTACCTGCAACGTTTTTTTTTTCAAGCGTATTTTCTATGGCAAACGATAACAGCCGCAAATTCAAACAGAATCAAATAATTTTTTGCATACGTCCCTGAATTGTAGAGGTCTCAATGACTTTCGATTTTGGTGAAGATCGGTTAAGGGGAAGGGCTAGTTTACCTGCAACCTTTTACGTTTTAACTAGAGTAAAGTACTTGAAAATTTATTTAAACTTTTTGAAACAATGGTAATTGTTAAAAATAAAATAATTTTGTTGCCAGGCAATAAAATTATAATTTTTTCATTTTAATGTAATATAATATTTTTCATTTAATACAGCAATAAAAAGGCAGGTAAGACACAGCCTGGCTGTTTGGGTGAAAATGATTTTAAATATAAATCTTAGAATATGGAAGTCATGTATGGTTCTCCATACCGATATTTTACTTCCATATTCCTTAAGGAATGGAAGTATGGTGATGGCAAAAAAAATCGTGTTCGAGATTATTGCAGATTCTGATTGTACTACACTCAAAACATGAAAAAGTCGTTTTCCGAAAAGTGTGTGTGTGTGTGTGTGTGTCTGTCTGTCTGTCTGTCTGTCTGTCTGTAGATTTTTTTTCTATGGCAAACGATAACTGCCGCAAATTCAAACAGAATCAAATAATTTTTTGCATGCATCCCTGATTTGCAGAGTACTCGCGACCTATTGTTTTTGGTGAAGATCGGTTGAGAGAAAGGGGTAGTTTACCTGCAACGGTTTTTTTTTAGCAATGGTAATTTTGTTTGTTTGGCAAACGATAACAGCCGCAAATTCAAACAGAATCAAATAATGTTCCGCATACAGCCCTGAATTGTAGAGTTCTCAAGATCTGTTGATTTTGGTGAAGATCGGTTAAGGGAAAGGGGTAGTTTACCTGTAACGTTTTATGTTTGACAAGGGTATTTCCTATGGCAAACGATAACAGCCGCAAATTCAAACAGAATCAAAAGATTATTTGCATACAGCCCTAAATTGTAGATTTCTCAAGACCTATTGTTTTTGGTGAAGTTCGGTTGAGGGAAAGGGGTAGTTTACCTGCAACGTTTTTTTAACACGGGTATTTTCTATGGCAAACGATAACAGCCGCAAATTCAAACAGAATCAAATAATGTTTTGCATACAGCCCTGAATTGTAGAGTACTCAAGACCTATTGTTTTTGGTGAAGATCGGTTAAGGGAAAGGGGTAGTTTACCAGTAACGTTTTATGTCTTAACAAGGGTATTTCCTATGGCAAACGATAACAGCCGCAAATTCAAACAGAATCAAACGATTATTTGCATACAGCACTAAATTGTAGAGGTCTCAAGACCTATTATTTTTGGTAAAGATCGGTTGAGGGAAAGGGGTAGTTTACCTGCAACGTTTTTTTAACAAGGGTATTTTCTATGGTAAACGATAACAGCCGCAAATTCAAACAGAATCAAATAATGTTTTGCATATGGCCCTGATTTGTAGAGTACTCAAGACATATTGTTTTTGGTGAAGATCGGTTAAGGGGAAGGGGTAGTTTACCTGCAACATTTTTTTAACAAGGGTATTTTCTATGGCAAACGATAACAGCCGCAAATTCAAACAGAATCAAATAATGTTTTGCA
Source organism: Magicicada septendecula (assembly GCA_034769895.1). NCBI lineage: Eukaryota > Metazoa > Arthropoda > Insecta > Hemiptera > Cicadidae > Magicicada > Magicicada septendecula. The sequence goes on from CM068369.1 coordinate 28,172,692, forward strand.
TACAGTCCTGATTTGTAGAGGTCTCAAGGACTTTCGATTTTGGTGAAGATCGGTTAAGGGGAAGGGGTAGTTTACCTGCAACGTTTTACGTTTTAACAAGAGTAAAGTACTTGAAAATTTATTTAAACTTTTTCAAACAATGGTAATTGTTAAAAATAAAATAATTTTGTTGCCAGGCAATAAAATTAAAATTTTTTCATTTTAATGTAAATCATGTATAAGAGAAAATATATCGCGCTTGGCAGGCGATATTAAGATTTAAATATAAATCTTAGAATATGGAAGTCATGTATGGTTCTCCATACCGATATTACTTCCATATTCCTTAAGGAATGGAAGTATGGTGATGGCAAAAAAAATCGTGTTCGAGATTATTGCAGATTCTGATTCTACTACACTCAAAACATGAAAAAAAGTCGTTTTCCGAAAAGTGTCTGTGTGTCTGTGTGTCTGTGTGTCTGTCTGTCTGTCTGTCTGTCTGTCTGTAGATTTTTTTTCTATGGCAAACGATAACTGCCGCAAATTCAAACAGAATCAAATAATTTTTTGCATACAGCCCGGTTTTGCAGAGTTCTCGCGACCTATTGTTTTTGGTGAAGATCGGTTGAGGGAAAGGGGTAGTTTACCTGCAACGGTTTTTTTTTAGCAAGGGAAATTTTGTTTGTTTGGCAAACGATAACAGCCGCAAATTCAAACAGAATCAAATAATGTTTCGCATACAGCCCTGAATAGTAGAGTTCTCAAGACCTATTGTTTTTGGTGAAGATCGGTTAAGGGAAAGGGGTAGTTTACCTGTAACGTTTTATGTTTTAACAAGGGTATTTCCTATGGCACACGATAACAGCCGCAAATTCAAACAGAATAAAAAGATTATTTGCATACAGCCCTAAATTGTAGAGTTCTCAATACCTTTTGTTTTTGGTGAAGATCGGTTAAGGGAAAGGGGTAGTTTACCTACAACGTTTTTTTAACAAGGGTATTTTCTATGGCAAACGATAACAGCCGCAAATTCAAACAGAATCAAATAATTTTCTGCATACAGCCCTGATTTGTAGAGTACTCAAGACCTATTGTTTTTGGTGAAGATCGGTTGAGGGAAAGGGGTAGTTTACCAGCAACGTTTTTTATCATGCGTATTTTCTATGGCAAACGACAACTGCCGCAAATTCAAACAGAATCAAATAATTTTTTGCATACAGCCCTGATTTGTAGAGTACTCGCGACCTATTGTTTTTGGTGAAGATCGGTTGAGGGGAAGGGGTAGTTTACCTGCAACGGTTTTTTTTATCAAGGGAAATTTTTTTTTTTTTTGGCAAACGATAACAGCCGCAAATTCAAACAGAATCAAATAATGTTTCGCATACAGCCCTGAATTGTATATTTCTCAAGACCTATTGTTTTTGGTGAAGATCGGTTGAGGGAAAGGGGTAGTTTACCTGCAACGTTTTTTTAACAAGGGTATTTTATATGCCAAACGATAACAGCCGCAAATTCAAACAGAATCAAATAATGTTTTGCATACAGTCCTGATTTGTAGAGTACTCAAGACCTATTGTTTTTGGTGAAGATCGGTTAAGGGGAAGGGGTAGTTTACCTGCAACCTTTTACGTTTTATTTTCTATGGCAAACGATAACAGCCGCAAATTCAAACAGAATCAAATAATGTTTTGCATACAGCCCTGATTTGTAGAGTACTCAAGACCTATTGTTTTTGGTGAAGATCGGTTAAGGGGAAGGGGTAGTTTACCTGCAACGTTTTTTTATCAAGCGTATTTTCTATGGCAAACGATAACAGCCGCAAATTCAAACAGAATCAAATAATTTTTTGCATACGTCCCTGAATTGTAGAGGTCTCAATGACTTTCGATTTTGGTGAAGATCGGTTAAGGGGAAGGGTTAGTTTACCTGCAACCTTTTACGTTTTAACAAGAGTAAAGTACTTGAAAATTTATTTAAACTTTTTGAAACAATGGTAATTGTTAAAAATAAAATAATTTTGTTGCCAGGCAATAAAATTATAATTTTTTCATTTTAATGTAATATAATATTTTCATTTAATACAGCAATAAAAAGGCAGGTAAGACACAGCCTGGCTGTTTGGCTGAAAATGATTTTAAATATAAATCTTAGAATATGGAAGTCATGTATGGTTCTCCATACCGATATTATATGTGTACTACGTTATTGGCAAGAAAGAGTATTTTTTTGTTAAAATTCCTTCCCTGGTTTACTTCCATATTCCTTAAGGAATGGAAGTATGGTGATGGCAAAAAAAATCGTGTTCGAGATTATTGCAGATTCTGATTCTACTACACTCAAAACATGAAAAAAAGTCGTTTTCCGAAAAGTGTCTGTGTGTGTGTCTGTCTGTCTGTCTGTCTGTGTGTATGTCTGTCTTGTGTAGATTTTTTTCTATGGCAAACGATAACTGCCGCAAATTCAAACAGAATCAAATAATTTTTTGCATACAGCCCTGATTTGCAGAGTACTCGCGACCTATTGTTTTTGGTGAAGATCGGTTGAGGGAAAGGGGTAGTTTACCTGCAACGGTTTTTTTTTTAGCAAGGGTAATTTTGTTTGTTTGGCAAACGATAACAGCCGCAAATTCAAACAGAATCAAATAATGTTTCGCATACAGCCCTGAATTGTAGAGTTCTCAAGATCTGCTGATTTTGGTGAAGATCGGTTAAGGGAAAGGGGTAGTTTACCTGTAACGTTTTATGTTTTAACAAGGGTATTTCCTATGGCAAACGATAACAGCCGCAAATTCAAACAGAATCAAAAGATTATTTGCATACAACCCTAAATTGTAGAGTTCTCAAGACCTATTGTTTTTGGTGAAGTTCGGTTGAGGGAAAGGGGTAGTTTACCTGCAACGTTTTTTTAACAAGGGTATTTTCTATGGCAAACGATAACAACCGCAAATTCAAACAGAATCAAATAATGTTTTGCATACAGCCCTGATTTGTAGAGTACTCAAGACCTATTGTTTTTGGTGAAGATCGGTTAAGGGAAAGGGGTAGTTTACCTGTAACGTTTTATGTTTTAACAAGGGTATTTCCTATGGCAAACGATAACAGCCGCAAATTCAAACAGAATCAAAAGATTATTTGCATACAGCCCTAAATTGTAGAGTTCTCAAGACCTATTGTTTTTGGTGAAGATCGGTTGAGGGAAAGGGGTAGTTTACCTGCAACGTTTTTTTAACAAGGGTATTTTCTATGGCAAACGATAACAGCCGCAAATTCAAACAGAATCAAATAATGTTTTGCATACAGCCCTGATTTGTAGAGTACTCAAGACCTATTGTTTTTGGTGAAGATCGGTTAAGGAGAAGGGGTAGTTTACCTGCAACGTTTTTTTATCAAGCGTATTTTCTATGGCAAACGATAACAGCCGCAAATGCAAACAGAATCAAATAATGTTTTGCATACGTCCCTGAATTGTAGAGGTCTCAATGACTTTCGATTTTGGTGACGATCTGTTAAGGGGAAGGGGTAGTTTACCTGCAACCTTTTACGTTTTAACAAGAGTAAAGTACTTGAAAATTTATTTAAACTTTTTGAAACAATGGTAATTGTTAAAAATAAAATAATTTTGTTGCCAGGCAATAAAATTATAATTTTTTCATTTTAATGTAATATAATATTTTTCATTTAATACAGCAATAAAAAGGCAGGTAAGACACAGCCTGGCTGTTTGGCTGAAAATGATTTTAAATATAAATCTTAGAATATGGAAGTCATGTATGGTTCTCCATACCGATATTTTCATGTTTTGAGTGTAGTACAATCAGAATCTTCAATAATCTCGAACACGATTTTTTTTGCCATCACCATACTTCCATTTCCTTAAGGAACATGGAAGTAAAAACTTTTAATATACATAATTGAACATTATACATAATTGAACATCTTTATAATCTGTATTCAGTTATAATATGTTTTACTAAGTTATATGTAGATAGGTATACGTATAAATGGTTTCTATACCAATTCTAATATATAATTGTTGATTACTGCTTTTATAATTAATTACAAATACCATTACATTATGAGTAATTTAAATTGTAATATCGTATAAATTATGTTCTGGGATATAATTTTTTCGTTGTATTTAAGGAAAACAATATGTAATAATGCAATTATTTTGATGATGTAAACAAACTGAACCCCCCCCCCCACACACACACACACACTCACTCACTCACTCGCTCACTCAACTAATTGATGTGGCGTGTTTGATATTTTCTCTTGTATTCGTACACAGGTCCTGATGATGACAATAAATATTGTTTGATGGTCTAGTGATCGTCGTATGGTACAGTGGAAAACAAAATACAAGACACCAATTAAATCACTAATCACCACCTTTAATTATCAAAATTAAACAGTTTGTAATCAGCAAGATAGTCTCTTACAACAAATCAAATAAAACTTGTTCACACGCAATAAAAATGTCAACTAATATAAAACACAGTTGTATGACAATTGTCCTGCACAATTATAAAACACATAACACTCTGCCACAATACTTCAAACCGCACTGTGTGAATCACCACTTAAACGCACTGTGTAATCGCCAGACAATAACGGACTTGACAGTCGCTGAATGGCTGTATTTATACCCCGCTGATTTCCAGAATAATCTGTCACTTTGAATGACTTGTTAAACAAACAGGCTTTCTCGAGAATCCACTAGAAACAGTGTCCTTGAACACACTGCACTGACCGCCCGTACTGGTATAGACTCTATAGTTGACGTGTAATTATTCCCGGCGGAGGCTCCATACGGCGTGCACTCAGTGTCGTGAGGCAAACTGAGTAGGCGCTGAGATAACAGCGCCGCCTCCTGGCCGTGAATACCGCAACTAGCGGCTGGTGGCGCGTAGTACTAGCCATACACCGTCACACTAACACAAAAGCCGCGCGGTACGCCTTGGTCCTTAACGGACTGTGGAGCGGAGGTTTATTTATTATTTTTGACGCGTAATTGCTTTTTACCGCAAAGTAGAAGCATTATGTCGCACACACATTACAGCTGGAATAGTCGAGATACTAGTAGTATGTTCCATGTTACATAACAATTTTTCCGCATTATATAACAATATTGTCGAAACGTCGACACAAATAATGTAAAATTTGTGATATACTTTTTTGACCAATCCTCGCAAACACTTCGTCATTAAAATTAGAAGTTATAAACATTCATTTTTGTCAAGTGACTTATGAACCATTCTGTATATAAAACTGAATAAAACAAATAATACTAATTATAAGACAATACATAATTGAGATTCAATCAATTCCAGAGATGTTTGTATATTTCTATATTTTTATTTGTTCATTTTACAGGTCTACAACAAGCCTACAATCGAAACCTCACTGACTCCTTGCCAAATTCTTATATAGTTTCAAGTGCCTCTACCAAGATTCTTTCTTAATAAGGTATACAAATATACTAAAAAAAAAAAAATATAAATTAACTGTGAAGTTTGGATCTGTATTACTGCTTGTAACGTATTACGGTAAGGGGAAAATTATTTATATGATAAATAAATGTGATAAATAAGTTGTACTGTATTTAATGATAAATAAATAAAATTTGTGTATGTAGTATACTAGACATGGATGATAGCTTTACGACGTTGTATTAACATGTGTGTAATATATTTTTATAAGTTTTTTGTAAATTTATATTCGTGCTATAGATATATGAAAAAAAATGTTTTTACTCTGTGTAATATTAGTGAAATTTTGTATATTATGTTAATAATTGTATTTTGTTTATTTTGTGCAGATATTTTTTGTTATCGTTATACGCAAAGTGTAACTTTAAATATTGGTTTTTTATTAAATTTGTAAATACAATAACCAAATGCCTCACCATGCAAATTTGTGCTGAGATCAAACAGCTGTTTACCATATTTAATACCAAATTATTTGTTAATATACAGTTTATAAAATAATTAAGTCTTATATTTTTTTTTATGTTTGAACACCACAAGTTTTGCGTGAGTGTGAATGCATTGTTAAGTTTTAAACTTTATTTTAAACATGGATGAAAAGTGATCTAATTGAATACGTATATTTTTAATATGAAACGAGTAGTAGATGAAACGAAATATTTTATATAACACTGTATGGTGAATGTTTGATAGATGTACTTTATATTTCTCAAATTTATAGTTGTGCCTGCCTTTAAACAAACTATTAAATATTATCAGAAATTCTGTACGTGAAAATCTGTTTAAAAAGAGTTCTTGTGTGTCATGTACCATTCATGATTGAAAGCAACTCTCTAAATCTAAATTAAGTTTATCAACTATGAAATTTACACTTTCCTCGATATGTTCTTCAATAAAAGGATAAGACAGGTTGCCTGCCTTACACTTGACCATAATTAAAAGTACTTAAAATGTTTTTCTTTTGTGTCAAAATTCTGCTGCAGAATTCATTGGTTCAAAAACACCATTTACTTTTGTGGTCCTCCATTTACAATTTATTGTAGGTGTAGAGTGTCAGAAGTCTGGGGCGATTGGTGCTTGATCAGTCTGAATTTTTATTATCGTCCTGAGCTTTGAAATGTATTTACGAAACCGTTTCTGTAAGTATAGAGTTAAAAGGGAAATTTTTCAACAAAACTCATTTTTAGACTAGAAACGTAATTTTCATTATATTTAATTTACAGTCATACACTTAAATTCTTATTGGTTCGCCACAACTCGTGTCCATAGAGCAAATTTGCCTTTCTTGTGATTGACTGGTGGTGTCAGACAACAACTTCGTGCGGACACCAAAAGTTTATAAATATAGGTGTCCTACTCACGGCCGCTAGCCTTAACCACAGTTCAGTGGTCACTGACTACAAAACCTTTGTCAGTGTTTTGCAGCCTTCTGCACTGAAGATGGCCGTCAGAAGCACGACCGAAACATTTTCACAAAACAACCATGGGCCACGGCGTTACAGCCCGGCAAGCCGAAGTACTCATGTCATTAAAATTGGCTGTGAAAGCCTCAGACAGACTTTGAGACTCCTCTACCTGGAGGTAGTTTTTAGAGCTATACGCAAGTTTGCACAAAACAACCATGGGGGCACGACGTTACAGCCCAGCAAGCCGAAGTACTCATATCATTGGAGCCGGCCGTGGAAGCCTCAGACAGAATTTGTAGGCCTAATAGTTTATAAAATTTCAAATATACAGCATTTTATTGACCAATAAACATAGTACACTAATTAATTTTTTTTTTAATTTTCTCTGTTATCGGAGTTTTTTTTTATTATCTGTAGTAGCTACAGTACACGTTAACTCAGACAATCGAGACTGCATTGTTGTATATTTAAATGAGTATTGAGCTTTGAACTTTTATGAATTTGATTAAGTTAGGTTAGGTGAGATTGCAATGTGTTTAATTTTAAAATTATTTGAAAATACCAGATGTCAAATACAAATCCTCATTTGGCTTGTTGACAACCAAACCAGATTGTTGACACTCCACATCTGTTATGTTCAGGTTGTCTGTTGACTGTAGGCTGAGGTATGATGATACATGCATGCAATATGTGTATTTGTATTGTAGTGAGTAAATAACTTTTGTCTGAAGCTTGCATGGCCGGTATCAGTATATTAAAAATTATATCTAAAAACCGGGATGTTAGGCCATGGACGGTTGCTATAAAACGCCATCACGTCGGCAACGTTTCGATTCTCCCTCGGTAATCTTCCTCAGGCTGCCAAAAAGCAACAGAGTGCAAGAATACAATAGCAGCAGTTGTACGCCGAACAATACCCGATACCTGTACCAGAAACCTGACAAGGTTGTTTTTACTTGATACAGGCATCGGGTACTGTTCAGCGTACATGTGCCGCTATTCTTTTCTTACGCTCTGTTGCTTTTTGGGAGGAAGATTCCCGAGGGGGAATTGAAACGTTGCCGACGTGATGACATTTTATAGCAGCCAACCACGGCCGAACAGCCAGGTTTTTAGATATAATTTTGAATCTAATGAGTAAATGTTAAACTTCAAGAGTTAGCAGTTCCGATTTGTGATGTTAATTTATCACTTACATAAATATAAATACATAATTTAATTCCACCTACCTGCAAAGTTTAACTGGGTCCAGGATTCTCGCACGAACGTAAGATGCTAACGTGGTTTATAGGTTAACGGAATAATTGACATAACTCATTTTGTTTTGAAGAGAATTAATGACCTTTTAATTTTTTAAATATTAACAAACTTTAACAGATTTTTACTCAGACTTTAGCACATGAAATAGCATCCTAATAATTTCTTATTTTTGTTGTTCGTTCCATGAATACAATTTCTACTTTTACCTTATTCTACAAGCTTACCTTATACTAAGATATCGACAGCCCAGCCTGCCAAACATTCTCCCATTCACACTTATTTAAAACCCTCCCCTGATTTATTAATTAATCGAAACCCTTAACATATTGTGAAATACCCCGGCCGGCAACGTGGTTATCTCTCGAGCTCGTAACTTCTCATTTTTGATTTGGTTGTGTGTCCGAAATCGATTTGATGTATTTGTTGGCTATTCACATCACTGTTACGTTACTGTTGACTCACGGTTTACTTGAAAATTATAAAAATTTTTTGAAGAGCCCCTTGGGGCAGTACCTGCGCAGGCACCATTGTAAGAGAACTGGGGGAGAGCGGCTCTACATTCGCCGCCAACTAGATTACGTCTTTTTAGGTGGAAAACAATGCCTTGTAGTTCTTCGTCGCTTGTTGTGTTCCATTTAACCCATGCAGTTGATTGTGTGTTGGTTGTAGATGATATTTGTTCCGCACTGGCTGACGTGACAAAAAGGGTTGGACTTAGGACTCACATCCGTCAACTTGGATCATGTGCTTGTACAATTTTCGTCTCTTAGCCATTTTTGAGTTTCACAAATCGGCGTCGGTCCGCGCACCTGCTGGTCGGGTGCGATCGGGCGCACTGCCACACACTCGCAAAGTTCTAGGAAATGATGCCTCGTACATTGTTCCATACTGATTGCACAACTGCTAATGCGTATTGCTCCTTTGTTAGGACACTGTTTCAATTCAACACATGGCCTGGTCACAGTTGGAAATTATGTTTATAAATATTTTTAACAAAACCCCAAAAAATTTTAATAAAATAATATCCCCTGTATTTGTCATGTTACAGATTGTATTCAGTGTGACGTAATATAACTTTGTTTCAAGTCTTGATATACGTACCAAAGCAAAACTGTAAGTTAAGAACAATCAAAACTGTGGTGTCATAATTGACTGTATATTTTATGTTTTTGTATTTGTTTTTTAATTTTGTTAACGTCAAAGTTTGTTTTCAAGAAAGGATCAAATCAGTTTGTAATTAAACGCATCGTTATAAGACTGATGAAATTAAGGTAATTTTTAAAGACATGCAATAATGTTAGGAGACCATGCAATAAGATACTACACAAAATTTTAATGCTCGAACTTTTACAAGTCGTATACTAGTTTAGCTGGAACATTATCTAAAGACATACAAGTTCACAGTATTTGTAACGGCGGTATGAGTTTTTATCATAAGACTTTGTATTATGACAACTTACAGTGTATAAAATATATTGTGTTGGCAGATCATTACTAGTATTTTCTTCTCTTGGAACTTGAATTCTGGCATGTGTGTGTGTGTGTGTGTGTGTGTGTGTGTGTGTGTGTTATTAAATATAGTTTCTTCTGAAAGTAGTTGAACTATATTGTTTATTGTTTCTATTCATCTGACGTATGTTTCATTGAACACATAAGAGTTTTAATTTGAAACTTAATTTAACCTCTGAAACCTCTGATGATACTGATGTGTTCAGTGAAACATACGGCAGGTGAATTAGAACGATAAACAATATAATACAACTACTTGCAGAAGAAACTATATTCGATTTTATATATATATATATATATATATATATATATATATTTCAATCACTTTCTGCTACACTCCGTTTCTTGATGTATATAATACTTTAATATTTATACTAAATTTACCTCAAGATTTTTTTTTTTTTTTTGGAACATGTTTCGAGAGTTCCTGTTCTCTCATCTCTCTCATCTTCCTGCAACGTTTCAATTCCCCCTCAGGAATCTTCCTCCCAAAAATCAACTATTTAGACATAACCATCACAAGATACAACAAACACATACAATATGCAATATATAGAAAACCAACTTCCACTAACATCATTATACCTAACCATTCTGACCACCCACCACAACATAAAATGGCAGCATTTTATTCGTTATTTAACAGAATGTACAAAATACCCCTAAACAAACAAGAAACTGACAAAGAAAGAAATATAATATACCAAATTGGTTATGGAAATGGATACAATAAAAATACTATGATCAAAATAGAAAATAAAATCAAATACAAAATAAAAACTGAACAATTAAGAATTAATCAAAATGAACAACACATAAATAATAACAACAACAAAAAATGGGCCACATTCACATACATAAATAATAAAATGACAAAACTAACAAAACTATTTAAAAACACAGATATAAAAATAGCATACAAAACTAATAAAAATAAATTGCAAACTCTAAATAGCTCACACAACAAAGATAATACAACAACTAATGGTATATACAAAATTGAATGCCAAGATTGCAATAAATGTTACATAGGACAAACAAAAAAACAGCTGAAAAAACGTTATTTTGAACACCTAAACGCATACAAAAAACCAGAAATATATAAATCCAATTTAGCCACACATGCAATAAACACAGGACACGAATTCCCAAACATAACCAATGTATCACTAATAAAACATATACCACACAAAGGCACCATAATGAACTTTTGGGAAAATTTACAGATATACAAACATAAAACACAAAACAAACTAATACCAGAACAAATACAAATCAATACAAAACATGACACAATATTCAAAGCACTCAACATCGAAAATACACAAAATACAAAAACATATACCACAACCACACACAATAATACAACTTTAAAAGACCAAAGACCAACAAACAACCTTAATAACATCCAGAAGCCAACACACAAATACTTCACCAGAAACAAGATGGCGAAGGCTGAAGATGAGAGAACAGGAACTCTCGAAACATGTTCCAAATAAAAAAAAAAACATCTTGAGGTAAATTTAGTATAAATATTAAAGTAATATATATATATATATATATATAAATATATAATTTGTGATGTTTTCAATTTGTTTCTTCTGCAAGTAGTATAATTTCGTATATTGAAATATTACACTACCTACCCAAAAGTCGCAAACTTAACACCACAGAACAATTCGAAATATACAAACACAACAAAACACAACCAAACAACATACTCAATGACCTTTTACAATTTAAATAAAACACACTATTCGACAGAGTAATAAACAACACATACAACAATTCAAAATCCCGTGCCAATCCCCTTCCACCTCCACCCCCACACACATCCTGTTAACTAAAAACCGTTACAAATTACCGACAACTTGGCACATTCAGTATACAAACCTCACTGAAGAAGGAGAACAACATTCCGAAACGTCGTATGAGGGAATACAACAAAGTAAGTTCACAAGAGAAAGTACCATCAGTAGTAATAATTATAAAGTGCTGTGAATAAAGTAGTGATGAACATTCAAAATAGTAGAAGTTACATGCTATGTGAATGCTGTTGGTTAGGTGGCTACTAGAATTTTGGTGTCTCACTGTAAGCTGTTATGATACAGACTCTGATGGATACGGTAAAAGCACCACTATATGGCACACTGTGGGTCAGAGCGGGCGTCAGTGTCAATTATCTGAATGGTAAATACATTTGTGAGTCTTAAATCTGAGAATTTCATGGATCAAATACGTCAGTGCGTGTAGGTCTTGGCTACTAATCTAATCTAGAGGTCCTGGGTTCAAGTCCTGAGTGTACCATAAAATCCATGTGCATTGTTCAATTGTCAGGTTGGTTCAGCCTCTGGAAATGAGTATTTATTATAACATCCTGTGTAATAATGGTTGGCTGAAGCGTAGTACTGGCCACACTCCTGAATGGCTCACATAAGACTGCTTAGTCTGTAGAAAAGGAGCCATTATTATTATTTATTGATTGGAAGCCTCCAGATGGCCTAGTGGCTAGCGTGCGCGATTCATATGCCCGGTTGAGGCTCAGTACGGCATACACTCAGCGTCGTGAGGCAAAATTGAGTAGCCGACTGAGATAACCGTGGCGCCTCCTGGCTGTGAATACCGCAACTAGTGGCTAGCAACCCGTTGTACTAGGCATGCAACCATGCCACTAAACACAAAAGCCGTGTGGTATGCCTTGGTCCTTTATGGACTGTTGAGCAGAGGTTTATTATTTGTTTATTTTACTTTTTGTTTATTAATTGAAGAGTTTGGAAATTTGGGTAAGAAAATTGTTCATATGATAGCATTTCGCGTTTTGAGTTACATCAATTGTATAACAGACAAAATTATTAATGCTACACGTACTGTGTATTGTGAGATGAAGTATAAACATAAAATACTTGGTGCAAAATGTGCTGGTATTTTGGATCATTTCTAGATAATAGGATGCCATTTAGAATCCATAATAGGATTCTAGATATACTGGAGCTTTTACCATCCTGTGTTATTTATTTATTTTTTGTTGTATAAGTGCCATAATTTGGCTGGAATAGATAAGTAACGTAAGTATATGATTGGCTGATCATAATATAAGTAATTCAGATATTGAAATTAAAATACAATTAATTATCTTAATATGGAAATAGAATTGTTTAAATCAATTTTTTTAAACAGTTTATAAACATTAAAACTTATCAATTATTGTTATATATACAACTTTAAAAATTAGTATGCTTCATCGTGCATATAAGATTATTGTATTATAGAAGATATGCAAACAACAGGTCTATTAAAAAAGTATTTTTAGATAAGAAAATTATTTGTAAGGTAATTTTTGGTGCTATAAATATTGCTTGTTTCGTATTTGTTCATTCGTACGTGTATATAGTGAAATCTTGTATTATGTATATGGTAGAACGTTATTTGAAGGTGCTGCCTGTGAAAATTAGATATAACTAATCAGTATCATATGTACACTGTACTAAAAGACAACTATGTACAAAAGGTTTTGTTAAGGAATAAGAAAGTGATGACAATTGGAAACAAATATGAATTTGATATTTATAAAATAGTTCTTAACACTAGCAGTGCCAGCCTATTAAAAGACGATTAATACAAAAAAAACCTGGTGGTCTTAAGTGTTTTTGAAAATTAATAGTTCAGTTAATCTTCGATCAGTGATCATGATATCTAAACATCAAACTAAAGAACAGAGTTTCTTCTTTGAAAGTTGTGAAACATCTCGATGTTATCATTTATCGCATCTCTATAATAAATAATTACTTAATATCATTTAATCAAATCCATGTTTTTTTAGGCCTAACGTATGTTATATGAACAATTATGAAAATTCTTTGTAACTACAAAACACTTATTTGATAAATTGAAGATTATACAGTGTTCCAGATGGCACCTAAAGGATTAGGAGACCATTACTCTCGCACGCGCACTCACAACCGGCCCGGCTCGGACAAGCACGACCCGGGCGGTTCAGGTATAAGCATATAGTCCAATTCAAAACTGTAAAAATGTTAATTTAGCTTATAATCCACATTGAACTTTAATTTTTGTAATCTCCGTGAAATTGTGAGAAAAATGAGTCAAACAACACATAATTGCGATAAATATGAGTATTTTGCAAATTAAATAACATTTGCAAAATACTAATTTCTAGCCAAAATGAATATTAAATTAGACATAGTTGTACATCTAAAATATCGTGTGAGAGTTTTTATAGCACCACCTGTTGTCTACAAATGAAACGGTTTTGTGTGTGTGCGCGCGCATGTTAGTGAGACCTGTGTTAACCTAAGTATGTTACGGGGAACTTCCAGGTGGTTTGGAACGCTTGATAATCTCACATGCCTCTCTACCAGTAATAAAGTCATCTGGCTGAAGAGGCAAGATGGACGAAGCAATAACTCAATACATAGTTAATTGTCAATATTACAACCACGTCGTGTTTGTGTCATTTTCTTTAAAGTTTTATGGAGATTACAAATATGCTAAGCTCGTTTGTTAAAAAGTTCATATAATAAAAGTTGCAGTTATGTAGTGGACGGCCCAGTAGATGATTCATACCCCAGGTGTGTGGGCCAGCTGCGTTTTTGTGTGTGTGTGTTAGTAAGGGTCTCCCCCAGGTGCCATGTGACTTGGAATGCCCTATAAATTTATATTTTGCTTTTTCATGGAAATAAGCAGAATTCATTAGTGATTTTGTTTAACAATATGTTGCCACTATGTGGAACATGTCAAATTATATAACCCGTAAATATGAACACCAAACAGTGATTATAGTGATAGATTCAATACTGATTATTGTACTTATAGATTCAATAGTGGTAGATTAGAGAAATAGTGATTATATTGAAAGAAAAACTTTTTTTGTTAGGCTGTAGAATACACAGATTCATCTTATTTGAATTAGCAGTCTCTGTAATTCTAACTTTGTCATGTTTACTTGCTGAACTGCTACTTGTCATGTTCTGGACGAGGCCTTTCAGTGTTTCCACCATTTTCAAGTCCTAAACCACTTACCTTATGTAACTTACCACCACTTTCCACGTGCAATAATCTGTCATTGTTCAAAACTAATGATAATGTGATGTATTTATAATAGTGGCTGTTTTATGATATTGTGACTGCAAGTGCACTTTATATGACCTGACGATGGTCTATGACCGAAATCGATCGTGTTTAAGAATGTGAGTAATTAAAACTTTATTGATAATCATATGTGTGGTACCTTTAGCCTATGAACAATAAATACACTACAATAGAAAATTTGTTATTGTTCATCTTGTTACTTGAATTAGCAATCTCTGTTAACATTAAAATTGGAAAATAATTTAAATAAAAGGAGGTTATATGAAGAGGAGTTCGAAATTTTAAAGGTATAGAAGAACAGTAATACACTAATGAATGTACAAACAGAATTTAGTAAAAAAAAGTGGTTTAGGACTTGAAAATGATGGAAACACTGAAAGGCCTCGTCTGGAACATGACAAGTAGCAGTAAGCAAGTAAACACGACAAAGTTAGAATACACAGAATTACAGATAACACTCAAAAGAATTGTACAAAGTGCTTTTTGGGCGTATATAGCCACCAGCGGATTTTATATAAGCTCATGTATGCCAGACATGTACATGGCCATAGGTCACTAAAATACCAAGCCTGTGGTAGAGATGGGTACGGCACTGAAAGTAATAATCTGTTCAGGAGGATGATTTTGAGTTGATGCAATTTAAATCTTGTGCTACCATTTCTGTCGTGTTCCTTTAATTTAAAGTAATGTGAGTCGGTACCTTACTATAAAAGATGATTAATCTCTTGGATTTTGTTGTCCATGACATGTCCGTTGATTAACTAATTATAAGTACAATACTACTGACTCAGAACACTCAAGTTTTTTACTGGTAAAATGTAAAATTTTTACCTTACAGCCTGAACCAGTTTTTGCTTATTACAAGCTCCGTCAGAGGCTGCCACTAGAAGTGCTGTCCGTCTTGTTCTTGGTGACGGCGCCATCATTTGAAAGATCAATGTTATGTGTGTGTGGTGTAATGTGTTTGCATAGTATGTGTGATTTGAATTGTGTCTGTTCGTTTAGGATGTCGTTTTATGTGTTTTTGTATACTTATAGTTGTTCAAGAGTGTCTAGTTTTTAGCCTTACAGGACATAGGCCAGACAGGATGTTGCTTCAAACAGAGGTACATTGAACACTCAAAGGCACTACACTCCACCACCGAATCCAGCTTTGCAAACCACCTCATCGAAGCAAACCACACATACACAAACATAAACAGGAACATAGATATTCTGCACGTACACACAAAAGGCCGAAAACTAGACACTCTTGAACAACTAGAAATATACAAACACATAAAAACGACATCCTAAACAAACAGACACAATTTGAATCACACATACTATTCAAACACACACACACACACACACACACACACCATCTATCTTTCAAACGACAGCGCCGTCACCAAGAACAAGACGGACAGTGCTCCTAGTGGCAGCCTCTGACGAAGCCTATAATAAGCGAAAACTGATTCAGGCTACAAGGTAAAAATTTTACATATTTACCAGTAAAAAACTTAGGGCGTGTTCCAAGTCAGTAGTATTATACTTATGTTTAGATGATCAATCGTTTGACAGTCTTTAAGACGGAGTGTCTGTGAACAGTGTGATGTAGCTTTCAACCGGTGATACTAGTTTTATTCATACAACTCAGAATAATACTTCATAATTACACTTTTAATTATTTTTTGTTTGTTGAATTAAAAAAAAAAAATAATTGGCTTAACGGACTGTATAATGACAAACAGTAAACTGGTTATGTATTAACGTGTGCATTAGTATAGGCATGTTATTGATTTTTGATTTTGATTTCTAGAATTTCTTGCAGCTACAAAACAATTTTATTAAAAGTAATGTATACTTCTTCTGCAAGTATAATATTGTTGCCATAGTTGTAAGAGTGTCTTATAATGCAAGCAACGACGTGGTGAATAAGTTGCATAAGTTCAACCTTATATGCGGGACCATCAGGCGAACTCTTTAAGTCACCAAGTAAAGAACGCACCTAAAATTCTACAAGGTGATGGCTCTTCCCACACTTCTTTATGGGTCTGAGAATTGGACTTTAACGAAAGGCCAGGCCAGTTGCATCCAAGCGGCTGAAATGAGATTCCTTAGGCATGTGGCAGGGTATACTCATCATGATCATAGAAGAAACACAGATTATTCAGGAACTGAATATTATGAGTATACTTGACAGGATCGCCCAGTATCGGTTGAATTGGTGGGAACAGCTTTGCTGAATGGCTGACTGCTGCATCTCCAAACAACTATAGAACTGTAAGCCGAGGGGACGGAGAGATGTGGAACATCCGAGGAAGCGCTGGAGTGACCAGCTGTAATATTTGCCTATTTTGAGACCGGAACAAACCATTCTTGGCTTAAATCTTGAGGATGATAATAATAGTTGTAAGACAAGTTAATGGGGTTTTTAGGCTGTGGTCCAATATTCACTTTTCCTGAAACGCGAGATGTTTGACTGCACCAATGGCGGCCGTCTTCAGTGGAGCAGGAACAAAGTAGTACAGACCGCTAAAGAATGAAACTTTATATCAAAATCTAGCAAACTGAGATTTGCAAAATGTAGCAGAAAAGTATATCTGCTTATGTCGTTTTTTTATGTATCCTGTGTAAACGCGAAATGTCTTGCCCTTGCCGAAGATATAGTGTTCTTCTCCAAGAATTTAAAGATTGCAACCAAACAGACAGAAGGCCTGAAGAAATATCAGTGAAGGCTAGTTTGGAAATGTCTTTTGAAAAGTTAGAGCACTTGAATCCGGAGACCAAAGATCCAACCTGGACAATGAGGAATAAATATGGTGACATCAAAAGAGTTCAAAACCTCAATTACTTGGGTGCGATTCTGTCCCTGAAATCAGTGAGAATGCAACAATTGAAGAGAGGGCGAGATAGATGGAGACAGTGTTCAGACTGTGTCAGAAGACCTACAATCCAGATCTTTATCCTACCAGGCCAAATTCATACACTAAAATATGGGTAGTCAATCCGGAATATTTATATGTTGCAGAGATAGTAGCTACTGAAGGACTTTTGGAAATAAAAAACAAATAATTTCAAAGGAAAAATCCTGAGACCCAGAAAATATCAGAAAATGAGTTTACATTTTATCTGTGATCAAACCAAAAGCTGTATGAAAGGTTTGAGAAAATCTTGACCATAATAAAAAAACAAAACAAATGGCTTTCTATAAACACCATAGAAGAATGGAACCAATAAGGATAACAGACAAGAACTTCAGTTCTGGAAAATAAAAGTACACAAATATTGTGGGTGAAAAATATCTATCAGGATCTAGAAAAATGTGGAATGAGGAAAAAAGATATATGGAAAAGAGTTGTGTTCTGAAGGAAAATTGCGGAGGTGAAGGATGTGTCTGAAGAGAAACTGAGGAGAACCACCAGGGTGTCATCAGAAGAAGAGTGAGCAAGACTGAGCCAGAGAATAAAGGCATACTGGAAAAGGATAAAAGAACTTCAGAAAGTATAGGTAGTTGTTTAATCATAGCTCATAGATTAGTGAAACGAAAAGGAAGGGAGACAAAATGTATTAAGGTTTTGTATTTGATTGCGATCCTAGCCTTCCTACTGGGATCACAGTAGTTAGGATATAAGGAGGTGGATGGAATGAATAGAAAAACAAATCAATTTGAAATATAACTTTGGTTAAAAAAGAAGTCTCGAAACTAGATATTGGGTTGAAAAATATATTTTTGAATTGTTCACTTTTCCTTACAACTGTGACAGATTGTCAGCTTAAGACTTTTGGTGAACTTATAAAATTGTTTCTCTGTTACTTATTTCAAAGAGCAAGCCTAATAAACTGTTTATTAGTACATAATAATGGTGATAATATTTGTATGTTTATAGGCTGGTGGAGATGAGGATGAAACAGAAGAGATGGACTTAAGAAGTGATGTTAGATAAGGATGCTGATTGTTATCAACACTATTCAATATCCACACTGAAAATTTGATAGAGAAGGCCATAGAAAAAGCAAGAGGAATTATAGTTGGAGGAGAATGAATAAAAACCATTAAATATACAGATGATCAAGCAGTGTTAGTGGAATCAGAAAAAGATCTACACTTTATGATGTAGAATATTAACTGTGGGGAAAGAGGTCAGAATGAAGATAAATATGGGAAATCTAAAGTGACGAGAACTGGCAAAAATGAAGGTCTTCTTAACATATTCTTGGAAGGGAAAACTGTGGAGCAAGTAAATTTAAGTATTTGGGGAATACAGTGACACGAGATGGAAGCTGTACAGAGGAAATCAAGTAAGATATCTATGGATAAGAGAGCTTTTGGAAAGGTTAAAGAATTACTGACAGCAAGAAGGATTCTGATTGAGGGATGTGGTGGTTTTGTTGAGGACAATCAAAAAGAAAGAAGAAAGGCATGTAACGTGCTCGGAAATGTGGTTGTGACGATGGATGACTAAGGTGAAATGGACAGATAACAGTAATAAATGATGAAGTATTGATGAGAATAGAAGAGGAAAGCAAACTGCTGAAAGTAATAAGAAAGAGACATACCTCTTGGTTGGGGACATATATTATGGTAGAAATTGTCTGCAGTTGAGGTTTGTAGAGGGAAAGTGAGGACAGGGAAGAGGAAAGGTTGGAATGCTTGACGACATCAAAAATCGAAGGTGCTATAGACAGCCTCCCCTATGAGGAGGTGCGGTTGGATTTTCCCATCATCGAGGAATGAGACCGTAAGGCATTACTCATCCTCTCCAGTACGTTGGGGGACACTAAACTCTTAATTACAATTAAAACAGTACTCCCATTCTTTATACTACACCCACAACATTACACTATAGTCCTTAAATTCGTTGAACATTTAAAATTCATATGACGATGACAAAGTAATGATAGGACAGTGTATTACAGTGTACTGTATGGAAGTAGACGTGTGAGGTTTAATTTATGTGAAACACATTTGCCATATCTGTGTAAAAGTAAAGAAGTGAAAGTTTTGTTTTTCATTTCAAATGTCTCCTTTATATTATTTTGTAAATGTGGAGCTTTTTTTAAGAGTTGATAGATCTGTTTTGTGTATATATTTATACACTCATAATGTCCGGTGTACAGTACAGTATATAAATTTTACGTTACTCTGTATTGTTATTTATAATTTTTAATTTTATATTTAACGAGTATGTATGTATGAGAGAGCTTTATTTAAAACAAAAAAAGAAATGTAAGAACTGGTGTGTCTGATCATATGTGATGTGTTACACCAGTGTAGTTCTGAATTTTACATATTATTTAATTGTTGTAAAATTTGCATGTGCCTTGCAAAACTTTATCCTGTTCCAGAAATATTTGTTATAGTTTCTAACATTGTAGTCTTGTGATAATATACATTCTTTCATATTGTTTTATTTTGTTTGTATTTATGAAAACAAACCCTATAAACGTTGAAATTACAGTGTGGGCCATAAGTTGTTTGACAGTAGTAATTATAAAGAATTAATTTTTTTTTCATTATATCTGTCCTGGTTTCCGAGGCTGCTGATGGAATTGTGAGTTGTTGATTGAGGGCACTGTATCAGGCTAACCCTATGCCGGCTAATTTTTATCGACCTTCTCTGGTCTATGTCCGTCTTGTTCTGTTACAGGACCACCTCGAAAAGGGCGTGGCTCTTCACCACGCACGATGGTCTTGAGTACGTAGAGGCTCTGGTCCAAAAGGCTCTATATTCTGCATATCCTACTCCTGGATGTAAAAACATCCTAAGATTCCTTTTTTTTATGAACAGAAGATACAAACAGCAGAAATGAAATTTGAAATTCCTGAGATCAGTTATAAGGTGTAATATACAAGATCATATAAGAAATGAAGAGATAAGAAATGACCTAGATATTTTTCCAATTAATTTAAGGATTAGGCGGCTCAGTAGACCAGTGGGTATGACACCTGGGTACTAATCTAGAGGTCCCGGGTTCGATTCCCGGCCCACACCGTAAAATCAGGGTGCATTTTTCAGCCTCCAGGTCAACTCAGCCTGTTGAAAATGAGTATCTAGTATAACATCCTGGGGATAATAATGGGCAGCTGAAGCGTAGTGCTGGCCACACTGTCTTCCTTGTATGCCATATGGTTTGTATATGGCAGCCTACCCTGCCTAACTCCGAAGCTGCTTCGCTGGTACACATGGGAGCCATTATTATTATTATTATAAAGGATTAAAGAAAACAGATTCAACACATCAATAGAATGGAAGAAACTAGAATACCTAAGATGACAAAAAATTACATCCCTAGAGGCAGAAGAAAAGTTGGTAGATCTAAGAAAAGGTGGGCTGTGGAGTAGGAACAGGGTGTTAAAGCCTAAAACCTTTAAGCAGAAGATGATAATTTTTTTCATTTTTGGTGAAGCAATTTGTGGCCAACTACTCAATTAACGATGTGCTTTCACAGTTGTTCTCTGTTTACAAATGTTTGACTTGTTGCTAGTAGTAAAAATAAATTAGGAATAGGGTATACTTTATAAAATATTACCACAGAGCCTTTTAAAATTGCCTCTTTGTGATTATTATAATGTGTACATTGACAAAGAGGAAAGGATATATAGTAGAACCTCGTTAACCCGGACCAGTTTTGAAAAAAAAAAAAATTATGTTGTTTAGCGTAGTAAATGAAGACTTGTTTTACAGACGATAAATCGCTATTCTCAGTAGGTACATTACTCGAATTCACTTGCCAGCGGGCGAGTTCATTGCACTCACCCCACCTGCTGTTGCTACGCAGCAAACTGGTGACTCAACCCTCTCCTTCCCCTCCCCATGCCTTGCACTTGACATTGATCTAGAAACAACATTCCTCAGTTGCGCTGCAATCTCGGTAGTGTTCGCGTGTTGTCCTAGTGTCACTGTCGAGGTACAGTATCGTTGTGCTGTTTCGTTAGCGCGTTGTTCGCGATGGCGACGAAACGTAAAAACATTGTTGTGACTATGAAAAAAAGGATGGAAGCATTGACAAGAATTGATAAGGGAGAATCGTTAAAGAACATTGATGCTGAGTTTGGAGTAGGAACATCGACCGTATCTGATTGGAAAAAGAACAGAAAACGCATTGAAGACTTTTGTTTCAAAATGATTTCTAAGGACAGTTTGGATAATCGGTGTAAAGCAAAAACTGCTAAACTAGAAACTCTGGATGAAGCATTGTTTGTCTGGTTTTGTGCTGAAAGAGAACGTGGTTTTCTGATTTTTGGACCCATCATCCAACAGAAAGCATTGAGTTTGAACAAACAGTTGCCCCATGGAGACCCGAGTTTTACAGCTAGCCAGGGGTGGTTGCACAGATGGAAAAAAAGGCATGGAGTGCGTCAACTTACAATCACTGGAGAAAGCTTGTCAGGTGATGTTGAAGCCGCAGAAAAATTTAAAAAAGAGTTTGAAGACTTTATTAAAAAGGAAGAACTGACTGCAGATCAAGTTTACAATGCCAATGAATCCGGTTTATTTTACCGGATGTTGCCGAGTAAAACGCTAGCCTCAAAATTAGGAGTTTCAGTGAAAGGGTATAAAAAAGGGAAAGACCGCCTCACCATAATGGCTTGCAGTAATGCATCAGGAAAGCGCAAAATTCCTCTCCTTATAATAGGGAAGTCTAAAAACCCCCGTGCATTGAAAAATGTGAAACGGGGCTCATTGCCTGTCGTTTACAGCTCACAAAAGAGTGCTTGGATGGTTAGTGACATTTTCAAACAATGGTTTTTCGATAATTTTGTGCCGTCAGTAAAAAAATATTTGAAGAACTGTGGCCTTCCCAACAAGGCGGTTTTGCTGATTGACAATGCGCCTTCGCATCCGTCTGTTAATGAACTAGTCAAAGATGACATTTCAGTGAAGTTTTTACCACCTAATGTAACTTCTCTCGTTCAACCGATGGACCAAGGAGTTCTAGAAAAAATAAAAAAAGTGTACAAAAGGCAAATGCTAAGTCAACTGGTAGAGGACGAAGGAGAGCATGGTGTGGTAGAGGTGCTGACATCTTTTAACGTAAAGACTGTTATTTATATGATTGCGGAAGCTTGGGACCAGGTTGGAAGAGAAACTTTGATAAAGTCATGGAAAAAGTTGTGGCCTGGTGTGTGTGACTTGCCAGAAAACAATACAATTGAAGAAGAAGAAGAAGAAGAAGAAGAAGAAGAAGAAGAAGAAGAAGAAACAAGTGTGGAAGAAGATTTTATAGACATTTTAAAAAATATCGATGGCTGTTCCGATGTTGATGAAGAAGACATTGACAATTGGTTGCAAATTGACAATGACGGAGGTTATAAAGCGATCACAGAGGAAGAAATTATTGCATCATGCAGTGTTACAGAAAATGAAAATGAAGAGGATTCAGACAGTGTTGATGAACCAGCTGTGGTTATGACCCACGCAGAAGCAGTAGCAAACATAGATAAATTGATGGTTTATTTTGAGAGTCAAGCCGAAACATCGCCAAACGAGCTTCTAATGCTAAAGCGGATGCGAGATCGCGCTGCTCGTAAGCGATACACAAAACTGAGGCAACAAAAGCTCACTGCCTTTTTTACTACCGACTAGTTTGTACCTATATTGTGTACAGTGTAAATACATATTATGTGTTTTTAGGTGAAAGTGTGCCGATAATAATTTTTAAACTCCATTAAAAATATTTTTGGTAAGTACATGTTATTTTTTATCGTTTTTCCCTCATTCTCTGGATAACCCGGATTTTCATTAACTCGGATCGGCCCCGGCCCCAGTTGATCTGGGTTAACGAGGTTCTACTGTACTGAAAAAAATGTGAAATGCAGTTGGTATACATGCAGCCAAAACATTTGAAGTGAAAGCCTATGTGCAGTGGCACTTATGTAGAAGAAGACTGAAAATTTAGAGAAAATGAAGATTGAAAATGGAGACTAGGAGAAAAATATGCAGGAACATGGGACTTCCACTTGATGGTGATACAGTTTTCTGATGACCAATTACTTTTGGCTCAAGATTTTGAAGACACAGAGTACATGACTAGAAAATTGATACAGGAATATCAGAAAAGGGAACTAAAAATAAATATGAATAAAACAAAATGCATGGCAAAAGGTGACCTTCATCAAGACTTGAGATTGGAGGAATACATGGGGAAGATTTCATATGCAGAGGAATACAAGTATTTAGGGGTGAAAATTATGGCCAATGGGAAGCAAGACAAAGAAATGCAATCCAGAATTAATTTGAGAAAGATGGCTACATCTACATTAAATGTAATCCTGTGGGATAAGCAAATTACAGCAGAAACTAAAACCAAAATATTAAAACCATTGTTAGAGGTATCATGACTTACGGCTCAGAAGTTGGACTACTAATAAACACACAAGAACAAAATTAATGACAGCAGAGATGGACTTTTGGAGACATTCTGCAAGGATATGGAGCCATGAGAAAATTAGAATTGAAGTCATAAGGACAGAATGAATGCGAAAAATTCAGTTGTTGATTTTACCCAAACAAAAAAGTTACAGTGGTACGGACACACAAAAAGTATGACACAGGAAGGATTGCCAAGGAGAGTTATGGAATTGACCCCACCAGGAAGAAGGAAAAGAGGAAGACTCATCACCTGGATAACAGAAATTCAGACTATATTGAGGGAACGAGAAATTGAAGGAGATCTTTGGATGGACAAGCAGCAGTGGAAGCTGAGAATTCAATCACTTCTGTAATCTTTGGTTCCAGAAAATGTGTAAACATTGTACAGCCGGAATAAAAAAAGACTGAAAATTTTAGACTTGAAGCAGTTGTTACATATACAGTGGACGTGCATGCAGTGTATTTAGCATCTATGTTTTCAATGATACACAAGCCACTTGTACTTGTACTTTAGGAAGGAAAAAATCCCTCTTATGAGGTCATCACTAGTAAAATACCAGTATTGCATTTATACTTTAGTAAGTGCTCATCTATTCACATTCGGTTGACCACTCAATGTGACCACTCATTTATAAAAGTGGTCAACCAACTGTGAATAGATGCGCATTTACTAAAGTACAAATGCGATATTGGTAGTTTAACTAGTAACAACCTTGTACAATTGATTTTAAATATCTGATGATGAATCGTATGCTTTGAAATGCATCATAATTAATTGTAAATCGAGAAGTCGCAAGGGGGATTGATAAGGTTACTTTAACTATACAAACCGTATTGCAAATATGCATCAACAATATTAGAAGAGGCAGAAGCTATAACCTCTTAACTTATAGTTCCCCCACAGTACTTCACAAACTAATTATTTCACTGAATCGTGTTTTATAAAAACAGTTATGCTTCTCACAGTATGCGCTGATTTGTTTTTTAATTGGCATGAAAATGATTTCACTGTATGTACCAGAGCATGTCTATGTGGCTGAAAAAGAATCTGGTAAAGTGTTTTATTACTTTGTACATCAGAGTAGTGGAAAATGAGGAAAAGAGATGGAGAAATTGAAATGGATTGAGGAATTGAAAATGTAAATTTGAAAGGGGATGGGAAGAATCCCAGTGTCATAAAAAGTGTAGAATTGCACAAGCAAGAGGACCATTTTTCAAGAAATGACATACATCATCTGGTGTACAAAAGTATGTCCCTGAAAACCAGGGCAAAATTCATAGAAAGTTTCATTTGGAGCATATGCATATATGACTCAGGTGCCTGGACTGTGAGGAAACTGAAGAGGAGCTACCTTGAAGCTTTTAAGATGAAGTGCTGGATGAGAGTCTTGAGAATACTGTGGACAGAACGAGTGCTTAATAATGGTATGGGGGCAAGTGTGACAAAAGAAAGGAGAAGGAGTATGGTTGGTCACCTGCTATGTCATTCAAACTGTTCACCACCCTGATAGAGGGAATGATTGAGGGGCCCAGACAGAAGTATATGGATGAGATGAAAGGAGGTAGAAGCTATGTGGCAGTAGCGTGGTGTCCATGTAACCGCTGTTACACTACAGGAAATTAAAGAAAATAAAATTAATTATATGAAAGAAAAATACTTTAGTTATTGAATTATTTGAAATCTGAACGAAGTTGGTAGGGAAACTTGAAGAAAAGCATAGCATTGCTTTCGAACTGCTGTGCACTTGTGTTGCCGTACACACAACAATGTTTTACTCAGCCATCAGCAATGTTTTACTGCATATGGTCATTGACCTCGTAGTAGTTGTCACTCTACAAAGTGTGGATGGGGGACACATTCGTCCACCCAATGTGGTGGCGCTGCATAAACCGGCAAAACGCTCAGTTAGCAGCTGTTTGTTTTTGGAACCAATGTGCAGCAGTTTCTTCACACCTATTTTGTGTCTGTTTAGTTATGTGTTTCTCTGTTTGTCTTTATTGTTTTTAATTCGATTATTTGTGTCCTGATTTATTCTCTGTAATATAATGGAGTCAGATTCCATTGAACAGGACCCTTTTCTTCTGCTAGCGAATGATAGAAAATACCCTAACACAACCGGCAACCACGCCACGCCACTTCTATGTGGTGATTAAGACTGTTTTTAGAAGGGAGGAATTGCAAGCCCAGCAACCTCTGAGTTGAGGAGAAGAAATAGGGAAGGTATTAGCTGCGTCACTAGAAAAAACAACAAATAAATGCTCAAAAGGATCAAGGAGAGTAGAAACTTGCGGAAGTTATAAAGAGAATAAATAGAAACTTGATTGGACGTATTCTAAAGACAAATGATCCAGCTATTAACAAAGGTTTGTTGAGGAAACAGTGGAAGGAAAGAAGAAGACAGGGAGTCCAAGGTTGAAGAATACAGTATAGGGGAGGAGGACATGAAAGCTCTAGTATAGAATAAATCCCAGTGGTGGTGTTTGGGTCCATGCGTATGGCAGAATACAAAATGAACGTCTCTAGACTTTGTGTGCATTTTCAGTTGGTAATTGTGCTGCTAGAACTGTTTCTGTTGGTAATGAAATGGTACAGAACACTGCTCAGGCCAGTGGTAATGTATGAATAAGAAGCTTGGTCTCTTGTAGATTTCTCTACTTCAAAATTTTTGAACAAAACGTTATGAGGAAAATTGGTGGCAAAGTTAAAAAAAAAAAGTTGCGACTTCTTTAGATAGGTGCTGTACTTGAAGATGTAGGTATAATGTGATTTATTGTTATACTTTGTCAGGCTGATTTATTATCATCATCATTGTTAAGTCTTTCAGCTACCAATCATAGCTTCTGAGGATGATCCCAGATTATAAGGGATCAAAACATGAGTGTAGAAATATTATGATGCAGGCAGTTTAAGTAGAGGGTTTTATCTGATGTGATTTGTTAAATTAGCAAAGAATTGGCTGATTACAGCATGTGGAGAGAATTGGTAACCAAAGACAATCCTGAATGATCAAGTGAGTGTGGTAAGGCAGACGGATAGGAAGACTTGAGATAGTGATGGCTACAGGAGGTGGAAGTGGATGTTTGCTGCAGTACAGGTAAAGGACATAATGAGTTTTGCAGCAGTTTCTAGTTTTTACACCTTAAAACAATAGGGTTTCAACGTGTTTTGCAACAGTTGCTGTTCATCAGAACGTGTGTATGGTATCAGAACAAAATGACGGACTTAATTTAAAATTGACCTTGGGTGGACATAATGAGTTTTGCAATTGGGGTACTAATTTTCAAATACCCAGAAGGAGATGGTGTGAACACTTGAATCGCATGCCTGATATCCGTCTACCTGTGGCTGCCTTGGGTTATCACCATATTAGGAAGAGAGATGTAGGTAGACCGAGGAGGAGATGGGTACCGGAACAGGTCTAAGGGCTAGTCCTTGCAGTGGTGGTGGTGATGATGATTTTCAAATACCATCTGAGCATACATGTATGCAGTACTCGTGTCACAGAAGCTGTATAAGAAGTACAAATATGACTGACAGGATGAATTATTGAATGTGCCGTTTGGTAGCTTGGGAAGATGTTATTGTTGTGTTTGGAATTAACGAGTAATTAAAACTTGATTATACCTGGAAATGTTAAGATAGGTGAAATTAATTTACAAGTATATAAAAAACACGTTATAAAAAAGTTACATGATTATTTTCTAAGATGGTCCCTTGGTAAGTTGTACTCAATATGGAAGTTGAAGGTTTTGTGTCACAAGCTGAATGGGCTACAAGTACAAATTCATGACATAACCAGTGGGGTTATTGGGGGGGGGGGAGTGTGTTCCAAATTTGTTTGAAAACGAAATTGCTCTTCTTGTAAGTTCTCCATAGTTTCCTTTTACATTCCATGGTAAACAATTGTATTAGTATCTTTGATGCATGTGACACTAGGTTCAGAGCTCTAAATTCTTCAAATTTCTGTATGATGCTGGTCTTGGGTATGCATATCGTGCACGTTAGCTCAAAGGGGTGTTTCTCCTTTTGTGTATATTAGATTCTTCTCTCAAAATTGGTGGGTGAGTCTCACACTCTTCAACACTATTCACATTTTCCAGAATTTTGTCATCTAATTCTTGTCTCCTGTATAATTCTTGTATATACGAGGGGGTACCCAAAAATAACCGGAATAGCGCTGCGATTGGCGGAGCTTACGTAGTACGCATTTCTTCTGCTAGGCGAGCATAGCGCAACTCGTTCCGAGTTCAGTGCCGTCATTGTTGTCCGGAAGGTTGTGTCCGGTCACAGTAATTCGTTTTGTAAAAGCAGTTTCGCTTGCTCCTTGTTTTTTGTCATGGCGGATTTAAGTGAAATTTTGGCGCTGCTGTGAAATTTTGCTTCCCGCTTGGGAAAAACGCCGCAGAAACTGTTGTGATGTTGAAAACAACTTACAAGGATAGTGCTATGGGAAAAACTCAAGTGTACCAATGGTTTTCTCGTTTCAAAGAAGGTGAAATGTCAATTGATGACAAACCTCGTTCTGGACGTCCATCAACTTCCAGAATTGATGAAAATGATGAAAACGTTCATGCAATCGTGCTTGAAAACCAACGACGGACCGTTGAAGAGAATAGTAAGTTATCTGGAATAACTTGGAGCTCGGTTCAGCGAATTTTGGCAGATGAGGGACTGGTTTTTCCAACATGACAATGCACCTGCTCATGCAGCCATTTCAGTGCGCCAGTTTTTAGCAAAAAACAACATGACTCCCTTGCCCACGCCCCTTACTCGCCTGACCTCGCTCCGGGCGATTTCTTGTTTCCGCGAATGAAGAGGGACATGAAAGGACAACATTTTGATGCCATGGAAGCGGTAAAGAAAAAAACGAGGCAGGAGCTGTCGGCCATCACAACAGGCGAGTTTGAAAAATGTTTCCAGGAATGGGATCGCAGATTGGACAAATGTATTAAGTGTAATGGAGAGTACTTTGAAGGTGATAAGGTTGTTTTGTAAAAAAAAAAATTAAATACATAGCTTTAAAAAGAAATTCCTGTTATTTTTGGGTACCCCCTCGTATTATTGCCATTGTTTTAAAATTTCTTCGTCATAATTTATCATTTTTCCATGAAAATCTTGTTTCGCTAGCATCTTTGTTCTTCTGTTGAACAGTCTCTTCATTTCCAGGAATCCAAATCTTTACCTTGGTTTATTTTGAGTGTAAACTCCCATCCTGGATGCTTCTTTTTGTGCCCTAGTATCACATTGACAAAAGATAGGACAATCCTCTGCTCTTACACATACTGCGTCTCCTTCAGAAAGGAAAAATAATGAACCAGGTATATCAGGCAAGCTGCATGTAGAATGCTGTCATAATGTCACTCAATGGGCATCTGATACAGGTGGGATTACCATTTAGTATCAAGTGCAGACATAGAGTGCCTGCACCACACTGCACAAGTAGCCAATACAAGCACTAGCTCTGGGCTACAGAGTGTCCCAAGTTAGATGCTCTATGGCTCTATGATTTCACTACGATGGAATCAACTAGCTGAAGTCATATTTTGATCCAACACAACCAAAGTGTAGTATTCCCCGTATACCACCTTGAGTATATCTCAAAACGTATTCATAGACAACCCAAACAGATTTGTCTGAAAAGATTATTGCACACAGTGTCTTCACCTGTTCTGCATATACAGTTTAATGTTCATATATGTACAGATGGTCTGCCCATATATCCTGCCCTTCACACTTTGTCGTATCTTTTATTTCTGAAACTGTAACAAAATACAATTGCCATGCCAAAGCATTTTCCTAGAGAAATTGTGAGTTCATCTTACAGTGTCAACCAATAGCACTAGTGTTAGTTGCAGATTTTATTTAGAAATGAATTTATGTGTGAAATACTATTTTTTTTAATAATTTTTATATCTAGAAATAACGAAATGTACAATGGGACTTACTGCAATAGAAAAAAAGTTTTCAATTGAGGAAACATTGATTTTAAGGAAGTTATATGTAAATGTGCAGTTTTTTACTTCATACTATTTTGTAACATGGCCAATATAGTAGTCATATTAACAAATGACTATATAGTACAACAAAGAGTGCAAGTAGATTTATAACACAATATGTACAGTCATATCATTGTTGTTATTGTTTCTTGAATATCTATCCAGTTGTTAGTAAATGAACGGAAACAATAAGCGTACATTTTGTGAATCAATAACATCCAACAACAAATAATATTTAATCGGTGAGAGTTTCCTGATTTTTGTTTTGTTTCATTGCCCCTGTGATAAACATAATCCTTATTTGTGACTACATTATTCCGAGTTGTAAGAAGTCACAATCATTAAACTAAGATCTTAATTCTGTACAACTTTTGTGTAGTAATAGATAGTACAGTTTATAATACGTTACATGTCATATAAACAAATAATAAATTTGATCTGCTGATAACATATTTTATATTACTGTACAAAGTTTAACCATAAAATATTTTAAATAAAAAATGTTCCACTTACCGTAAGAAGCTATACTCATCCTTGTCAACTTTTCAAAATAGTCCAGTCCACTTCAAATACACTGGTCCCAATGTTTCTTCCATACTTTGAAACATTTTTGGAATTCTTCATTCAGGACACTGTGGAGTTTGGCTAGCGAATTTTCCTTTATCGAGTTAATTGACTGAAAATGTCAACTTTCCAATTTAATTTTAGGAATAAAAAAGTGACCTGGTGCTAGATCTGGTGAACAAAGAGGATGCAAAAATTTTGACTAATGATTTTATGGCGCACAGTCTTTGAAATGTTTACTTCTTCAGTTACCTCATTAAACAATGGATAGAACGAATGACTTTCATAACTTTTGCAACAATTTCATCATTTTTGGATGTAGACAGTCCGATGGAACAAGGCTCCACCATGCTTTCACGGTTCCAAAGTTCAGTCATCTTTGAAACGTTTCCACAACTCATACGTTTGAAATTTAATTAAGAAAGTTATGCTAGTGGTTATAATCACAAACAGAATTAACACTGTTGCACACCACTTGTCACAGGAGAAATGGCACCAATCGTTTTTGAGGCCCTTAAAAGGGCTGTTTGGCGAGGATGCTAACTCAGTTGTATATGCCGCCCGAGCCACGCTGTGATGTTCGGCGGCTGCATCCGCTGTTCTTGGTGTACTACAGTCCTCTTCTTTCAGCAGCGGTATGTAGAGCCCGCTGCTGTCCCAGTCGATGTCCATCACTGGTTCTTCTTTTTTTCCATTCTTCTTTTCTTCCTTTTTCTTCTGGCTGGCATCACAACGTCCAATGGAGTGCACCAAAAAATTCTAGCAGCGCTCTTTTTATGCTCCTGACAGGTTGTGTGTCATGAACCTATCGGAGTGCCGCTGATCCCTGATTCGCTCACTGCTTACTCGGCAGGTGTCATGTCTCAGCTGGTACCGAGAGCAGATGTTTGCCTCGCTGCCGTCACACACTATAGAAAAATTATTCCGATTAGTGCTTTCAAGCTTCACAGCTCATCATAAGATCGGAGAAATGATGCTCATAACCGATCTGATGATGATGATTTTTCTGATCTGATGATGAGGTGTGAAACTTGAAAGCGCTAATTGGAATAATTTTCTATAGTGGTGTGCAACAGTGTTAATTCTGTTTGTCATTCGTTTGAGTCCAGCTGAAAGCCTCCTCCCAATATGCTGTTTGTATAAACATTTTAACACAAAATTTCATATTTTTAGTTGCCCATGACATAAAATAACCTTGCAGAATAAATTTATTATTTACTAATATGATATATAATATTCGATGACAAGAGTTACTTTTATAGAAATGTTTTTATGAAATTATAAAATGAAAAACTTATTTCACTACTTGACTGTTAATTGGATCTCATTTTGTCGTGACCTTGTGAATTGTTTATTTAAGAATTATGTATCGATGGTGTTATCACATTTGAGTGCCACGCATCATTGTCGCATTATTTCTGCATTTTTAAGTAGGGCATTAACAAACAAAAAGTGTTACCTAATGAAAAGTTTTAATGAAATGTACATTACCTTTTTTTTTAAGTTATGTAGTTTTCCGGTAATATTATTACACCACAACACGTGTATGATAATTTTGATGCAAGATTCAGAAAGGTTAGGTTATGTTTGTAATGATTATGATTGTAATCCAAATGGGACGCAATTTTAAATTCAGTTATATCTATTAAATAATAAATAAAATTCTTTATAAAACAAAATATTTGATAATAACAGTATTTATAAATCCTTAAATTCGTAGTGACTGATGATCTAGTGACTAAAGTCAATGAAATTTTCCAGTGAAGGGTTTGTGAGGATGGTCAAAAAATATAACACAAATTTTAAATTATTTGTGTCGACATTTCGACAATATTTATTGTCATCATCAGGACCTGTGTATGAATACAAAAGAAATGTCAAACACACACTTCACCAGAAAAAAGAAGTATTTATAAAACTGTCAAAATATATAGTATATGCTACTCTATAAATTAAAATATATTCATGGTGAAATTACTTTTGTATTTACTTGTTTAAAAGAATTTTATTTGTTACTCAATAATAAAAACAATACAAAAATAAAGTTGGTAACTTCAGAATATATTATTACTGCACTCATATACTGACTGTCATTTCAGTTAGATGCTGTTGGGTCAAGAGAATTGTCAGGTGTCAATAGTTGTTGGGTTTTTTAAAAATATGATATTTCAGATTTTTGTCTACTTTATATGCATGTGTCTTATTTAGCTACTGTAATTTTACCTATGGTCATACAAAAAGTCTCTGAAAATTTGAGGAGTATTCAAATTTAAATTATAATTTGGATTGAGCTTTAAATGGAAGAAACAAATGCCAGAGTTGGCAACACTGGCTGATGCAAGGAAAGAAATACTAATATTTCCCAGTCGTTCACCAGCCAGTATACATTGTTGTTCATTTTGCAAGTATTAGTGAAGTAGATGTGCATTCAGGCATGGAACAGCGTATTATTATTAAGTTTCTTATGACTGAAAATGTGAAATGATCAGATATTTGTTAAAAACTTGGAGACAGTTTCATGTAGAATGATGTCTACATATGGACTAAAGCTTTTAAATCGGATGAGAACGTGTCGAGAATGAATCACACCTAGAGCACCTAAAAGCATCAACAACAGTAGAGATGATGACAAGATCAACGCACTTGTTCAAAATGATTGTCGAATCATGGTGCATAATACTGCTTTTATATTAAATATCAGTGTTGGCAGCGCAGATAGCTGTATCATAAATCATCTTCGATGATCAGCAGCCAATATGGTCTAGACATCAGTGTTAATAAAACGAAGAATGATTGTATCTAAGAATAAGTTCACAACTGCATCCTTAATATAAACCAAAGGCCAGTTGAACGTTGAACGTTTAAGCAAATTTACATATCTTGGTACTATACTCAATGAACAGTGGAACCACTCTCAAGAAATAAAGAGCAGAATTGAAAAGGCAAGAGCAGTGTACACTAGAATGAGGAGTTCGTTCAAAAGTCATGATTTAACAATAAACACAAAGATGAGACTTTTACGCTGATACGTATTGTCGGTCCTCTTCTACGGTGTAGAATCTTGGACTTTAACTGAAGCCACAACTACAAAATTGAAATCTTTCGAAATGTGGCTTTACCGTAGAATACTGAGCATTTCATGGACAGCACATATAACTAATGTAGAAGTTCTTAGAAAGATGAAGAAAGAAATGGAAGTTATTAACACAGTGAAGATAAGAAAGCTTCAGTATCTGGGACATCTCATGAGAAAATAACAGATTTTTACTTATTGCAGTCCATACTACAGGGGAAAGTACTTGGAAAGAGAGGAGATGGATGACTGGGAATCTCAACGGCTTTTCAGCAGAAAAAATTATGGTTTAATTTTTTAGGAATATGAGAGGCATCCTACACATTGATATCGTAACAGAACAGCGGACTATCAACGTTGAATATTACTCCAAACATCAATCCGAAATAAGTATAAAAACACCAGCATTCTGTGTGTTTCATTCATGATAATGTGCAGCCTAATGTTACCATTCATAGATGGTTAAAATTCAAAAACTAATGTGGACAATTCTCTCCCATCTACCTTATAGTCCGGACCTCGCCCTATCTGATTTTCATTTATTTGGAAACTTTCTCATTTCTGTCTCTAAGAGGGAAAAAGTTTTGTTCTAATGAAGAAGTCATCGAAGCTGTTCAATAGTGGGTGCATTGCCTGCCAGAAGAATTTTATTCTCAAGTAATATGAAAGCTGCTGGAAAAATGGTGCCAGTGCTTTGAAAAGGAGGAAGACTGTATTGAAAAATTACTATATGTAAATTACTACACTTATAGGTATTAGTTTTTGAATAGATAAAAAATTATAATTTAAATTTAAATGCTCCTCATGGTAAAACATAAAATGTTACATATCAAACAGTAGGTATTAACTTTTGTAATATTCTTAGCAGTTTAGTAGTAAAAAATGAACAAAATTACGTTAACGTGTTGTAATGTTTTATTTGGGTCAGTGGCGGCTCGTGGTTTTGATAGTTGGGGGTTCAATGTCTGAAAGTTTCTACTAAGATAAGAGCAATTATCCCATTCCAAATAATACACGGGGTGGATCACAACATGAAAACATAACGATTGACAACTTTTAGTAGGCTGAATATTAAGTTGTGTTTATGCTATTTGTAAATTATTTTTAAAATATATAGTTAAAATAAAAGGATAGTTAAATATTTCTGTTTAACATTTAAAACGGGAAGTGGCCTATGGAGTTCCTTAATTTTACATTTATCTTTGATAGAGAGGGAGAAGAAAAATTTGTTTTTAAAATATATTGAACTCTATTATTTTTACCAAACCAATGAATTGAACACAAAAATAAGAAATACCTGAACACTTAACATGCAAAAATACCAGCAAACACTTTGTACATGCTTCGGTCAGCTTAACATTACTATAATTGTTTTATTTGATTTTTAAGACTACTGCACACGTTTTCATTGCATTCTAAATGAAATAGAGAAATCTGATACAAAACTGAAGGTAAATGGACAAATCATGTGGTAAAAATCATAATAATGGCGGTATTATGAAAATGTTAAAATTCCTGGTCGGTGCGGCTCGACCCTCGTTGGAACTATTCGTCTCTGTTGCTAACACTTGGGATTAGCTACTGTTGAATGTAATTTTTATTTAAATTTTTTAAATTTAATTTAAATCAGTATACTGATTTCCCCCTCCAAAGCTGTCTACACAGTCTAGAAGGTGCTGAGAGCTGCTTTGCACCTCAACCAGTAGTACAGTGAAATCTTGATATAACGGTATTCTGCAGACCAGCCAAAAAGTGCTTTATGTCAAGGGTCACTTTATATAAAGGTCCCAAGTTTAACTATTTAATTTGCTGGGACCGTGAAAAATGAGCGTTACATCAAGGGTTGAGTTTTATCACAGGGGTGTTATATCGAAGTTCCACTGTATCCATTATTATTCAGTCAACAAGATTATTCTCATAAATTAATTAAATGTAAACTTTCGATTATAAATTGTTTTTTAAATGTGCAACCATTATATCAACAAATCCTTAAACATATTTAAATTATTTAGGGCAGTTCACTAAACCACTTATCCTTATGGACGAGCCGCCACTGATTTGGTCTCAAGTCAAAAAAGAAAAAGGAAGATGGGTATAGAATGTATGTGAAAGTGATAAATGAGAGCAGTTTTTAAGTATATAATCCACAGTTGTGGTGGTAGAAATGGTAAAATGTCCAGCTGTACGTAAAACATGCCATGCATATGCATATTTATTTTGGTTCGATAAAGTGATGAGTGCTATAAAAAATGTGATGATTTAACAGCTGTTTTACTGTTACTGTATGGTACTAATAAATACCAGACTTTAATTATTCCAAAATTTTTGTCATATCTGGTTTCATAAATGTATATGGGAGGAGTAAAGTTAGATATGATTTTAGTTTTGTAATGATGAAAATACAAAGCAATCAGTATTACTTTTAGATTGGCAACATTCAGTACATAGTTCAGAGACAAAATCATATTGTTCCTGAAGGTGTATGTAATTCATGGGTATTACTGTTAACAGAATGTTCCAATTTAGATAAACTACAGAATTGTATGCAAACTACAGCTTATGTTTATGTTTTGTAACGATATGACTGTCAGTTGATTGAAATTTAAAATGTATGAGCTTTATTATGTATTTTATGTATTCGTGTAGTGTGTTAGCAATAGGTTATGTACGCCTTATTAGGTAACGAATGTTTCTTGTAATGAAGAAAAGAATCTTTTGTAGTATAATGAAACAAGCCTCTTTAGAAATCATCCAATCTTCCATTAACTTAATTACAACAACAGACTTCCAGTCCTGTCTTCCAAGTAGTATAATTATTGTATTACAGAATGTCAAAACCAATTATAGTAGAAACTCGATTATCTGTCAGGGACGCTACATTATGCTGTGATGGTTATGAGAATACTAAAAAACACAGGCTTTTACAGCTGGAATTTGATTGATAAACATATGCTGGGCTGTTACGCCATGGTTCAAAATCATTCAAACACTGCTTGTTACCGTTCAGACGATTGATAATAATCCTACGACGGGTAAGAATCCTACATCGCTTACTCTGATCGGACTAAGCAAAAAAGTTGTATCCAAGTTGGTAGCATTGAATCGCTTGCTGCTTCTCCATAAATATCGAAAGTCTGACAGTGAATTTCAATCATTTTAATGCCTTTCGCATTCAAGAACATACTACAAATCACATACTACTTTCACATGCGGCGGGCGTCTCGAATTTCTTCGACATTATAAACACGTCCAATGAAGCTTACTGAGTGCACAGTTGTTTACAAATGGTGTTGTTGGCTTGCCAACGAATCAACAAACTGGCCACGCATGTGCAATAGTGTGACAGTGTCGATACTGCTGCAATATTTAAAAACGGAACTTACTTTCTGAATAACCTTCATAAATGTATACTCAACTAACAGAAACGTGGGCTTATATAATGTAGTTTATTATGGCAATAACATAAGAAAATAACAATTTCATTATTTAGATTTGTGTGTTTTCTTATGTTTTAATAACCCCCCTGCCACCATTGTTTTGCTTAGCATCATTTTTGATCTTACACAGCATCAACAGTTGTATTACAAAATGTACCAGTTTTGAATGAGCTAGATCTACTTTATCAGGATGTTGTAAAACGTTTACAAACTATTTTGTAAAAAATATATATAGTTCAATGTTTAGTGTTTAGGCTAAAATTTATACATGATGTAGGTATACATTTGAAATCTTTTGACAATTTTCTGTAGTGTGATGGTCTAACAATCTGGCAGTTAAAAGGATGATGGGTAATCGAGTTTCTGCTCTGTCAAAATCAAATTATAAACATGTGTTCATGGAATTTTTATTTTAAAAATTAGTTTTATATTTCTGTACGTAAGATCTATTCAGTATCTGTTTGAAGTTTCAATGATAATAGATTTTATGGTAAGAAATGAATGGAAATTCACTGCTTGTAGATTCACCACTCATCCAGATCCTACTTCTCATAAATGTTTCTAACATTTAATACAGTTTTATAAAACATAATACAATTTTATAATTGTGTTAACTTCAATTATAGTAATTTATAATATATACGTATATTATTATTAATTTATAATTTATAAATTAAGCAATTACAATTTTATATTTATCTAATAAATAATGTTTTTATTATTGTTTTATTATACCTAAGATTTTAAGGAAAATGAAATAAAATATCTCAGTTTATTTTGTAAACTGCTTTAATAGTTTTAATTGGTTATTACACTAAAAACTCGTTTATCCGGATCGCGTTCATCCGAAAATCTGGTTTATAAGAAACAGTTTTTAGTGCATTTTAAAAATACACAAAATCATTTTCCTGTTGCTATAATGTATCTTTAATAGCGTAGACAAGTGATTCCACGTGATATAATGTAGAAAGCTTAGGCAAAAAAGTATGATTGATTACTGTCTATTGAACGAGCAATAGGACTGTTCCAGTACTGTAGAAACTATAATTTACAGTGCGGTGCCGTTTTATAGTTTATTGTTATATTCACTGTAAGTAACTTTTAAATTATTATTATTAAATAAAGTTACTGTACTTACATATGTATTATTATTTAAATAGAAGTTTCGATTTATCCGAAACGGGCACGGTCTCATCAAATTCGGATAAACGAGCTTTTAGTGTGTATAGTAATTAATACAAAATAATTTTAATGTGTATGTATATAAAATTTGCATTTTAGGGCATTTACTGTTTAAATTTCAGTTTTATGAAAACATGTAGTATATTAACATTTCTGTTGTTTGTCTACATTTCACATGTGTGAGTTTCTGACCGCAGTGTAAATCTGTCATGTTTAATGCGGTGTTTTAAGTGGCTTTTGCATTCCAGAGAAGAAGACTAATTTTCATATTGCAAGTGATCAGTATTTGTGCTTGAGATGTTTTATGTTTGTTTGCACATCATGATAGTTGTAAAGAAAATGCTTTATTCCAGTTTCGGATACTACTGGTTAGCAACACTTGAAAAAATTTTAAGGAAATTAATTAAACCAACTTAAGGTCTAATTATATTTTATTATAAAAAAATCTGAGAAGAGACAATCTGAACACAAAAAAAGTTTGAAATAAATATACGGAAAATAACTTTATGTAGTAAGTATATTCTGGCCTGTGTGACATCGCAGTTCAGTCTTGACGTCTACAGACCAACTGGTATTATTCTTTCAGTACAAGTGTGATTTATCTTTGGCTGCATTTTTGAGTTTTCTTCAGCTGGTTATAATTGTGGGATCTGGTCTTACAACTAATGACTTGTTTTGATCTAACCAAAACTACTACTCGACTTACTTGTAAGAGTCTGTTACTGTGACTTGCGTAGTGTCATTACTTTCATGTTCTCCGTAACCTGTAGGTTGGATGGGCGGCATCTTTATTTCTTTATGTTGTCTTCCTTCCTTCATCTTGTCCATATACTGTTGTCTTGTCTTGGCCTTTCTCTAATTGTCACACCCCTCCAGTTTTCCCTCAAGCAATGTAGTGTACCAGCTTGAGTGTTGCAGTATAAATGATCTGTCATTCTAATGTGCACAGTTGTTTTAATCAGCATCCTTAGTTTGCTCACTCTTGTCACAGTCACAACGTTCTTATTTATTATGTCTTCTGTATGTGATAAATCTTGTCCACCAGCACCATGTCTCAAAGGTCTCAAGCTTCTTATTTTCTGCTTTTCCTGAAGTTCAGATTTCTTTGAACCATAAGTGCAAATGCTCCAAATCAAACTTCTTATAAATTCCTTTCTCCTTTTAGATGTCAGCAAACTTCACTCCAGAACCTTACTTTTCTTTGGTGTCCACTATTTTACGTTTGATGTCTGCTGTACATCGGCTATCTGATATTACAAACAGTGGTGTATTCTGGTATCAGGCTCATGGTGTGCGTACATTGACACTGATGTCGTGAATCTAATCAGTAGATTGTATGTGACGTATGATAATTATTCGTCTTCACATCACGGCATAGGCAAGGTGCTGCCTGTTGTGCCTTCAAAGATCCTCCAGCCATCTCTTCCTGGGTCAACCAACACACCTGTGTCCTATAGGTTTGTGTTTCCAGACTTGTTTGGACACTCTTGACATTCTTTCTAAGTGTTCTTTCCACCATTGTTTATAACCTTTAAATTTTTCATTATTATTAAAAACTTTTAATTCTTCTCTTATGGCATAATTCTTTAGATGATCAAGTTATTTAAATTCTTTGATAGCCTCAAAACAGTGGTTGCCTATTCTTATTCTTCCTTTCTCTATTCTCTCATTCCTTTTCACCAAAATATACTTTGTTTATTTTTAACCCGGCCTTTTTCCCCTCTCTTTCCAATTCCTGATACGGTGCCACTAGCGCTTGTCTTGTTCTTGCCATAATTACCACGTCATCTGCATATGCTAGGTACTGGCAGGATCTGTTATATGTATTTCTTCAATTGTTTAATTCTATCTTTCTTATACACTTATATAGCTGAAATCCAGCTATCTAATCTGAAATCTTAGGCAACCGAAATGTTATCTCTGTGTCCCAGGTCTGATCTAGTGTCTTCCCCAATGTAATTCACCTGTACAGATATTTCTAAATACATTCTATTGTTATCTGGCTCACTTCCCGTATGTACAAAATTTTGAATATATAAATTCTTGGATTTCGTTGTCCATGACGTGTCCGTTACTTAACTAAATATCACTATTGTAATAACGACTCGGAACACTAAGTTTTTTATAAGTAAAATTGTAAAGATTTACCTAAACCGCTCACCATTTCTTTGAGCCTCTGAAGAAGCCTTTTAAAGGTGAAAGCCGGTTTAGGCTGTAAGGTAAATCTTTACGATTTTTACTTATAAAAAACTTAGTGTTCCGAGTCGTTATTACAATAGTGATATTTGAATATATAAGTTATATGTTTATAGCTTACACACATGGTGCAGAGTATATAGACCTATCTGTAATTCTTAAAGTACGGTACAGAATCATAATTTGAATTAAAAAAAAAAAAGCTGCCAAATTAATAAAGCCAAATTGTGTAAACTTTATTATAGCGTAAAGACTGTATTAACATATCCATACAAAAATTTATATAAAATTCCCTAATTTGAGTGTTCGTTTGTTTTGTGAAGTTTTTAGTTTAATAATTCAGTGTGATAATATTGTGTTTAATGTTTAAAGCACCTTAAAGTATTTGCACATTATTTGTCTTGAGCGTGGCTTGTATTATTAACATGCATTTGGAAAACATGTAAGTCATTGTTGACTGTATGTTTTGTTTGTTGGTGACTGACAAGTAGATCAAAATTAGTTAAACCCTGTTTGTTGTTTAATTGTTCAGTTGTTTTGTTTAATTAAAGTGCTACATATTAGTGTTATGTGTATAAGCAAAATTATGTACATTTTTAATGAATGTGTTCAGTTGTGTTTATTAAAACTATGAATAACGTTCCAATTAAATCAGAGTTTACATGATTACTTAATGGATACATTGATTGTTTTATAGCAATCACACACACACACACACACACACACACACACACACACACACACACACACACACACACACACACACACACACACACACACACACACACACACACACACACACACACACACACACACACACACACACACACACACACACACACACACACACACACACACCATAATCTGGTATGGTATGTTGTTTTTATGGTTGAATTCCTCAAAGACGTTGTGGTTATCAAACGGGATTCACAATATCATCACACTGTGATTCCCAACTACTTTCCTTTGAAATGGCACATTTTCTAATGGTAATGGTCAAGTACTCACTGTCTGAATTTGGCATTGAGGGAATCAGCTGTATTGCCATGCAGAATATTAGAAGAAAAAATCTATGTGGAATTCAACCTGAAAAAATATCACCTACCGCCCTCCCGCAGAAACACTGATATAAGATAGATTGGTTGATGTTTATCAGAATTCTCTGCCAGTTTAAGTTTGTTGATTTTAAACTCATTACTTATAACCAAACGACTAATGAAAGATTCAGTTTTTATAAGCT
Organism: Magicicada septendecula; assembly: GCA_034769895.1. Classification (NCBI taxonomy): domain Eukaryota; kingdom Metazoa; phylum Arthropoda; class Insecta; order Hemiptera; family Cicadidae; genus Magicicada; species Magicicada septendecula. Next base: position 28,214,491 of record CM068369.1, read on the forward strand.
ATACCCACCTAATGTTATCTGGCTTTGTTAAATAATTAATTTGCTAAGCTTGTTGTAATTTTATTGTAAATGCTGAAAATCAAATCAAATTTGCATTTGTCTGTGTTTGTATATGAAGAGAAACAAAACCGTGCCGTGTATATATATATATTTGTAATGTGTAACGTTTCGCTTGTTGACGGATTGTTATGCGCGATTTAAAGTAATTATTTTACATTCTGCTCTGTAGATTTGTCTGTTGCTCTGTTCGTTGTTATTATTGTTTGCTTTGTTTAACAATAGCTCAAAATAATATATATATATCTCTCTATAAATATGTTTAATATTAAAATACATTAAAATAAATAGTATTATACTGTGTTTCTATTAAAATTTAATTGTTTATAATTTTTTATAGAAATAAAAATTGAAAAATTATAGTTTAAAAGCTTTTGTTTTACTCTGAGGTATATCTTACCCTTTCATATAACTGATTCCTGTTAACCTAAATCTATTCCAAACAGTGGTAGTTCATCTGCATTGGATAAGGACACATTTATGTTTTATAAGAAGAACAGTGGTTGAAACAATGTTGATGAATATAAGTAGGGTGTAGACACTAAATATGCATTTGAGGCCTTTAAGTATATCACACAGAACATCTAGAAGTTCAGACCTAAGGATTTGAGTGATAACAAAATACAAGGAGACACACTGGGTTTTCAGTTCCAGACGTGATTATTAGTTATAAGTGTAATCTGAAACATGTAATAAATGGATCAGAAAAGCGAGAAGGAAGATGAAACGAATGAAAAATTGTCATCCAGGAGCGTGTATGTTGTCATCAGGACCTTGTATACCAGGGGCGAACCTAGGGGGTGACATGGGGGATATATCCGAAAATGTTGGAGCAACAATTTTATACTGGTTGTGTGTTTTTTAAATGTAATTAATTGAAAAGACTGACAATCATTATATTTTTTAACATAATTATTTAACATTATTTTACATCCTGTAAAATTTATATCCACAACCCTGTTGGATACATTTATATCCACAGCAATTATATACATGCTGGTAACCCTCTCTTTCTTAACTTTCTTAATTTTAACGTTCTCTTTAAAGTACAGTGAAACTTCTTTATTAAAATTGTCCGTTGTTGAGAAGTGTCCACTATTCAGAAACAAGGTTAGGAAGCTGTAAAAACTAGATTTGTGCAACAAAGTGTTTTTATGTATTCAAATGGTTTATTAATGAAATCTATACATTGTTCATACTGTAACACACATGTAAGTCAAAATTTATCTTGCTATACATTTTTTACTATACAAGTAAAAAAATCTATACATTTACTATTTTGAAGTACATGGTTTGAAATAATCAGATACAGTACTTTCGTCTGAACTGTCAGATTCTGTACAAGTGTCTTTTCGATATGTGTTTGAAGTTCACATATTAAATTAAGTCCCACTGCATCTTTTTTATTTAAAAAATAATGTTTTATCTTTCTTACCTCTTCAGCTGCTTGTTTACTTGTCAATGGAGGGTAATACGGTTCGGTGTCATCGTTGTCCCGTTGTCCGCTCTCATCCTCGTCTTCACACTCTGGCATTTCCTGAAGATCTTCTACGAGTTCCCTGATGTCAGTTGACACATTTTCTGTGACAAGTACATCATCAATAGTGACATAATCCTCAGATCCACCAAAGGCCTTTAATAAATCATTAAGTTCATGTTCGTTAGGCTCAAGTTCCTTGACACTGTCATCGATCACTGAAGTACCGTCATTCTTACAAACAATTCCTGATTTTTTAAAACAGTTGTTCACTGTAGCGGAGGACACTTGCTTCAAGGCTGAAGATATCCACAGAATCGCATCCAAAACACTGATACATTTTGCCAGTTTATCTGCAGATTTATAGTTGTCCATTCACAACAAAATATGTCTCAATACGTACATATTGCCTGTAGTAAACTTTAAAATTACGAATAATGCCCTGATCCACGGCTTGGCAAACTGAAGTCGTGTTTGGCGGCAAAAAATTTAGTTTTACGTTATTTATTACAACATTAGAATTTGATGTAGCATTATCTAAAAACAAAACTACTTTTATATTTTGCCTTCCCATTCTTCGATCAACCATTCAGTCATTATTTCCCTTGTCATCCAGGCCCGCTTATTTGAATACCACACCACATTCAGTTTACTCATGTCAATCCCCTTAAAACATCTAGGTTTAGCAGGCTTGCCTATAATAACAGGTTTTTCAAATTTGCCTATCATGTTGACGCATAGCATGACGGTCAGTCTTTCTTTAGAGATTTTTCCTCCTGTACACTTTTCACTGTTTAAAGTCATTGTTTTGGTGGGAAGAGCTCTGAAAAAACAGACCAGTCTCGTCACAGTAAAAAATTTTTTTTTTCTTCATGACCCCCGCAAATTTCAGGCAATTTTTTTTCCACTCGGACACTACGTTTTCGTCAACTGAACCCGATTCACCACACACGTTTTTGAAAGAGATGTTGTGTCTTATTCTAAACTTGTCGAGGCAGCCTCCAGATGCTTTGAAGTCGTGAATCCCTAATTCTGTAGCAATTTGGAGTGCTTTCTCACGGATAAGAGGTCCACTCAGAGGTAGATTGTTACTACGGGCACGATAAAACCATTCAAAAGTTAAATTGTCAACTTTTAGGCCAGACATTTTAGGAAACAAGCGTTTGCCAGCCAGGTTTTTATTTTCAGTCAACGATTTAACGATTACTTTTTTGTTTCTTAAAATATCACTAATCTGCGTTTTTCCAACAGAAAACCGTGCGGCCATGTTTCTAACACTAAGTTTCTCACTTTCATACACATTAATTATTTCCACTTTTTCTTGTAAAGTTAATCGTTTGCGTTTCTGCACCATAGTAAACGAGATGTAGATGTTTACGCGTATAGATAAACACATGCACTTTAAAAAACCTAACGGACACCTCTGAATAGAGGAACTGTGTACCTAACTGTAAAATCACAACACATTGGGTAGGTAGGATACGGGCAGGTAGTTAACCCTTTAGTGGTAAACAAGCACCTAGCATTACAAACAAAAGAAGCGACCATACACGCTCTTGCCTCAAATGTTCACTGTGATACTGTTTACACTGTACGTTATTCGGAAGTTTTGATTTGGCGCTGGGGCCTAGTTTTCAGTGTTCGTGTCCGTTATTAAGAACGTCCGGTATTGAGAAGCAACTTGTCCATTATTTTCCTATAAGTTCTGCCGGGAAATTAAAATGTGTCCGTTATATAGAAGCGTCCGCTATTTAGAGGTGTCCGTTAGGAGAAGTTTCACTGTATTTATATTCCACAGAAAGGTATTATTAGGTTCCCAAGACAAACTGAAGCCTATCTGATGTATGTTTTAAATTTATTTGAATGAAATTAGTAAATTACAGCTATTATCTGCCTATTAGTTTTAATTTTTTATACAATTTTGTTTACAACATGAGAAAAACAATACTTTAAGAAAACGATATGTGGATGAAAATATCCCCTCTCCCCCCGAAATGAAATCCTAGGTTCGCCCCTGTTGTATATGACGGAGAGTCAAATGAAAACCTTAAAAATGCACTGAATATTTTAAACATTGAGTTATTGTTCTGAAGGTTAGTAAGGGTGTTACTTATAGCTTGAAAAGTGGCTGACGGGTAGCAACATGATGCATGAACACTAAACAATTACTTGGCAGTCAATATGAAGATGGTGATTCCACTTGCGACATGCACTAAAGAAGAACATGAGTTATGAGTGGATAAAACCCATTGAAATCATCATCTTCTTAACAGTTTTAGGCTTTAGCGGCCTGTTCCTGTTCCACAGTCCACCTTTTGTTAGGTCTACGTACTTTTCTTCTCCTCTAGGGTTGTAATTTTTCACTATCTTCGGTATCTACTTTCTTCCATTCTATGTAAGTGTTGAATCCATTTTCTTCTGTATTCTTTAATCCTTTCATTAACTGCAAAATATCTAAATCACTTCTTATCTCCTCAATTCTTATATGATCTCGTCTATTACACCTTTTAACTGATCTCAGAAATTTCATTTCTGCTGTTTATCTTCTGTTCATCTTTTTTCTTTATGACCCAAGTTTCAGAACCATACAGTAGTGTAGGTATTGCTATTGTTTATAAAATTTTATTTGGGTTTCTTTTCTACATTTATTTCCCAGCGTTCTCCAAATCGCTCCACACATTCTTGTGAAATTCGTCAATTTATTTTCTATACCTCTATCTTGATCATAAGTCATGTAACGTCCAAAATAGTTGAAATGTCTTGTTCTATGCATGTGTTGTCTATACATATTTTGGTCCGAACCGGTTCATCTCCTATAAAAGCCATTACTTTTGTCTTTGATTCAGATATGTTACAGTTATATTCTTTTCCTATTGTATATAAGATTGCTTGCTGGAGAGAGTCTTCTGAAGTGGCGAATATAGATAACCATCCGCGAAGAGAATGGTTTTCAAGCTTTTATTTCAGTGGTTTCTAATACCATCAGGGGAGTGTTGTTTCTGTTTTTTGAGGAGATCATCTAGATATAGGTTAAAAAGTAGTGGTGGCAGACAATAAACTTGTCTTACGCCTTGGTTTGTTTCAGTTGGGATATATTCTTCTCCGTTGTCCATGATTACCGCGGTGTGTCTATATAAACTCTTTATGGCCTGAACTAGGTATCATGGTATACCTTTATTTTCAAGTATATCCTTCGGTCTGATAACTCTATCAAAAGCTTTGTTGAAATTGAAAAAGGCAATATGTGTTTCTAAATTCTCCATTGAAATTCACTGGTAAATGAAAGTACAGTATCATGATGCATGTCTGTCACTGCAGAGAATGTACAAATGGAGTAGGAAGTTTGCAAACAGTGTTATTCTCCTCGACCAGATCAGGCGAACTGTGTAGTGACACCAGAGACCGTTGCAGCAGTTGAAACCATCTTGAAGGAAAATCGGCTTGTAACACTGGTTGAAATAGGTGGGTGTATGGAGACCACCATATCATCCATGATATTTGGCAGTTCAAAATAGTTTCTGTGAGATGGGTGCCATGTTAGTCGACCCCATAGTGCTCATTCAACGCTTTCTTTCCAAGATGTACAATTTGAACGTCTACCACATCCACCACAATCTCCAGACCTTGCTGGTCCAATCAAAAGGAGCACTAGAAGGCAGGTCTTTCAAGTCTGATGAAGAGATTACACAGGCAATTCGTAAGTGACTACAATCATAACCTACATATTTTTTTCTAGAGGTATCTATGCATTTACAAAGCACTGGACCAATTGTTTAATACATCATAGAAACTATATTGAAAATATCGGTATGGAGAACCATACATGACTTCCATATTCTAAGATTTATATTTAAAATCATTTTCGAAATGAAATATTACCATAGAAACTACTTCTTTCTACTTACTGCTTCAGCCTTAACCACAGTACTGTGGTCACTAACGTATACCACCTCACGTTATCGCACTCGATTTTCACTGATGATGGAAGTCGATGGCATTGCCGAAACGTCTGGTTTTGTAGAAAACATTGGACTACGGCCAAACATCCCGGGAAGGAATTTTAACAAAAACTATTTCTTTGTTGCCGATAACGTAGTACACATATATATAAAAAATATGCATAAAATTAATGGCTTGTATAAGTTAATGATTGATCTCCATTAAGTAGTGCTCAAGTTTCCAAAGTTTTAATATTATGATGTCCGTAATTAAAACATCAGAGCAGGTTTAGTGTGTATGAGGGTACACCGTGGACAAAAATTTTCAACATTTCCTATTGAGCGTTGCTTAGAGTAAAGCTGCGAATCTAAAGTGTACGTTTCACAGAACAAACTCGCGGAAAAGAAGGAGCGCTCCGAAGTCACTCATGGACCCTCAGCATCTTGCAGAGGGTTCATTCCCTAAAGACGAAAAGTCTGGCTATGAATCGTTCCTCTGTAAACACGTGCAGTTACACTGCCCAGCAATCCACAGGAAGCAAATCGCTATCCACGCTGGACACTTTTTCGGCTTGCACGCGTTATGTTGGTATGGGTTTCAGCACTTTCCATTTAAAAAGCATGCAAATGTAAGAAAATAAACATGAATGAGGCCAGAAATAACGCGAATTTTGTGTGTGTGTGTGTGTGTGTGTGTGTGTGTGTGTGTGTGTGTCTTCCCTGTCTTTATTGCGGTAGTCATAATAATAAAATGGAAACGTAAACATTACATAACTGAGATATGCTTGCCTGCCACAAACGATATATTTTCTCTCATACATGATTTACATTAAAATGAAAAAATTATAATTTTATTGCCTGGCAACAAAATTATTTTATTTTTAACAATTACCATTGTTTGAAAAAGTTTATATGAATTTTAAGTACTTTACTGTTGTTAAAACGTAAAAGGTTGCAGGTAAACTACCCCTTCCCCTTAACCGATCTTCACCAAAATCAAAAGGCCTTGAGTTCTCTACAATTCAGGGACGTATGCAAAAAATTATTTGATTCTGTTTGAATATGCGGCAGTTATCGTTCGTTATAGAAAAAATTACCCTTGTTAAAACATATAACGTTGCAGGTAAACTACCCCTTCCCCTTAACCGATCTTCACCAAAAACAATGGTCTTGAGAACTCTACAAATCAGGGCAGTATGCAAAAAATTATTTGATTCTGTTTGAATTTGCGGCTGTTATTGTTTGCCATAGAAAATACCCTTGTTAAAACATAAAACGTTGCTGGTAAACTACCCCTTTACCTTAACCGATCTTCACAAAAAACAATAGGTCTTGAGAACTCTACAATTCAGGGCTGTATGCGAAACATTATTTGATTCTGTTTGAATTTGCGGCTGTTATCGTTTGCCAAAAAAAAATTACCCTTGATAAAAAAAACCATTGCAGGTAAACTACCCCTTTCCCTCAACCGATCTTCACCAAAAACAATAGGTCGTGAGTACTCTACAAATCAGGGCTGTATGCAAAAAATTATTTGATTCTGTTTGAATTTGCGGCTGTTATCGTTTGCCATAGAAAAAAAAATCTACAGACACAGACACTTTTTGAAAAACGACTTTTTTCATGTTTTGAGTGTAGTACAATCAGAATCTGCAATAATCTCGAACACGATTTTTTTTGCCATCACCATACTTCCATTTCCTTAAGGAATATGGAAGTAAAATGTAAGTGTATTTGTTTACTGTTTAATAAATTACAAGATAAAAACTATTTAATGTTTTCATTTGAGTCACTCTTGTATATACAAATATAACAGGCCATTAAAGAAATTTTAGGATTTGAGGAATATGAAAGTTGAAAATGTAATGCAGAAGATTGAAAGTAGATGACATGAGAACAAATTATGTCAGAAGTAAATGTCACCCTAAGACTATACCATTGGATAAGAAAGTAAGTTTAAGACATGAGTACCGGTACTTTATAATGAGTGTTTGGCTGACAATTTTTAAGGAACATGTATAACTCAGGTTGCTGAGCTGGCATGACATGAGAACAATTTTCAAGCTGCCCAAGACAATCCAGCAGATTTTGAGACCAGTGAAGAATGTTAGAGACCCGCTTTCGTTGTGCGGAGTGTATGGAGTTTCTTGCTCATGCAGCCAGTTGTGTATCCGAACTACAAAATGCAGTGTCCATGCCCGCATTGATGAACGCAGCCGCTACTGTCGTTTGAGGAAGCCCAAAAAGTCTGCTATAGCGGAGCACTCACTTGCCAATGCCAACCATCACTTATTCTTTGAAGAGACGAGGCTTCTGTCGTCGGTGAATGCATATTTCCCTCGCCTGTATATGGAGTCTGTCCAGATTCAGAAACATGCATCTATTGCAATGAATCGGTGTGGTGATTCCCTCTCAGTGAGTGCCCTTTGGACACGAGTTGTGACGAACCAATAAGAATTTGCCTTTCTTCTGATTGGCTGGTGGTGTCAGACAACAACTTCATGCAGACACCAAACGTTTATAAATATGGGTGTCCTACTCACAGCCACTAGCCTTAACCACAGTTCAATGGTCACTGACTACGAACCTTTTGTCAGTGTTTTGCAGCCTTCTGCACTGAAGATGGCATGGCCAAAACATTTGTACCAAACAACCTTGGACCATGGCCTTACAACCTGAAGTTCTCATAACGTATTAACTTTCTTTGGAAGCCGTTTCGTTATTTACAACTGCTTGATTGTTTATTTTTTAAATGATTTGTGGCAAAAATTATTTGTACATATGTTAAAAAGATCAGTTCATATAACTTGTATATTAACAATCTCAGTCTTCTATTTTATATGGAAATAAATAAATGATTGCACTCAGATCATTTTTTCCCATAGAATAGTATACTAAATAAATCCTGTATAGTATTCAGTTGCAATATATGCAGATTTTATAGGTTTTGAGAAGAAAAAAAGAAACATTAATTAGAAAGTCAGCCGATGTGTGAAGCTCAGACACCACTGATTTATAACCTACAACTAATCAGAGGAAATCAGACTGTTTAGAAAACTGTCAAGTCACTGTGGTGACAGTTTTAAGATTGTACAAATGGTCTTATCAGAATTCTGAGAGAGAATATCAACTTACAGAATGACAGATTTATGATACCATTCATGTTTCTGATAGAATATTGTTATGAAGTTGTCACTGATCCTCATATTGTACAGCGGAAACAAAATACAGGCACCGATAAAATCACTAATTACCATCTTTAATGAGTTACAAATAACAATTTGTAATCAACAACATAGTCTCGTACAACAATTCAAGTTAAATTTGTCCAGTGTAATAATAATGTCAAGTAATTGAGTTCCGCATTAAATATAACACAGTAGTCGCTTTCCACAATACTTTGACAACCACTAGATCTGCACTAAAGAAATCGCTCACTATAAACCAACTGACAAAACCAGACACTATTGCTTATATAGGTAGCACAGGTGTTCCAGAATAACTGTCCATCCTTACTGCAGTGTGCCAGCATAATGCTATTTACAAGTGCTCTTGAACATTCTGGAAGGGACTTATTGTGATGTGAGTGGACGACCTTGATATAGACGAGGCACACTGGGCTGGTCAAGAAGCATGTAGAATGTGTAGAACAACACTCTTGACTGTCCTAGAGTGTTCCGTAATTGCATAACTAAGTCAATTGAGATCTTTTGTAGAAACATAAATGAAATAGTGGCAGAATGACAACTTTTGATATGCCAAAATATAAAATATCTAAATTATATGTTTTCACATGTTACTATCATTTTATTATTCTTCTACCAGCTTAGGATTAGCATTATACCTTCTGCTTTTATTACTATGAAATAAAAGTAAGCCATTTTGTACCATCAAAGTACAGAATTCATATGCGATCTCTATAAGCAGCACATATGCATTAATTTCAGTTCACTTGTGTACCTTGGACATTCCCTTCAATTATATGGGACCTGCCAGTAACTTCAAATTTTAAATAAACCAATATAAGTTTTAGTATATTATAGGAAAGCTATATAGAAGCAGTGATTATTATTTTATAAGGTAGTGGATCAGTAATGAATAACAGTTCATTATCCCGAATGCAGTAGATTATATAAACAGAGGGGCCTGACAAGGGTGAAGCATGTCACCAACATTTTTCAACAATATATATTTGGATGCTGCTGTAAGCAGAGGCAAGAAACACTAGACTTCAACAAAAGTTTCATTGAAAGAGTGGTATGTCAGAATTCTAGTGTTTGCTGACAATCAGGTCATAATAGCAGAATCAATAATGGTTCTCTACAAATCGGAGCAGATGATTCGAATGTATCAAGACTAACATTCACCTTTAACTCACTTGAGCTTCAACGAATTTCCGAAATTTAACAATCATGTTAGCAGCTATTCATGTTATGGCAGGAACTGAATATTATGAGTATACTCAACAGGATCGCCCAGTATTGGCTGAATTGGTGGGAACATCTTTGCCGAATGGATGACTGCCGCACCCCCAAACAACTATGGAACTATAAGCCAAGGGGACGGATAGGTGTGGGACGTCTGAGGAAGCGCTGGAGTGACCAGCTGTAATATTTGCGTATTTGAGACCGGAACAAACCATTCTTGGGTTATGCCTTGAGGATGATGATGATGTTAGCAGCTTTTGTTATTCTGTTGTCATTGTCAGTTTTTTCATCAGAATATTCAATATTTTTTTGTCATCATCGCTGTTGTCACTTCACGGTGCAGGCTTATAGCCTGTTCCGTCTTCACTATAGCCATCTCTTCCGGGGCCTACCCACAGATCTTCTGTGACAACTTGTAGTCCACAGAGCGCATTACTAGCATCTGGTGGTCCATTCTGTAGATGTGCTCCATCCACTGCTGCTTTTGTTCTTCTATCTTATCATTGATGGAAAATATACCCAATTAAGCCCTTAGTTCATTACACATTTGATCCCTTACACAATAACAACTCACATGCCTAAAAAAAATTAATTTCAGTGGTTTGTATATGCTTTTTTTCCCAGTTATCATCCTCGTTTCACTAGCATATGTGAAAACAAGTATCACCATTACTTTTTAGAACATCATTTTAGTATCAGTTCTTGTTTTGTTTCTTAGTGTTCATTGTATTGTACCACACATCATCTGATACTTATTTACTTTTTTATTCTTATCGTCATCATGTTCATAACTTATGTCACAACCAGGAAAGTGCAATACGTCCTCTAAAATCTTATCCCCAACAACTGTTTTGGAACGATTGGGAATTCCCCTTTAAAGGCCACAACCTTCGTCTTGCTTTGAGATATTTTAAAATTATATGTCCCACGTACACGGGTCAAGTGGTATATCGACTGCTGAAGTGTGTCCGCTCTTCTGGATTATCAGCGAATAACTGAGTATTCATGCATGTCAATAAATGTCTGGTCTTTTATACTATCTCAATTCCATCTTTACACACATTGTCGAACTACAGTTTTGCACTTATATCTACTGATTTATAAAATACAAAGTTTTAAAATATAAAATATTGATAAAATGAGAATTAGCCAGGCTGTTAGGCCATGGTCTCATGTTGGAAAATCCGGATGTTTCACCTTCACCGTAAGTGGTAAAAACGTTTGGCAGTTGTCCTCCAAGTACCCCAGTACTGAGGAACCGACTAGTTTGTATTTGGCGAACAACTGCCAAACGTTTTTACCACCAAACATGACCTCCGATGGTGGGGCTGAAACATTTGGATTTTCCAATATAAGACTACGGCCTAACGGCCCGTCTAATAACTTACTCTTTGTAATAACATTGATGCCGGTCCTGAAAGCCTTAGAGCAACATAAAATTGTGAATCTAAGTTCTTACAAGCTATAATAGGCCTACGGTGTCCTACAGTACATGTAACTCTACAAATTTTATCATATTTTATATATTCCCTTGTCGTCGTAATATGGCTTATTATGAGAACATGTTTCAGGGGCGAACCTAGGATTTCATTACTGGGGGGGGGGGGGGATTTTTTCAACCACATGTCGTTTTCTTAGAGTATTGTTTTTCTCATATTATAATGAAAATCGTACCAACAAATTAAAACTAATGGACAAATAATAGCTGTAATTCACTAATTTAATTAAAATCAATTAAAACATACATCAGATAGGCTTGCAGTTTGTCTTGGAAGCCTAACAATACCTTTCTGTCGAATATAAATACGAGGGCTATTTTCTTTTCAACCTCAGGTGAGTTGGCAAACCTGGTTCTGTTGTCATAGCAACAATCTGATTGTTGATTAATGTTTTTGAGGCTTTGTTCTAACCTATAACCACTGATTTTATAGTTATTTTGTCTATTACTGTGGTGACGACAGTTTAATTATGGCAACTACAATTGAAATTGCCTCCAAGTGTGAGATTCGGTCTGTTATTAGATTTCTTCAAGCTGAAGGTCATAGTGCTGCAGAAATTCATCGAAGGTTATGTAATGTGTATGGAGAAAATGTGATGAGTGATGGTTCAGTTCGGGAATGGTGTCGAAAATTTAAAGAAGGGCGAATTGATGTTCATAATGAAGGGGGGCAAGGAAGAAAGTCCGTGAGGTCGTACGTTGTTTGGGAACTCACCGAGCACAGAGTTTCCTATACTCAAGCTTTTGAGTAAGAATAACATAAAGAGTAGACCTAGAAATTTCAGGAAAATCAGCAGAAAGTTCAGTAATTGTGAAACGACGGCGCTCTCGAACCATCCTGTCTACCCTTTCAACAACATCATCAGTAGCCACGGACTTTCTTCCTTGCCCCCCTTCATTATGAACATCAATTCACCCTTCTTTAAATTTTCGACACCATTCCCGAACTTAACCGTCACTCATCACATTTTCTCCATACACACTACACAACCTTCGATGAATTTCTGCAGCACTATGACCTTCAGCTTGAAGAAATCTAATAACAGACCGAATCTCACACTTGGAGCCAATTTCAATTGTAGTTGCCATAATTAAACTGTCGTCACCACAGTAATAGACAAAATAACAATAAAACCAGTGGTTATAGGTTAGAACAAAGCCTCAAAAACATTAATCAACAATCAGATTGTTGCTATGACAACAGAACCAGGTTTGCCAACTCACCGGAGGTTGAAAAAAAATAGCCCTCGTACTTTAAAGAGAATGTTAAAATTAAGAAAGGGAGGGTTACCAGCATGTGTATAGATGCTGTGGATATAAATGTATATAACAGTATTGTGGATATACATTTTACAGCATTTGAAATAATGTTAAATAATTTTGTTTAAAAATATAATGATAGTCCGTCTTTTTCAAAAGGAAAAATAGAAAAAGAAATATAAGAAACGAAGATATATATATATATATATATATATATATATATATATATATATATATTAGAACTACTATATACTTTGTTAAATAAGTGTTTTATTTATCCTTCTTGATATTTAAAAAATGTATGGATTATATATGTTTAATTATATGTTTATTGCATGTTTCATTTTAAAAAACCCGAAATATTTAAGTAACTTTAGTCAAAGGATAAGCGAGTACATAGGATAACACGTTCTACTCCTAGGATAACGTCACATGACTTCAAAAATCGTCGTATGCGCCATGTCCTCGGTTTACGGCCAACCGGCGGGTAAAAGCAAACAGTTCCTTCGTTGCGGAATTAAATAAATCAGCTGACATGGCTCAAGCATAGTGTAAAGCACGTCGTCACATGATTCATATGCTTCGAGTTGCTTGTAACCAGCGGAAAATCGTGTCCTCCTACTCTCTTCCAAGTTGACTTCTTTTCATTTTTCACGATCTCTGCCAACGTCTACTATAATTATTATTGTAGATTATTTAAACTTTCCATTGACCTAAATAGTCTTTTTTTTTTAAATTGACAAAACGGAAGTCAATTAATTACATTTCAAAAAACACGCAGCCATTTTTTAATTTCTTGCTCCCACATTTAACAATTTTTTCCGGATTTCGGGGCTCCCGTATCCCCCCAGGTTTGCCCGTGACGTATATAGCCTACCATTGAAATATACGCCCATGCAATAGAATGTTTTATTTCAATATGCTCGCGCGTGTTTTGTGTGTGTGTGTAAACATTACGTCATGAAAGAAAAGGGGCGCATTATTATTACAATGAAATTGTCAGTAAACTGTTTACAGTGTTTCGGAGCAATTAGCGAGTGTTGTAATGGGAGTGAGTGAGTCACTTTAAATCAGAAATCTCTGCCGTGTGCTCGTTGTCGGGGGGTGTGAGGGGACGATGAAGCTCGCCGTAAACAATAAGAGGGGGTAAGGAAAGGTAGGAGGAAGAAGAAAGTAGGCGATAAATGGTGTGACGGGGAGGGAGGGGGTCAAGTCTGCATGAAAAGACTGCTGCCGTGACCCAAACAGAGGAGAAGGCGCTCTCACGCAAAGCGTAACCCCGGCACGCTATCCTCAGCACGCCCGCGCGCTCCTCCGCTCCTGTATATACACTGTACAGTAGACGTTCTCCTCTGACGCTGTCAAGTTACAACAGGTCTGGTCCTGCTGAATATAGGTGTGCTAAACTAGTATTTGAAAATAACAGGTATAAACGAAACCGTTCCAAAAAAATAACACGTACAAATACATGTGATTGCTTTGCTTTACACTGTGACGTTATTAAGCTGTTACTTTTAAAAGAAAATAAGAAACACGAGAATTTATAGGCCTATCTCCCTTTGGGAATACTAATTTAAGTGTTCACTAGGAGTAAACAAACTCGCATAGGTTTAATATTAAATTATTGATTCGATTTTGGTTAGACAAATCAGTTGCGAAACTCAGGCAATGAAATTTAGAGTGCACGTAATAGCACAACAAATGATGTCAAAAAACATCAGAAGCATATACTGTAATAAAAACATAACAGTAAGCCACAAGAGTTATAACATTCTCATCATTTACGTGAGATGTGCAGTGAAGTTAAAATCATCTCCGAAATCACATTAACAAAAGTACTGTATGGCCTATCAACTATCAGCCACTCTGTAGGTTATAACACAATATAATTCGTTTTTTCAAAATTTACCAAGTTGGTGACTAGTATAATATATAATTTGTTATTATAATCTGTACTCTATATCTGCATAACACACGGGAATAAATGTAACTTATGAATTTTTTCATTTATTAAAAACAACTTCGTCTCAAAAAGTGGCTTCGTACTCGTGTGCTCGAAATACTCCTAATACTCGTTTACTTGTTGTTCCTCCTAATACTCCTAACAACCCTAATACTTGTAGTACTCGTTTACTTGTTACTTGTGTTCTCGTTAGGTGCGTGGTGGGGGGGTCCAGCGAGGCCACGAATAACAGGTATTTCAACTTTTCAGTCACTGTTACATCCGTTCCAAAATACCTGTCAGAGGTAGGCTTATATCGGGCCACCTCCACACTGTACAGTTGGCATTCTCCGACGCTGTCAGGTTACAACAGGCCTGCTCCTGCTGAACCTTTCAATTTGTAATACAGTTCAACAAGTTCAACAGCAGTCGGCAACCCTGCGCCCGTCGACAAGGTTTGACGGGCCCGCGAACCAATTTATAATTTTCTTTTCTTTTGAACGAAGGAAAGCACTCGCACTGTACCTGCTTCGAAGTAGGCCTACAGTATTATAAAATAGTACAAGCCATTTACCGAATCGCGGTACGTTTACCCCCAATACGATTGTCGAGTTTGTCGCCTAGAGCCTGTAAACACCTTTCTCCTTAAAATGACTTTTCAAGTTTTACATTTCTGTGCACTCTGTGAAAATAAATAGTGTTATTGTGGGAAGTTCTTTAGTTTATTTTTATTAAAATGTTTTCCTGTTTAACAATTTTTTTCGTTTAAAGTTTTGTTAGTTTTAACGTGCATGATGACAAATTGTTGATGACCTATTCCTAATGTGAACAGTTGTCTCAAATTTATATGAAAAATACTGCAAAGCTTTTTTTGATTCGGTGTTCCACGTCGCTAAATATAAGTGCATGATTATTATAAAGCGACAGTTAATGTTTGTAACGTCCGGCTATTGAACTCTGCACCTTTCTATTTTCCATTTATGGGTGCACCCATCGAACTGGTCCTCAATTATATATGCGCCCCCATAAATTCCAAGGTTATCTATGACTGCAGAACAACATAGAGATGGGGAAAGTAGTTCATCTAAACGAACTTATCGTAAGTAGGTCGTTCACACAACCGAACTAGAACAATGGACTAGGTCACTAGTTCAATATGTCTGATCCCTCTTTTTATTTTATACATATTAAAAGAACAACAATTGATATATTCCTCTTTCTGTTTATATTAGGTTATAGGCCAGGCATGGCCAACCTCCTCATGCACGTGAGATAACATCAACGCGCATGAAGATTAGCTGACAGATTACCAGTACCCTTTTTTTTGGCGTTTTAACGAAAAATAAAAT
Source organism: Magicicada septendecula (assembly GCA_034769895.1). Lineage (NCBI taxonomy): Eukaryota > Metazoa > Arthropoda > Insecta > Hemiptera > Cicadidae > Magicicada > Magicicada septendecula. Next base: position 28,230,439 of record CM068369.1, read on the forward strand.
ATTATTTAAATACAAAAAGATTACGAAAATAATTTTATTATGTCGCCTTCGGTCAGAATCGCGAAGCTCGTCTCTCATTTAAGAGCCGTAATAAATAACACACGTCTGAAATAACAAAAATAATTTGTTTTCAATTATTTAATAAATTTTAAAGCAGCTTCCTCTGATCTTACCATACGATATTCTCTGCTATTTTGTTTTTATCATATTTATCCCAAACTTTGTCGAAATAACAAAAATCATATAATAAAAATTTTTTTTAAACAACTTATTTTCTCACCCCCTTCCGATTCATCGGGACTGATAGCGTTTACTTGTACAAATCCTTGTCTTAGAAAAGAATTATATATATATATATATATATAATGTTTATTAACTAATTATTAAACAGTATAACAAAATCATTAAAAACATAAAAATTATGGAGTTTGTAATACTATAATACTATAAAACTCCAAAAATAAACTGCAGTGAAGAACAGTAAACAAATTAATGGACCGACAGCAGGCAGAAGTACTCAGTTCTAACACTCGTTACTCATTCGCGAACGACCTACTGAAAAAGAACGACCTACTGCAAGCGAACGACCTCCTGAAAGCGAACGACTTACTGAAGGGAACGACCTCCTGAAAGCGAACGACTTACTGAAGGGAACGACCTCCTGAAAGCGAACGACCTACTGCACGCGAACAACCTACTGAAAAAGAACGACCTACTGCAAGCGAACGACCTCCTGAAAGCGAACGACTTACTGAAGGGAACGACCTCCTGAAAGCGAACGACTTACTGAAGGGAACGACCTACTGCACGCGAACGACCTACTGCAAGGGAACGCGTGAATTAACAACGAACTAGGGTTGTTCAGTTTTAAGTGGCCGATAGAAGCGTGGATGATTGCAAAAATTATAGAGGCACAACAGTTACTAGCATACTAAGTAGGCTTTATGGAAGAGTACTTAAACATTATTTAGATGCTGACTGTAAGGAAATGGATGCTGAAGAACAAGCATGTTTCAGAGTTGGTAGATCAACTATAGATCATATTTTCTTCTTACAGCAAATAATTGAAAAGAAAACAGTTCGATCACAACCGCTTCATTTAGTTTTTATTGACATTGGAAAAGCCTATGACAACGTACCGTTAGCCAATCTGTGGAGAGTTTTAAGATCAACTAGTATCAACCCCATTATCATAAAAGCTATACAACATTTCTATAACAATTCAATATCGAGAATAAAAATAGGAAAGAATTTGTCACCAGGGTTTCAAGTGACCAAAGGTTTACGCTAGGGATGTTGTCTATCACCCACGCTTTTCAAAATTTATGCGGAGAAAGCAATAGAGACTTGGAAGAAAATGTGCAGCAACATGGGAATTACACTTGGTGGTGATACAGCATGTTCATTACAATTTGCTGATGACCAGTTACTTTTGGCTCAAGATTCTGAAGACATAGAGTACATGACAAAATTTATACAGGAATATCTGAAATGGGGACTAAAGGTAAATACGAATAAAACAAAAAACATGGCAGTAGGTGACCTTCATCAAGACTTGATATTGGAGGAAGACATGGGGAAGATTTCATATACAGAGGAATACAAGTGTTTAGGGGTGACAATTACGGCCAGTGGGAAGCAAGACAAAGAAGTAAAATCCAGAATTAATTTGGGAAAGATGGCTATATCTACATTAAATGGAATTCTGTGGGGTAAGCAAATTACAGCAGAAACTGAAACCAAAATATTTAAAACCATTGAAGTATCATGACTTACGGCTCAGAAGTTTGGACTACTAATAAACACACAAGAACAAAATTAATGACAGCAGAGATGGACTTTCGGAGACGTTCTGCAAGAGTATCCAGACGTGAGAAAATTAGAAATGAAATCATTAAGAATAGAACGAATGTGAAAAATTCAATTGTTGATTTTATCCAAACAAAAAAATTACAATGGTATGGACACACGAAAAGAATGGCACAGGAAAGCTTGCCAAGGAGACTTATGGAATGGATCCCACCAGGAAGAAAGAAAAGAGGAAGACCACCTATCACCTGGATAGAAGAAATTCAGAGTATATCGAGGGAACGAGAGATAGAAGAAGATCTTTGGAAGGATAAGCAGCAGTGGAAGATGAGAATTCAATCACTTCTGTAATCTTTGGTTCCGGAAAATATGTAAACATTGTACAGTCGGAATAAATAAATAATAGAAGCGTGGCTACGCGAACTACCGTTCAGCGGCACGAACGACTGTAGTTCAGTCGACGAAGTAGTTCTTTTTGGCTAGGTCGTTCGCGAACGACCCACCACTAGCAAAATAGAAACTCGATTAACCGTCAGTGGTCGGCACCACTATATGTCGCATATATAGGCCTACTGATGCAGGGAGAAACTAATTGTAAGGTATTGCGTTATGTTCTTTAACGAGAGAGTAGAGTTCTCAGTTAAGACTCGACCGTTTGGCGTTTGTCTGGGCGCGTGTTTGAGGTATGTCTCAGATAACTACTGAATGCATCAACCGAGTTTTTGTAAACCTTGACATGTATGTCTATACTTTTACCCTACAGAACCCTATTATTTCTGGGATTTGTTTCCTCTCCAAAAAAGTAGGGGGCGGGAGACAAAATGTGAGTGGTTTTGAAGAAATTGCAAAAATCTATTTGGGGAATTAATTTTAACACGTGGGAAAATAAAAGAGAATTTTAACCAAAATAATATAAATGTAATATTTACTTGTGGAAATCTGATAATCTTTGGACAACAAAGCTTAACTTGTTAGTAACAGCAGAAGGTGGGAAGTTGGGCGCAGTGAATTGGTAGCGGATGGCTGAGGACAGGAATAAGTGGAGGCAATTTCTTTTGGAGGCCAAGGCTCGATCTGGGCTGTAGAGCCAAGGATGTATGTATGTATGTACTGTATATATTATGTATGTAGTACAGCAGAGTATTTGCGTTCAATATAGCATCCCTATAAAATATTTTTGCGTTCTTGTGTAACTTCATCGTGATGGGATTAGGCCTATATGTTCATTACCCACTCATGAGAACGCTAGTACAGATTTCCGTCAATATATTTACTTTCAAATAATTCATATTTTAAAATTTTGTTTTGTATAATTTTAAAAATTTGTTTTTAACAAATTACAATATTTAAATGAAGGTTGTGGTAGATAATAACGAACCATTTCAATTCAGAAATTTAAAGGCTTTTATTATTATCGGTTTCTGATGTAATTTTGTGTCCAAGAATTGTATGTTGGACTCGAGTCCACGGGCAAACCAACTGTTCTGTCTTTGTTAGCAACATTATACGTCAGAGGTCTGCGTACCACGGCGACTTTCATGTTCGTTCTTGTGCGTTACGTGGTAGGAGTCGTTTGCATCTGCGTTTTGACATGATAATGTCTTTTGGCTGGCCATCATTTGAAAATTTCTGTAACGCTGTAAACTGTAACGCATCACGCTGCATGACGTCATTCTTGCGTGACGTCATTGGGATTGTTGTAAATAAACGTTTGTTTTGATACGTCGCAATATATATGTGTTAAAAATAATATCACTGCAAACAATTAAACCAGATTTATAAAGCGTCCTGAAAGTTTAAAATCAAGTGTTAGCACAATTTACCAGCCGGGAATCGTTAACTAAAACCGCGACCGCTAACATGCTAACGTCGTCGCAGATTAAAGACCTAACAAGCGAACAACACTGCATAGCTGTAGATAGGTTATTGGGGTTATTTAACATGATAATGTTTGTTATATAGTAAATATTTGTTATATAGTTATATAGAAAACATGATAATATTTTCCACAAAATGCGTGATGCAAAATGTGTAACGTCATCGAAAAAGAAACAATCAGTCACTCAGTAACCATAATAATGTTGCGTTTAGCTGGCGGCTGAAAGACATTATCATGCTCTTAAGCTTTTACCATTTGGTAAACGGTACTGTATCTTTTTAATAACATTTTTATGTTGACTGAGGAATGTTTTCTAAGTTAGAAAAGTTAATATTTAACGATTTTTTAAGCGTTTACTTTACTGTTAAAGTGAAAAAGGTTGTGCTACAGTTTGCTGGAAATAAAAACTTGAAGGTAAATAAATCTTTTCATAACTCTACCACATTAAGCCTAGATTAGCTTTCAAATAAACAAACAGAAATTATGTTTAAAGATTTATGCGAATACAAAATTTACATTTTGTGTCTTTTCAAGTATTTTATTGCACTGTCTTGCGTTGTACTGTTAAAAACGAAAAGACCGTGTTGCACTTGGCTAGAAATCCTTAAAGGTGTATAAATATTTTTGCAACTTTGTCAACATTTTGTCTAGATTAGGTTTTATTTTCTAACAAAAGAAGTCTTCGAGAAATCGAGATTGTATATGGACCAGCCTATTGCCGCGGACGTGACAAATATATTGTTTATTTGACAAAAAGACTTAAGGTTCTGTCAAATTCATAGCTATCGAGAGTTGAAAAATCCACGGGTATACTATATAGGTGTGTAATAAATATCTCGACACTAGACATCGTGAATAGAGTCTGTGAGGCCCGCCGTTAACTATTCAGTTAACATGGCGCTCATTCACCTTTCCATGCGTGCTTATGGGAGTACAGTAATTATTATTTTTTTCGTGAATAGCTTCGACCGCCGTTTAAAATTATTTTTCGCGTGTTTATATAACATAGAAGAATAGAAAGAAAAATTTCATTTCAATACAAGCATTAACTAGAAATGTCATAATTACCTTATAATACGTGAAAAAAAGACTAAGCATTTGGGATGATTATCAAACGCAGCGTAACATGCCGTTAAGTCAGGTTACCGTCATGGAGAAAGTGAGAAACATTTTTACTTACATTCAGGATGAATAAGGTGAAGATCGGAAACATTTGAAGCTAGTAAAGGATGGTTTGATAGGTTTAAGAAACGTTCAAATCTTTACTACTTTAATAACAGGTGAAGCAGCTAGCGTGGATCATCAGGCTGCGTTGGAATTTCATGCGTTTTTCATTAGGTTTAAGGTTTTCGTGAGGTACGGATTGATTAAGTGACATTAAGTTAATATTTGATGTTTTTTTCAGATGTAGATTGTGCTGTTTAAAATAAATAAAACTGGCCGTATTACGCTTCTTTGGGAACCAATTAACGTAAGTAAAATTTTACCAACATTTTGTCTCGACTAGACTTTTAAGAAAATTAAATTTTTAAGAGAAATTATAGGATATAATGAACATTACATTGTTAGAAGTTCTACAAATAGTATGTGTTTATTTGGCTAAAAACTTAACGTTCTGTTAAATTAGTTTCTGATAATAAAACAGGGTTACCAAACAGGACATGCCCCTATTTTTGTGTGTTTTCTGGTCATCTATAACCTTTGTCATGTGCGTAAACAATTGCTACGGTTCGGGAAACTGACTGAACATAACATGGCTAAACATATGTATAGCAATGGAAAATTATATACTACTAGTCGTAGGTGCAGACCAAGGATGAAATAGTTGGCTGGCTTAATAGAAGATCTTGCTAGCATGGTAATCAGAGGGTGGAGCGGAAGGGCGGAGAACAGGGAAGCATGGAGAAGTATTGTGGGGGGGGGGTTAATGGCCACCAAAGGTTGTAAAGGCAGATAAAAAGAAGATGAGTAAGAAGTATGTGAGGGGGAATTAGATGTGAGCGGACAGCAGGGTGTATACCTGTGTATTCAAACAGGGCATTGTTTACCTCTGACGTGGTGGTCGTGCCGTGGTCTTCAGTCTGATCGTGCTTACACGGTAAGTTGCGTAAGTGGCGGTCGTGCCGTGGTCTTCAGTCTGGTCGTGCTTACACGGTAAGTTGCGTAAGTGGCGGTCGTGCCGTGGTCTTCAGTCTGGTCGTGCCGTGGTCTTCAGTCTGGTCGTGCTTACACGGTAAGTTGCGTAAGTGGCGGTCGTTTAATTTTCCTGACGGTTCACGCTTGTTAGTGAACGAATCGCTCGTAGGCTTAAGTTTATATTTAACGTATTAGTTTAGCCTTCACCTGAAGACGAGCACAGATTGTTCAGCGCTAGAAACGTTGTGTGGCAAGTTATAACGATGGTAGTCTTCTTGTTCTTCTTCCGGAGCTTTACGGGTCGGGATGACCCTTGGCTTTTGCCACCACTCGCCGCCGGTTTTCTCACTCTGTTGCAACGTTTCTCCAGTTTTGTACACCCATCCTTCTTAAGTCATTCTCCACCTCGTATATCCGTCGCCTTCTGGGTCTGCCTCTTCTTCTTGTTCCTTCCATGTTTCCGTTTAGCACATGCTTGGGCAGTATCTTATTTGGAATTGTCTCCTCATGTCCCAGCCAGCGTAGCCGCCTTGCCTTTATGAAGCGCACCATATCTTCCCGCTGCAATAATTATTAACGACGGTTATAGTCCAACCTAATCCTTCTGGTAATATTCACGTACCTTCGAAAGTTAGGTTTAAAAATCGCAAACAAAGTTGTACAAAACATTTAATATTATCAGTGCCTGCAGAAGATGGGAGAAAATCTGTGCCAGGTTTCTAGTTTTACAAGTTTATTGTATTTATGTTGTAATGTAAGATGTCATATTATTCTGTCAGACTGTGTTAAATTTGCGTACCTATTAATGTTACCCTTATCTTTCCACACACTTACCTTCATCACTTCAACAAAACAAATAACGAGTTCTTTTCCTCTGAATTTATATAACAAAAAAAAAAAAAAAAAAGTTTTATACTGTTTCTTAGCCTTTGCCTCAGTACTGTGGTGTACTGACGCACATCTTGTCAGTCGTTTAGAAATCATATATATATATATAATATTTACCGCATTTCTTCCGTCGTGTGACTTCGTGTTGCGTACGGTTGATTACCTTTACGCGTTTGGAAACATACGTGGAACCGACCGGACATCTCGAGTGCATACTCGTGTAATGCAGATATGTGTAGAACTGTTTTTAATATTTGCAATTTTGATGTTTAACGACCTCACTTTGAGTGATTTTTTTATTCTGAAGACGAAACATATGTTTCGAAACGCGTAAAGATAATCAATCGTACGCAACACGAAGTCACACTACGGAAGAAATACGGTAAATATTTTATGTATTTTTTTCAATAAGTGACTTGGATAGGTCACGTTTTTCAAGTTTCGAAAACCTTTCACTGAAGATAAGCTGGAGAGGTGAAGCCAAAACGTCTGATTATTATACCAACATCAATCAGTATGCAAATTGTACAAGACTACAGCCTTATAGCCCGGATAATAAGCCACCCGTCGCCGAGAGAGAGAGAGAGAGAGAGAGAGAGTGAGAGAGAGAAGAGAGAGAGAGAGAGAGAGAGAGAGAGAGAGAGAGAGAGAGAGAGAGAGAGAGAGAGAGAGAGAAGGGAAAGAGAGAGAATGAAGAGATATAATGAGAGAGAGAGAGAGAGACTGAGAGAGCGAGAGACTGAGAGAGCGACGGGTGGAAGAGTGAGAGAGGGAAAAGGGAGACAGTGAGTGAGATGTAGAAGAGAGAGAGAGAGAGTGTGAGTGGGGGGATAGTGAGTGATAGATCGATTTCAGGTTAGAGTGAGAGGTTGTGAGAAGCACTGGCAGGGGGAGCATGGATGAGAGAGAAGGGTGATTGTGGACACATACATAAACTACATTATTCTATAGTACTCTTGACTATATTTTACAATATGATTACAATTATTATGCAAGTTTACCTGTTAGTAAAATTTACCAGAAACTTTTGTTTGTAACCTTTGTCAACTATCTGATTTAAGTCGTAATGTTTTACAGTATTGTGTAAATTGTATGTTTCTAAATTATGATTGTTTGTTAACACCAGTAGGGAGTGAAACATGGTAAAAATAACTTTTAATAATTACGTAGTGAATATCCCCTAATATGTTTTAGTTATAGGTAATATATTACTTTGCTATATGTTGACTGTTGTAGGTATAAACAATTTATGTACCAATCTAATATCCAATTGTTGATTACTGTTTGTTTAATTAATTAAAATAACATTACATTTAGTAATTTAAATTGTAATACTGTAAATTAATTAAATAGTAATACTGTAATATTGTAAATTAAGTTCTCTCATACTATAATTTGCTCGCTTTCTTAAAGATAATTTGAAGATGTAAACAAACTATCATAAGTCTTCACATAAAAAATGATACATACATACGCACGCACACACTCACATCACCAACACGTTCACCCAAATATTTAATTGTTTCGTTTGTTTGATATTTCTATTGTATTTCATACACAGGTCCTGAAGATGACAATAAATATAGTCGAAACGTCGACGCAAAATAACTAAAATTTGTATTATTGACCGATCCTCACTAACCATCCACTACAACATTCATTCATTGACGGTCACTAAAAATTTAAGGATTTAAATAATAATGTTTTAAACTGCCCAGAGCTTGGCACAAACCTGCTCTCAAGACGATCCTAGTTGTCACCTCAAGTAGCGGCGTTCTCAATGTAGATTTACGAACTTGTTTGCTTTATTAATTATAATTTTTTCGTTTAGCGAATCGCTACCTGTAAATTGCCTTTGCTTTTGACTGACACGCACTTAGATTATAATGTTTAGCAACCTTCGACACTGTGAACAATTCCTCACGTGCAAATCATCGTATGAATCAGAGAAAATAACCGGATCGTCAGCAAATAGAATTGAGCTTAGAGTCACAGCGCCATTCCCAATATCTTGACTGATGTATATCAAACTCTCGTTTCAACGAATACCGACCATATAATCTGTTTTATTCAGCAACTGAACTTGTTTAATTTATAAAACTTTTAATTTTTCACTCAATTTTTTTATTTATCGAGCCCAGAACTTTGCGGCGCTAAATTTTATGCGTAGTCGATAATTAGACAATGGAATGTTTCGGTTTATTTAAGATATTCCTTAATTTTTGTTAACTTGCACAAATATTTAATAGTCTATGACAACACAAAAGATTTAACTAACTGTTTCTGACACGAATAAATTAATCAAGCGTTCTGTACAAAATAAAATTAATTGACCGTTTCTGTTGACCTATTCTTTTACACTTAAAATAATTATTTCTTACACTCTAATTACATAAATCGTAATTCCTACCAAGTTTTTCCGTGTCTTTTAGTTTATAATTGTTTAAATTGAGTTTATATAAATGGTTTCACTTCCCTTGCTTGATGAGCGATGCGGTGTTACTTTTCTTTTCCTGATGAGTGACGACAGATGTCTCTTTCAGGTAGACGTCAGGTTCCTGCTGTTCCTCCTGCTTTCCAGATCCCAGGGTCGTTTCCGGGTTGGGTACTTATACGAAAAGTGTTGAATTACGAATTATTAAGGATTTATATGGTGTATTTTACAAAACACTATCCAGCTAACTTGAAGTGTTCATAGAATCCTAAGCGGATAATCTTGAACTGTACCGTACTAGCACTCGAGATTAATTCACTCGCGAACTTTACTATATGTGCTCATAGCTCCTGATAGATCTATCGTCCTAAATCAGAAGTAACGATTACACGTTATTAAGTTCAACGAGACTGCTCCTTCTGCGATCTAAGCTAGACTGACTTTCATCCCGTCAAGGATCAAATCAACTAATGTATTAGCCAATTTCATTGGTCAAAACGTTCTCTCACCGTTACGGCTACAGTTTAGATAACATTCTACAAATAAATATTGTCTATTAACAATGTAAAACGTGCAAATAAAACCTGTATAATTTAATTGTTTTTCTTTTAGGCCATAAAACCTTTTTTTATGAAAAAACTCATATATTTCGTTCTTTAAATTATTAACAAATATTACTACCAGATAGGTCTTTATTTTATGCACATTCTGGTGTAAGTCTTATGTCGGACATTTGATTTACACAAAAGTTATTTAATTTAATCCATTTTCGTTGTTATTTAGTAACACTGTTATTCACACGCGCACTTGCCGTATGCATAGGGCATATGTTCGCACTACTTCACACACTCATATTTTTTTATACACAGTCAAAAATTTCACTTAACCTAACAATTTTGACATGATTCTTATTGCCTATATGACGATGTCTCAACATGCAACCTTTACTTCAACCAATTCTCATTGTAACATGCTATCATATGTCAAGAGTGAAATTATTATTTTATATATAAATCTCACCTATTGCAAAACGTCGGCGATATACAGCAGCCTTGTCTTACCCTCTTATCAATGGCATCTTCCTCAGTCATCTTTCCTCCTATATCCAGTCGTACGCTGGTTTCTACATAAAAGCTCTTTATAGTTTCTATAACATGTATAGGGTAACCTCTTCTGTCAAGAATTCGCCATAATAATGTCCTTTAACATTGCCAGAGGCTTTTGTCAAATCTACAAATACCAAGTGTGTTTCACAGTTAAACTCCCGTCTCTCTTCAGTTATTCTTTTCAATGTGAAAATGGTATTCACACGTGACCTTCCCTTCCTAAAACCCATTTGCTCCTCTGGCAGTAAAAAATCTGCAATCACCATCAACCTCTCATTCAATATCCGTGTGTATGCTTTGTACGAGGGTCAGTTGAAAAGTTCGCGGAGCGACATCTGTAGCTTAGCGGTAAAACTAAAATTTTTTGTTTGGTGCAAGATTTTTATTTTATATGAACTCCTGTTAATTTTCAAATCTATCTATTGATTTATTAATTGTTTAGAAGCTGTTTAAAATTGACATGTGCGTGTAACAAACATCGTGGTGTGATTCTTTGTTACAAATTGTCTAGCGCCAACAGAAATTGAAAACGATATTGTAAATGTGTCAGGAGATGCTGCGATTTCAAAACTAACGGCTTGTAAGTAGGCACTCGAGTTTAAACGTGGTCGTAAGAGCACTGAAAATGTGGTCGCACTGGACGCCCAAAAAATGCAACAACTCCTGATGCGGCAGCTATCACACCAAGTTCTTGAGTTAAAGTATTATGCACAGGCTCATATGAGATGCCTATGATTTCAGCAACGTCATCCACTCCTCAGTCTGTGGTCTTCCAACACTCTATGAAATTTTTTCAATAATATCATTGTTTGTTGCACTTTTTGGACGTTCACTGCTGAGATCGTCTTCAGTGCTTGTACGACCACGTTTAAACTCAAGTGTGCCCCACTTATCGTTGTTTCTAAAGGCACTTACAATTTACATCTCCTAACACATTTACAATTTTGTTTTGATTTTCCATTGGCGCTAAAACGTTTTTAACAGAGAATTCACCACAACACGATGTTTGATTTTGTGCATTTTAAAAACACGCGTGACAGGGATATTTCAAACTGCTGGTAAAGAGTGAATAAATTGACAGATATATATGGAAATTAACAGGTGTCCACGCGAAATATACGTCTTGCAGCACACGAAATATTTTAGTTCTACCACTGAGCTATAAATGTCGCTCCGCGAACTTTTCAACTGACCCTCGTAGGCTGTATGTAACAGACTAACCCCTCTATAGTTAATTGAGTTCGCTCTATCACCCATCTTGAAAAGAGAAACTACCATGGCTTGGCGCCATTCTTTTGGAATCATTTTTCTCTTCCAGAACACATTATAAAAATGTAGGAGGGGTGAGTGAAACATTACACCCGCATATTTTAATAACTCAATGATTAGTCCGTTTATTCCCGGTGCTTTCCGATTTTTTAATTTTCTAATGCCTCCATAGTTAGACTGTCTACTTCAGTGTATGAATACAACCCTGCATCCTCTTGTTCTTCCTCCTTGTATCATAACTGCTTATAATGTTCTATCCATGTTTGCTTGCCAAGCAGATTTAATTACACATCTGTTTAATTTAAAGTGACAAAAATAAAGAAGTAATAATTTATTAAAAAAGCAATAATGTATTGTACGGTTGTTTTTAAAAAAAATGGAAACAATTTACACGAATTGACAAAACCATAAAGTTGTAGAAGACAGTCAAATGTTCGCAGGCTAAAGCAAAAAAAAAAAAAATTCTTTACTGTTCCGAATATCTTGTCGTCATGTGGTACTATCGACCTCGTCGCTGGAGGGAGAGTCGTCTTCCTCCGAGACCCCTCGTTCAGATATCAGTTTTACCGATTATCAATATTGTGTTTTATTTATCGTTTTGAACAGACGCTTCCTGCTTGAACGACCGTTCATAATCGATCGTTTCGTGCTGTTAAATATGATGGAAAGTTTGATTTGCATTCGATATTGTGGCAGGAATTCTATTGCAGCTGGTTAATATACTGTACCGTATTATATGCAACCGATTACTATAACTATTCCTTCCTGTCTGTTTTCGTGTCAGCCATCTATGGGGTACGATTGCATAACTTCATTCACTTTCTGCAGTAGTTTTCTCTCCTTCGTCAGTATTCCTTTACTCTCTCCGGCTCTCTCTTCATCGTTCCTCTTCCGATAACGCCATTTTGTCCACTTGGTCAAACCAGGGGGTAAGACAAGGTTGTTGTCTGTCGCCATTACTTTTTAACCTTTATCTAGATGATCTCAAAAGTGGAAAGAATAATCACCTAACGGTATTAAAATCCACCGAAATAAAAGCTTGAAAACAGTTCTCTTCGCGGATGACCAAGCTATATTCGCCACTTCAGACGACTATCTCCGGCGAGCAATATACATCTTACATAAAATAGGAAAAGAATATAACTGTAACATATCTGAATCAAAGACAAAAGTAATGGCCTTCATAGGAGATGAACCGGTTCGGACCGAAATATGCGTAGACAACACATGCATAGAACAAGTAAGACATTTCAACTATCTTATACGTGACATTACCTATGATCATGATAGAGATATAGAAAATACATTGGCGAATTTCACAAGAATGTGTGGAACGATTTGGAGAACGTTGAGAAATAGATTTAGAAAAGAAACCCAAATAAAATTTTATAAAACAATGGCAATACCTACACTATTGTATGGTTCTGAAACTTGGGTGATAAAGAAAACAGATGAACAGAAGATACAAACAGTAGAAATGAAATTTGTGAGGTCAGTTTAAAGGTGTAATAGACGAGATCATATAAGAAATGAAGAGATAAGAAGTGATTTAGATATTTTCGCTGTTAATTAAAAGATTAAAGAATACAGAAGAAAATGGATTCAACACATAGGTAGAATGGAAGAAAGTAGAATACCGAAGGTGGCGAAAGATTAGATCCCTAGAGACAGAAGAAAAGTTGGTAGACCTAAGGAAAGGTGGACTGTGGAATAGGAACAGGCCGCTAAAGCCTAAAACCGTTAAGAAGAAGAAGAAGAAGAATGATGAAGACGACGACGACGCCGACGACGACGACGATGATGATGATGACGATGACGACGACGACGATGATGATGACGATGACGACGACGACAAAGACGACGACGACGACGATGATGACGATGACGACGACGACGATGATGATGATGACGACGACGACAAAGACGACGACGACGACGACGATGATGATGATGATGATGATGATGGTTCTCCTTGGTTCCTCTTTGAACAGATCTCTAACCTCCGCGTTTTCCTTCCAGACACTTCTAAGAACAAAATATAAATATGTGATCTTAACATGTATAACTATTATTTACAGTTATAAATAAAATAACTACATTTAAATTTATGTTTTAGTCCGAATTTCCCACGAAGCCATTGTTACTTTTTATTTTTTTCAAATATAGAAAACGCACCAGGCTTCAAATGGGAAACTATAATATATTAAGGGCACTCATAACCTGCTATGCTTACCGCGTTAAATTCATCAACTTTGAGACCCATTATTTCATAACGTCTAAAAGATAGAAGTCTGAAATTTTAGGACTAAGGTAAGGACGTTATACACTACAAACGCTACTACAATTCTCAATTTTCTGATTGTTAATAATTTCTTACGTTTTTCTTTAAAAATTTGCGTATGAAAAACATACATATAGTTTTTTTACGTTTTTATTTTTCAGTAAAACTCTATATTGTAGTACTACTCTATTTTGTAGTAAAACTCTATTTCTAGTAGTGTAGTTATGCCTCCATTAACCCAACAGCCATAAAAAAATTCAGCTTGATAGTTTACTTGGTTTCTGAAATAAACGTTTTTTTGGTCATTTATCTAAAAAATTAAAAAAAAAAAAATGGAGCGGTCGTGGCGTAGTGGCTAGCGTGTGGCGCTGCTATGCTGTCGGCGCGGGTTCAATTCCCGCCGGGGGCCATCTGATTTAGATACGACCGTTCCCCCTCGCAAGGCAATGGCAAACCAGCGAGAGGTATCCTGCTTAGTATAAACCTTCCCCAACTATGCCGTTCGGATCCGGCGTTAAACTGTAGGTCCCATATACCTGTGAGAGAATCAGTACCACACGCACCACGGGTATATGCGGGGAGGGTACAAACCAGTCGAAGACTGAAAGACTACGAAAGAAATCTAAAAAATAATCTAAAAAAAAAAAAAATTTTCAGAAAAACGCATTTAACGTTTTTAAAAGTGCTTTTGATTGTTTGCCTGACTTAAAATAGTCCAGCTTCATACTAGAGGTCTTTATTTAAGTCCATTTGGTATTCCAGGTTTTCTTCACATTTCTAGTTGACTCTAACCTTTTTCATCAATTCATCTACTGCTGTCTCTGCCTCAAGCATTCGTTACAAGTCAGTTTTTTTCATTACCTCAACCATATTTGATCCCAGTTTGATTCCTAAATTTTGTAAGACTTGACATTTACTTACATTAACTTCATTGAAGGTCAACACAGCATCATGTACACCCAAAACCTAAGTATCCAGTCTAACAGATACATTTTTTGGCAATTTATTCGAAATCAAATCGTTTGGTGAATCGTTTGCATTCTGTATGGAGACAGTTTTTTAACAAATTAAGATGATTCAGATCAAAAAATATTAGCTTTATGACTGACACGGCAGTCATTGGCAGTGAATGTTTAAGTGAATAATTTTCACCAGTTACGATGTCCCGGTTATATTCGTACCAAGAATCTTAATTTTTACGGCAAAAGTGGGAACATAATCAGAACTTTTAACAAAAACTTCCTAGGATCTCATTTTTTCGTAAAAATCATAAAAAATTATTATTAGGCGTATTCGCATAAATTTGGTGTCAAGTTATGAAGTGGTGTCACCTCCCAAAGGTGCCCTTAGCCTCTTTTCTCCAACCAAGACCGTACTGCGTGGTGAAGTGCCGTATCCGACAAGAGGTGACCCTGTTGGTGAAGAACACCGCGGATCTAGATCGGAAGGTCGATAAATATTCTTGGATCCGTGGCCGGTAGCAAACGACACCCTTAAAGTTCAGAGGATTATGGATGGTCCCTCCCCGCGGCAGGAGCTCTGTACGAAGCTCGCGACGCGGCATACGAGCGGGCGACGAGCATGACCTTCGTCCCGCACAACCCTCGAGCTGTATTCCTGGTGGAGGGTGGCAGTAGCCACGAGTACCAGATTCCAAAGGCTTACCTTTGAAATATTACAGGCGTGAATCTAGTTGGATTTAGGCGGCTGTAATAATGCGCCATATTGTTATAGGATTATATTGTTACGAAATACGGAACGTTCTACAGGTATCTCGGCTATCCCAGCAGAGCCCAGCTGTAATGTGTGTGGACGTACATATTGCTGCTACTTTGAGATGAAAGACAGTTACGTGACGCTTATCATTCCAGGCTACAATCGAGGTTATTCCAGACCGTACCGGTCGGCGCTCTGTGTTCAAGGCTAGACAGTTTGCACGGTTTCTAGTGGATTCTAGAGCTTTTTTAATATGCAGTTTGGTCGACTCGTTATCCAGAAAGTGACAGATTATTCTGGCATCTCAGCGGGGTATAAACATAAGCATTCTGCGATGGTCAGTCACTTTACGTTGGGCGATTACTCAGTGCGTTTAAGTGGCGATTTATTCAAGTAAGGTTCGAAGTATTATTGTTTGAAGATTGTGGCGAAGTGTTTTTGTGTTATAATTGTGCGGGACTCCATTAATTGACATTGTTATTGCGTGTGGACAAATTTAACTGAATAATTGCACAAGTATAATCTTGTTGAATAACTAGTTGATTTCAGACTGTTATTGTGATTAATTAGAACTGGTGATTAGTGACTTAATTGGTGTCTGTAATTTTGTTTTCCACTGTACCATACGACGATCAGTAGACCGTCGTAACAATATTTGGTTGCTGCTTTGCAGTTGGGTGTTGAGGCATCAAACGCTAGGGGAGGAGAACCCTGAATAAAAATTACCAGAAGTCATGTCCCGTAAGGAGGCAGCCCCTCCACATCTATAGGGTAGTACCCTGTAATGGGGAAATAAATTTACTCAGAACCTTCAAAGAATACAACCTGTCGGAGTTAATGGTAAACGACAGTAACCCAAAAAGGGCAAGCGATTTCGAATAAATGACATAAGCAAGTCTGGAAACATAAACGTATAGGACACAGGTGTGTGGATATACCTAGGAATCTTTGAAGGCGGAACAGGCAGCACCTTGCCCATGCCGTGACCTGGAAGAAAACATCTACAGACAAGAAAGGCGAGGCGGAATCACAGAATAAGAGAGAAAGATTGTAAGTGAAAGAATGAAAGCCTACTGCAAAAAGAGAAAAGAACTAAATATACTTCGCGGTCCGAAATGGCCTTAGTTGAAAAAAAAAGTCAGTATAGAGAACCATACATGACTTCCATGTTCTAATTAATTATCAACTTATTTTTAATTTGTACACAAAAACTCAGAACAAAACAAAATATATCAGCATGCTTTTGGTAAAAACGCTGAGAAAGGTAATCATAATACCAATTGTACTTGTTGTTATTTTAAAAATAAAGAATTAATTTGATTAAATTATCTTTTATTTAAACAACACGAAAAAAAGCGAATACCGACCAGCGTTTGTTTTCTGTGACTTTCTGAAAACAAAAAATTATTTTGTTTACATATCCGTGGTTACTTAGCATGGAACGATATCAATTGTAAATATTTTATCGAAATTTTTAAGTTTTCGGTCGAATAAATACAATAAATGAATAAACAATTTACCCCCTCCACCATCAACTATCTTTTTCATTTATAAATATTTCATCTACCTTTCTACAGTAGATTATTATGACCTTCTCTTCAGGATACTTTATTTATACAAATTAAGTACTTTACTCTTGTTAAAACGTAAAACGCTGCAGGTAAACTACCCCTTCACCTTACCCAATCTTCACGGGTCCTTGAGTCCTCGACAATTCGGGCACATACGCACAAAATCATTTGATTCTTGGATTTCGTGGATGAAGCCTTCTAAAGGTGAAAACCGGTTTAGGCTGTAAGGTAAAACTTTACGTTTTTATTTATAAAAAACTTAGTGTTCCGAGTCGTCAATACTATAGTGACATTTGATTCTGTTTGCGGCAGTTATCGTTCGCCATAGTAAAAATTCCACACACACACACACACACACACACACACACACACACACACACACACACACACACACACACACACACACACACACACACACACACACACACACACACACACACACACACACACACACACACACACACACACACACACACACACACACACACACACACACACACACACACACACACACACACACACACACACACATTTCGAAAAATTACTTTTCTTCATGTTTTGAGGGTAGTACAATCAGAATCTGCCCTTATCTCGAACACGATTTTTCGCGATCACCATACTTCTATTTCCGCACGGAACATGGAAGTAAAAAAAAAGCTTGATAGTGGTTAGTGATATCTAAGTATAATACCAATGTTGTGAAAAAAATCATATGTAATTATTTTATTCTAAAAGTGTATTAGAAATAATGTTTATAAGATTTCAGACCACTTTTTGTTTGTCAAGTGTGGTGGGTACAACTGCGAGTCGGTTTGAGACCTGAAGTGGATATGCTTGTAGTACATTCGATGGAAATTGGGATCTTAGTCATCGGCACGACCCAGCAGCGGAAATTGGCTATTATCGCTATTTATGGGGAACACGTTTTCATTTATATTTTCTATTTCCATTTAACATTATACTCATCTCTTTCCATTATAGATAAGGTTAGTGCCGACGCCGAAAAGTGTCAAAGCGAAGCAAACCTCTTTTGTATAAATAAAACAATAGTTTACTTTCCTAAAACAGCGGTAATGCCTTATACTACAACAGCGAATTAAAAATTATCTGTAACTTGAAATACACACATCCTAATTGTACTTTTGATGAAGGGTAGAGAATACGAGATTTATGATGTATTTAGTATGAGGTGTTTTGATTGTGTGATCGGGCACCTAAAGAGACGGTGAGAGGGGGAAGCACGGACATCTGAGAAACATTTACCGTTGTCATTGTTCATCATCGTTGGCGTGGATCAGGCCAGGCCCATCAATGGCAAGTTGACGAGAAGAAGCAGAAGAAGAAGAAGAAGAAGAAGAAGAAGAAACAAAAACAAGAAAATGAGGAGGAGGAGGAGAAGGAGAAGAAGAAGAAGAAGAAGAAAAAGAAGAAGAAGAAGAAGAAGAAGAAGAAGAAGAAGAAGAAGAAGAAGAAGAAGAAGAAGAAGAGGAAGAGGAAGGGGTAGGAGGAGGAGGAGAAGGAAAAGAATAAGAATAAGAGCAAGAAGGAAGAGGAGGAGGGGAGGAGGAGGAGGAGGAGGAGGAGGAGGAGGAGGAGGAGGAGGAGGAGGAGAAGAAGAAGAAGAAGAAGAAGAAGAAGAAGAAGAAGAAGAAGAAGAAGAAGAAGAAAAAGAAGAAGAAGAAGAAGAAGAAGAGCAACAACAACAACAAGGAGAAAAACAAAAAGAAGAAGAAGTAGAATAATGATAAAAAAGAGGAGGAGGAGGATAAGAAGAAGAAGAAGAAGAAGAAGAAAGAGTAGAAGAATAAAAACAAGAAGAAGCTAACGGGAATTAGTATGTAAAACGAAGTGTCGTGGCATTGATCCTGCCGAAAAGTTATCGAAAACAGTTTCGTATGAACTAGGGAGAAGGTCAATCTAATGCTCTAACAGGAAAGAACGCTAAACCATGTATTAGTGATAAACATGATAAAGAAAACAAGAGAGAATTTTTCCTTCAAATTAGATTATAACATTACAGTGCACACGTAAATGAAACAATGATTTATTTTAATAACGATATCGTAATTATGAAATGTGTGTAAATTGTGATATCTCGGTGGCCGTGTTCTGGGAGGAGGACGGGCAATAAAACGTTGTTGACAGGCAATAATGTTAGTGAATGCGGGCGCTTTTGTATTGTCTCCGGAGTAGGACAGAAGTTTCAGAGCTTTTTCTTTCTTTTTATTCTGTTAATGTGTTAATTCGCATGTTAAAGTAATGAGGAGCTGTAACATGACTGTACACAATTACATAGATACTGCCATCGATACGCGCGACTAAGTTTAGTTAGTGTTAACTGTATGTTTGTTTGGGTGCATAGTTTTGAGAGAGAGAGAGAGAGAGAGAAGCTGAAGTTTATAATTGTGTGTGTGTGTTATGAAAGTGAAACAAAATCTAAACCTGGTCACCTCACCCCCCGCCAGCGCCCCCTTCCCTCGTAAAACAAGGTATAATACTTTATCCAGCGTACAATCCCTCAGCTACTATTGGTGAAAATCTCTATTTGGTCGAAACATGCAAATTTTCCTCCTCCACCGCCCTTTCCGAGTTATCCCCACCCCGAGTAGAAATAGAGCATAACTTCCACCCCTTCCTTCGTTAGCCACCCACCCCATCGCACAACCAACGTGCCTGTTACCAGAGACATAGTCTTATACACAAAGTCGTAGCCTACTAAAATATCGATGTCTCACAGAGTCGAAGCGTTTTCTCCACTTTTTTATGTTTTTGTATTATTTTAAGCTACGTCAAATTTATTAGTTTTTTTTTCATGTGGCACGATATTAAGCTGGCAGTGTAAAATTTGTTGTGACGATTCGTTGGTGGTATATTTTGTACTCTGACAATGCAGTGATCTGATTGTTATTCTGTTGTGACGGTTTAATTGTTAGACAACAGTAGACTGTACGGTTAAATTTAATAAGTGTAGCTAGCCTTTTCGTGATTGTGAAATCCTAACTCTATTTTTGTAACAAATTAAGTACACGCTTTAAAAATAATTATAGACTGTAGGTCGTCCTGTTTAGAGCAGAGAATCCATTCATATAAATTTAAACTATAGGTATTAAGTGGCAAATCTAACAGAATAAATACTTTGTTAACAGTGATAAGAATGTACGCAGAGAAAAACGTGACTTAATTATTTCCTACATATATATTTTTTGTTTGCACTATAATTGTATTTGGTATCATGTCGCGTATTGTACGTGTAGTCAAACAGTTGTTCAGCGAAATGTCGGTCAGTGATGGTTAGTGAGCGGCACGCGGAATAGTGACAATATGACGAAGTGTACAGACGTGAGGTAGGAGGCCCCCAACGATGATACCCAGTGCTGGAAAGAAGGGCGCCAACAACAGGGGAAGCAACGATGACAAGAACTCGACGGGCAGTAACGGTTCCAAGGACGAGTCGCCGGACAAGTCTTCCAAAGGTAAATGCTCACGAGATTCCAACACCCCGCGCACGTACAATGTTATTGCACAATTTTTGAGTAAGAAAATTGACTTGATGAACCTTCTACAGAAATATAAATTAGTATCTCGTAATTTGATTCATAACGGACGTGAATCTATTAGTTCTCTTTGTATGTTGAAGACGTGTTTTGTTTGATCAAACCACTTTCATGAGAAGGTTCAGTAAATCATAGATAAGGGATATACAGCTGGACTGTTTTAGCGAAAAATAACATTTTGTAGAGTGAAAACTAGATTTTCATTATTAAATAGTAAATCTATTATTCTGTGTAGCAGATTCTAAGAATGATCTTAAAACTAGCGGTTAATGTGTGTTTAGATTTGTTAATATAGGGCCTTCTGAGGTGTCGAAAATAGGAATCGCCCGCGAACCAATAATAAGCAGCGGTGTACAAAAATTTATATTTAATTATACGTATAAAAATGTTAGCAGATTTTGAATGATTAATAAATATTTTTTTATTAAAATTTATCAAAGTCTTACAACCAGATTAAAGAAGACAAGCAGCAGAATAATTTTTATTGCTGATGTTTCATCTGTGGATCGTTCTGGTCTAGGCTCTGCTGATATCGTCACGAGAACATCACAGTCATTTGTTTTGATGTACGGGATGTTGAAATGCCATTTTCAAATCATCGATTGTTTCTATGACCTTATTTATAACGACCTGTGTTTACTAACTTATCTATAATTACTTATATACAACATATATACGTCCACATGACTTTATAATGAAATTACAGTGATTTGAGGTCTGATGAACGTGTGTGTAGTCATTATTTTGCGGACACTCGGTTCCGAGGTGTGCATGACTTTGGTCATTTTTTTTTAACAAAGTTGTCTACTAGGCCAAGGGCTAACAATGCGGCGCATGCAACAGAAACAGACGACGTGTAATTTCGTTCAAAACAGTTCTGTCGTTAAAACCACAGGTACAGAAACCGCGTTTTGTTTATTGTCTTTCAGAATGTTTATTATTAAGGAAGATAGTGTTTTGTGGTTAAACACGCAGACGTTTGCCAAACAGTAGCTGCTAAACAGTACTCACAAATGTCCTCCCCTACACCCATATCTCGTTTTATCTCAGCGTTTCTTCTTCTCCCTAGTCGCGAGACTTCCCCAACCCTCTCCGCCAGAAATCCATTTCCGTGGAAAGTAACAAATTCCAGTGTACTGTTGTGATGGTCTAAATCTCGCCTCCGTACAGTAGTATGCTTTCCATGAATGAGCTGTAGGCTACACCGTTTACTTGTCGCTTTCCTTGTACCCTTCTCCCACAGGGGCGTGTGTTTAAGAGACACGAATAGGTTGCCTCCCTTTCTTTCCTGAATGTCTTCTCTGCTCTCCCCTATTATTGAATATAATGGCTAGTAACATAATTATTGAACATAATTCCTAGGATATTGTACGTTTCTATGCCTCGTATATTTTTTGATTCAAGACGGTCTTCAACATCGTTCCCGTGTGCAGACGTATACTCTGTTAACATCAGTTGATGGTTAAACCGGTTGATTAGAAAACTTTTTTAAATTGCGAACCTCATAGCCTACATTTAACCTATAGCAATAGTTTAATTTCAATAGCATCAAACGTTTCACTTATTACACACAAAAAGTAACTTAGGTATCTCTCACTGGCGTGGCGTGGGCACATGACAGCTGTTGCCAGTTGTGACAGGCCTAAAACTTAACCTAAAAATTAATTCCAATTTTCTCTAGTACCAAGTGTTCTTTTTAGAGCCAAAATATTTTTGTTAAGAGTATTTTCTATCATTCGCTGGGAGAAGAAGAAGGTCCCGGTTCAGCGGGATCTCACTCTCATTATACTTACACAGAATAAATCAAAACACAAATAATCGAATTAAAAATAATAAAGACAAACAGAGAAATACATGTATAAACGAACAAAACACAAATAGGTACATAGTAACTGCTGCACGTCGGTTCCGAAAACGAACATAACTGCTAACTGAGCGTTTTGCCGGTTTATACTACAAACTACAAAGCATTGCCGATGTCCTGGCCGGCAACACAAGATTGGTGCAAGTGCCCAGCAGTTCTAAAGCAATGCTTTCCTTCAAGTTTCCCTACTAATATTGTTCGGATATTAAATTATTCAATAACTAAAGTATTTATTCTGTGATATAATTATGTTAGTTCCTCTTATTGCCAGTACTGTTGCCGCCGGCAAGAGCGGTTACATGGACGCCAGGCTACTGGTATACCTTATTATTCTGTTTTAATAACACATCGTTTAATAGCAAATTGATGTGATGTGAAAGTATTCGTTCTGCATGGTCCCACGATACTCTGAGAATACGACTGAAGTTGTTTATTATATACACATCCTTCTCAGATCTTTACCCAGATGATTTGGTGGTATTTATTCTTCAATATTGGCAGATAACAGAAGAATGCAGACACCACGCGTCTCTGACCTATGCTACTGTCCTCTAACTGTCTACATCCCTACCGTTCATTATGGCATTCAACAGTTCCGTCATCATTCTTTCAATCTTTCTCTCAATTGTCATTCTCCAGATACGTCTCCAAATCAGCTATAATGTACCCCTTATTAAGCTATGAAATCCCTTATTAAGTACCCTATCGACTTTACCTTCCTATGATTATTTTAAGGTCAGAGTTATCATAAGTTCCTCATCGACTCTCCTCAACAACTCCAAGCGAGGTGTTGATATTCTGTCCCTCCAAGCGAGGTGTTGATAGTCTGTCCCTCCAAGCGAGGTGTTGATATTCTGTCCCTCCAAGCGAGGTGTTGATATTCTGTCCCTCCAAGCGTGGTGTTGATATTCTGTTCCTCCAAGCGAGGTGTTGATATTCTGTCCCTCCAAGCGAGGTGTTGATATTCTGTCCCTCCAAGCGAGGTGTTGATATTCTGTCCCTCCAAGCGAGGTGTTGATATTCTGTCCCTCCAAGCGATTTTTGATATCCTTCGCCGCACCCACATCGAAAATTCTTCAAATGCTTCAAATACGGTACAGGGATTAAAGTAAAATGACGCTGGTATTTATCAAACACACAAAAATCAAATTGTGGGTATTTACTTTTACCCATAACTAACTGTCTTATCCCTTAGCCTCTCATCATCCCTTACGTGATTCATCAGGTTCTTATCCATCTATCCATTATTATCTATCACTCAATTTTCTATTGTATTGTATTTATTGTTCATAGCCTAAAGGTACCATACAATGAACAACAATGAACATAGTACGGTACCTTTAGGCTATGAACAAGAAATACAATACAATAGAAAATTGAGATTATAGGAACCATTAGTAAACAATAAATGTGTGTATATTATAAATACATCACATTATCATTAATTTATCACTCGCTTTCCTCAAGGTGTGTGTCCGAATGAGAGCCTTCTTCATTAATGTACTAACCTCACTCTTCCACGTTTTCTGTTGCTTTCCTCTCATTTCCGTTTTCACAATTTCCCATTTGCCATATGTCTTCCTGTTTCTTCTCATGTTCTCACCCCATGTCTGTACTTTTTTAGCGGTTGTGTCTTCATTTTTTCTAACAATACGTCAAAAAAAACAAAATAAGCCTGCACGTACAGGGTTGGGAGCGCAGGATAGGTAGGCGCAAGTTTTTTAATGCATAGTTTTGTACGCAACCTATGGCTTTGATTTAAAAATGTGTAATTTAAGAACTAAAGGTGCACATTACCTTGTCACGTTAGTTGACGATGTTTCACTGGACGACGAGGAAAAAAACGACAACGACTGACGTTGACAGTAACCAGTCTTTTTCTTCTTTCTTTTGCATAGACGGTAACGAACTTGACATACCTACGAAACACAACCGCTCGAATGTGACCGGCGCAAGTTGAACGTATGACGGATGTCATGGAAGCACGGACGTCTCGACGACACACCACACACACTGCACGTGCTCGAACTTACTGTTGAAAACAGCTGATCGTTTCTGAAGGAACTAGAGACGTTTATCATCATAAACATCTTAATCGTTACTCAAAGCTATTAATTCTTTTAACAATACATAATTTATTTATACAAATTTTGTTTATTTTTTTTAAATTTACCTTATAATAAACGAAATATCCTTACAAAATATCATACTAATTATTTCTTATTTGTTCTGATAGGTATTTTATAAAGTAACAGAGTTCTTTGGTAAAGATTTTAAAAATTAATCAGAGATAATATTACCTTTTTTGGCTAACAGTTTTGTTTTATTGATATTATTATTAAAGCCAACCGCTACGCCTATTCTATGATGTTGTATCTTCAGTGATAAAGCTAGGAATGGATGTATGTATTTAAATAAACCAGGTTATCCACTGAAAAACGTGTTACAAGTTCCGACCACGGAATCCACGAGTGAGTTAGTAGCTTAACCAGCACATAAATTGAACAAGTGACAAGTGACAGTTTTTAAATATCTGGGATGTTTAGTTAGAGAAGCCGTGCGTTGTAGCCAAAAGGTGAAATGCAAAATTGCCCTAGTTAACCAAGCCCTAATAGAAAGAAAATGTTATTGTGCCGGCCACTAGACATAAAGCTGAGAAAAAAGGACGGTGAAGTGTTATGATTAGAGCGTACTCCTCTACGGGTTAGAAACTAGGGCATTGACAACAGAAGAGGAGAGGCGGTTACAGGCCTTCGAGATGGATGGAAAGGATTTCCTGGAAGCATGAGGAGGTGCTTGGAAGAATAGGAGAGAAAAGGAGAGTGTTGGATATCAATAGGGCCAGGAACAGAAATTGGTTGGAACACTGTATGTCCCAAACAGAAGATAATTGGGATGGTGTAAGCATTGGAGGGGGGCTAGTAAATGGAAATCAGAGTAGAGGACGGAAAAGAGGCCAGATAATGGACAGTGCCATATCATTAAATGAAGCGTCTAGCCCAGGACAGGAAAGCGTGGAGGGAGGACGCCTTTTAAGACACGTCATGTGAACAGCATTTCAGAAAATCTTAATGCTTTTTGGCACATAAGCGAAGAGAGCTCCCTTTGTCGGGCTTGCTGTAGGTTCAGTTCAAGGTCGAGTCAGTCCAGTTCCGTCCACCTGCTGTTGGGGTAATACAACAGCATGGCTGAATTAAACGGCTCTCAGTCAGTAACAACGTGACACGGTACAGCTCATCACCGCACGTGGTTAAATGCTGACTGGCATCTTTCTGGCAGTGGGGTGGTGGCATCTTTCTGGTCTCTGACGTAAGACTTTATGGAAATTTAGGGATGATGATGATCACGGTGGCTAGCCACCATGAAGATTGGGCTCTTAGTAATTCAGATCTGAGATAAGGGATGGAGGGTTTTGCTTAACAGTGGAATATCTTCACCAGTAATGAAGATTGTAAAGCACAGTGGTCACTTTCATATATATATTTAATATTTGTAATCACTTTACCTCAAGATATTTTCTCCTTATTTGGAACATGTTTCGGGTACCATCTTGTACCCATCCTCAGCCTTCCGGATTTTGTGTCTGGCGAAGTACATATATGTTGGTTGGTTATTATTGTGGCTTCCTGTTGGCTTCTGGTACTTTAAATTGGTTGTATTGTGTGTGATTGTGATGTATGTGTTAGTATTTTGTGTATTTTCAATGTTGAGTGCTTTGAACATTGTGTCATGTTTTGTATTGATTTGTATTTGTTCAGGTATTAGTTTGTTTTGTGTTTTATGTTTGTATATTTGTAAATTTTCCCAAATGTTTATTATGGTGCCTTTGTGTGGTATATGTTTTATTAGTGTCACATTGGTTATGTCTGGGAATTCATGTCCTGTGTTTATTGCATGTGTGGCTAAATTGGATTTATATATTTCTGTTTTTTTGTATGCGTTTAGGTGTTCAAAATAACGTTTTTTTCAGCTGTTTTTTTGTTTGTCCTAAGTAACATTTATTGCAATCTTGGCATTCAATTTTGTATATACCATTGGTCGTTGTTGTGTGGGTTATTTAGTTTTTGTAGATTATTTTTGTTAGTTTTGTATGCTATTTTAATGTATGTGTTCTTAAACAGTTTTGTTAGCTGTAACGTCCTTTTTCCGCGTTACAAATCCAGGGAACCCCTCGTAATTAAACTCCGTTAATTAGATGGGCTGCCTACGTTGTAACAGAATTGATCACCAATAATTGATATAACAAATTACTTACTAACTGTGTAAGGAAACAATGGGAAGGTATACAATTGATTTAAGCACTCATCATATGTGTGTAACACGAAGACTTTTCTTTATTTAACATTTAAAAGAAAATATATACTGACAGATCCCATGACTTTACTAATTCAATTATTAAGTTATTTGAAAGGTTTCTTTAACTTTGAGATCAACTTGATTTTACATAGCTACACCTCGGATCCGGGTCAACTTACTGTATTTCTGCAATTAAAACTTTTAATTATACTCATTTCATGATATTAGCTTGCAAGACTTTCTTTTATTCAACCATTGGAAGAATGGTATTATGGCTTGAATTATATTACTCTACATTAGCATATAAACTGTTACAACGTATGAAGTTAGAATAGTTACATGAAATTCTTAGATTTAATTTATAAGTCTTTACAAAGTTATAGTTTCTGAAAAGTCTCTTTCAAGATGTGTTGTGTAACAAATATTAGTAACCCTCGATAGACAGGCTATCGAGTCACCTTTTAATTGGTATGCAGAAGACTCGTCCTGGGGTATCCGTCTCGGGAAACAGGAACAGCTACGTCGTCATCTCGGTCTGGCCTTCCTCTGTAAAGGGTTCCAAAAGTTCGCAGGTTGAACAATACGTCGTGTAGATATCTACGATGATCTTGTAGATTCTCGGATGTCCTGATCTGCATATTCTGTCACGTGCAGTAGAGTTTGTGGCTTCTGATAGTTCACATCTCCGGGTATGACTTTGGAATTGTTGTTATTAGTTGAAGCACGAAGTCATCTTGTGTTACACTCCTTTTTACGTTTCGATTTTTTTACTTAAAATTTCTTGTCTATTTACATGACTATATTAATTAACACATCCAGATGTTTTAAACAACTACATCTGGTACACCATCTTAAGGTGAAGCAAAATATCGTTAACATATTTTAAGCGCACAGCTCCTACGTCTATACTGTACGAAGTCACCATTGCAAGAGAGAGAGAGATTCCGCTCCCTTCGCCTGGTACTGGGCAAAAGTTAGTGGGACAATTTCCGCGCGAGAATATAGTTCCTAACTATATTTAAGTTAACATTTTTATTTATACAAACTATCCCTAAACAAATATACATAATTTATATCAGTTGTGTTAGCGACTATTTATGTCTTCAGATTTTTTATTATTAACATTAATTTTTTTATCTTATTCTTACTCACACAAGACTCTGAAAGCATGTCGAGTCTGGAATCAACAGGACAGCGCCTGATTACAAGCAAAGGGTTAAATACGATATTAATAACTCTTTACAATTTATCTTTTTATTAGAGTATCTTATAACTAATTAATTACTGCTTCCTCTCATACTGAGTACATACAGGTATTTTATATTAATACAGTGAGATTTAAATGGCTTAAGAGCTCGCAACCTTAATTTTTAAATTTTTTATTTTCTTGATTATTGGTACAATTTAAATCGTCACAGACTCCACCGCTTAAATTGCACGCTACGGTTAAGTTTTTTTTTGAGTCTAACTCACTATTGGGGACTGGGAGTACGATTAGTGTCAGTGTGTGAAGTTATTTATTATTAGTGCACAGTTTGTTTTTTCTAATTCTCTTTAAATGACATTGTTCATTTAAATGATCGCCTTCGTGAAATTCCCTTTTTCTTACTTTTTAAGTACTAACTTACATTTTAATCTTAATACTAATTTCCAAACCTTAGATTGGAATGATCCCTAGTTATCCGTAACTCACAACATCCCGGCCCGACTGACACCAGCTTACTCTAACTACGGAAGTTAGCTTTCAGCATTTATTAATGATCTTTGGCACATTTCTGCCCTATCATTACCCTTTCAGTCGGCGCCGTTGTGACCTGTTACGTTACATTTATAATCACTACTTGATTATATCTCATAAACTTATTTCTAATGTAATCTAAAGAGGATCCCATACTCCACTTTAAATCACTGGTTTGAGAGAAGCGGAACCTTACGAAGATAATTCTCTTTTATCTCTTTTAACAATACTTAAACAAACTATGCGGGAGGGGAGACACTTTGTCATAAATGCATTGTCATACTCACTAGGGGTGGTTTTCAATTGTTCAGGCCTGCACCGGTTTATCACAATAGAGAGGGTGGGCTCGGGGCGGCTTAGTACAATTCCTACAATACTGAACACGCTTTTATTTTCTCTGACTGGCCACCACAGGGAGTGTTTACAATATGCAACTGAACTTTTTATTATTATTTTCTTTTTTCCTACTTACTTCTACACTTCACACAATTTTAGTATAACTTAGGATTTATTTAGCTCTAGTATTTAAATCAATTATTATTATTCACTTTATTATTTATTATTTATTAAACTACTTTGGGGTTAGTGTGTGTAATTTCTTTCACATAGTTGTTGTACACTTAGTTATTACCTATAGTTACAACACAGTACACTTTATATTCTTATGAACTACCTTTTTTTTTATACTATTTACACTAAATATTTACACAATTAAAACACAAAACTCTTTCTTATCTCTATCACTTAATTTTACTACCGGTTTTTTGTTTGTCTTACTCTCTCTTCTATAGAGTAACTTTCTAAATCTTTACTATTTAGAATTCTATCTTTTCTTCTGTGAGTCCTATATATAACCCATCTAGTTAATGATTATTCATTAATGCATGCTTCGCAGAACTGGAACTCAGGTTGATCAGGCCTCGTTTCCAAACTCTACGTTTTACATTTTTCACTTGGCTTCAGAAATATAATTTTCTTTACTGCCTAGTATTCCCTTTTCTTTTTGGGTTATACTATACCGTCACTTCTTCTTATACAACTTTAGTTGCGAAATATGCGTTTTCCGCACATATTTCTGAGTTGCAGGTTCGCACAGGGCTACTGTAACTGGAGTTAGGTACTTTTGGATTTGGTAAGGGCCACACCATCTGAATGATAGTTTCGAGGTGGTCTTATCAATCGCACTACTAATGGGGTGAGTCTTGTACATTACTAAGTCACCTACTTGGTACTTGACTGAGTTGCTATGATTACCTTTCTCGTGGTATCTTCTGGATTTTTCCAAGCTTGCTCTTAAGTTAGAGCGGGCTTTGTTCCATATTCGCTTTATCTGCTTATCCGTTCTTTGCGGAGGCAGCAGATCGTGTATATTCCATCTTGTGGACAAAGGGTGGTTTGGTCGATACTTGTATAGTAACTCGAACGGGGTCGACTTGTGACCTTCGTGGTAAGCTGAATTAAAAGCGTATTGAATCCAGGATAGATTTTGGTCCCACGACGTGTGATCGTTCGCATGATAGGCGATTAGCGCAGATTTGAGGTTTCGTAGATACCTTTCAGCAATATTGCCTTGCGGTCGATACTCTGTAGTGGTTATATGGTCTATCCCTAACTTGAAACACATATTCTTAAATTCTTTTGCTTTAAACTGCGGACCGTTATCAGATACTATACGTACTGGAGTACCGTAGTCTTTAAATAGTCTTTCCTGTGGTATTTTAACTGTTGTCGACGCTAATGCTCGTCGCATGGGATACATCCAAACAAATTTGGTGAACGAATCTACACATATCAGTAACATGGTATTTCCTGATTTGGATCGTGGATACGGACCTGAGAAATCTAGATAAAGTTTCGAAAAAGGGGTCTTTGGGATTTCTGATATCAATTGGCTTACTTGAGTATTTCTGGCGGGTTTGCTAAGGGCGCATAATGAACATTTCTTTACGAAGGTAGCTATTTCGCAGTTCATATTGTTCCAATGATATTCCTTTCGAATACGATGTATCGTCTTATTGATTCCCATATGGGCTCCTATGGTAGATGAATGGAAGTATTCCATTAGCATGGGCTTAATTACATCCGGGGCTATTATTCTTAATTCCTTTCCGTCTCTTATTTTGAGACACAGTACATTCTTACTCAATACGTACTTCTCGGATTTAATACCTTGGGTAAGTTGTTCTATAATAGGCTTCAGTAAGGGGTCTTGTTGTTGATATAGGGCAATGTTTGTAAAGGCAAGGGGGAATTCAGTAATTACGGCGTTCGCACTTGCTATTTCCGGCTTCACTACGTTTTCGGAAGTTTTAGTGGGTGACTGGAACATACGGGACAGGGTATCGGCGACTACATTTTGAGTACCTTTAATATGCTGCACTCTGAATTTGTAGCAGTTTAATTTCAATATCCATCTGCCAATTCGTCCTAATTGTTTAGGGTGATTCAATAACCATGATAACGCCTGATTGTCGGTTTCTAAAAGAAATTCTTTATGTTCTAGGAAGGGTTTAAACTTTTCGAATGCAAAAACAATTGCTAAACATTCCAATTCATATGCAGAATACTTTCTTTCTTGATCGCTCAGTGTTCGTGATGCATAACTAATTGGTAGTCTACAGTTATCTATCTCTTGGTATATCACTGCACCTAACGCTACACTGGAACTGTCGGTTTGCACGACGAATGGTTTTGTGAAATCAGCTAATTGCAAAACTGGGGGAGATATAATGCTTTCTTTAAGTTGCTCAAACGCGTTTTGATGTATTGAGCTCCATTCGAACTTTGTTCCCTTCTTTCGTAAGGAGTTTAGGGGTGCTGCTATTTCGGCAAGATGGGGAATATATTTGTGGAAATAATTCACCATACCTAAAAATCGGGCTATACCTTTTGCATCTCGTGGGGGTGCAAATTCTCTAATAGCACGGGTACGTTCGGGGTCAATGCTTACCTTTCCATTCGCTTTCACTATGTGTCCTAAGAAAGAAAACTGAGGGACAGCAAAACTTACCGTATTTGGGTTCACCGTTAATCCTGCTCTTAGTAAACGAGATAACACTTCACGCAAATGTCTGAGATGTTGTTCCATTGATTCACTGTATATTACGATGTCGTCCAAATAGTGGTACACATATTTAAATTTAATGTCGTGAAATATCTTCTCCAATAGTCTACTACATACGGAACTTCCTTGAGATATTCCAAAGGGTACCCTAGTAAATTGGTACAAGTTAAAAGGAACTGCAAACGCGGTTAGACGTTTGGATTCTTCTGAAAGAGGTATTTGGTGAAAAGCTTGATTTAGATCCATTACCGTAAAGACCATAGCTTTAGTAAAATAATGAAACGCACTATGGATGTCTGGAAGAGGGATTGATTCAAATTCTATTCTTTTATTTAATTGCCTGTAGTCTACAACTAGTCGGTGTTTATCTGGTCCTTTCGGTACTAAAAAGGAGGGTGAAGAATATGGGGACGTAGAGGGTTCTATGACTCCTTGATCCAATAACTTATTGATATGGTTTCGCATGACTTCCATCTTGGGAGGCGACAACTTGTACGGGGGTAGTCGTATTACTTTCTGATCACTCAGATTAATTTTATACTCTATTAGGTCCGTCAGTCCTAGTTTTGGTGTAAGAACCGAGGAAAATTCTTTTATTAGTTTTACTATTTTGACTCTATCTCTTCTTTCTAGGTGGGATAAATCTGAATCTTGGTGTATTACATGTGCAGTAGATGAACAACGTTTATCTTCATTACTATCAAATTTATATTTTCTTGCACGGTCAAATCTGAAATAAAATTCTCGCTCGTAGATGTCAAGAATCATTCCTGTCTTACTAATAAAATCTGCACCTAATATTAAATCAGGTCCTAATTCTTTACATACTAACATTGTAAATATCAAACTTAGGTTTTTTATTTTAACCTTAACGGTAATGCTCAGGTTTATATTTATTTTACGTTTATCAGCGGTAGCACACTTTATATTCACAGGTTGGTTCCGTTTTACTAGATGATGTTTAGCTAACATGTCCGCTAATTCTTGGCTGATTAAGCTTCTACTAGATCCCGAATCAATTAAGGCGATGGGGGATGTAACGCCTAAGTCGACTCGTATTAATGGTAGTAGATTCTTTTTCCATTTACATCTATTAATCGCATTACACTTTTCACGAAATTCTCGCACATAGGGGTCTATATCTTTCGCACCTTTTTTGTTTTTCACTTGGTTACAGAATAATTCATTCTTATTATTATTACTGGTTTCTTTTAGTTTACCTAGTTTCGAGTAGCTGCGGAAGACACAGGTTTTCGGGTCTCCCTGCCTTACATGTTTTTTTGAATTGGGGTTATTCCGTTCCAATGGCTTACTTTTGCACTCTCTTCTTATGTGCCCATATTTGCCACAATTATAACAGGTGGGTTTTCTGCGAGGTGGGTACTTGGTTTCCGCTTTATCTGGGTTTACAGTTAACTTACCAGCTTTGCGCACATGGTGAGGTCTACTAGAAACTTGTCTTTCATACGAGGTTGTTACATCAGGCAGTAGTGCTCGCAATTGATGTCTATTAGTTCCAGAGGTTTTCATTGGTTCTCTACTTTGATCTGAGTACCATACATTTGAAGAATGGATACTGCACTGTTCTAGATCAACAATAGTATTGGGTCTATTCATCAATGATAGTCGAGATCTTTCTTCAGGTGACACGCCTATTAAAATGGTGTCCACCAGTTGTGTTTCATTCCAGCTTACACGTAGTAGTCGAGAGGACTCCCTAATATCGGAGATGTAGTGAGCTAATCTCTCCTGATGTCCTTGTACTCGAAGTACTGTCTTCCTTTTTATTTCCTCATAGATGCCGGTGGGAATAAAGTATTTTATTAAAGAACTATGTAGCTCTTCTACTGGGAAAGTAGAGGTTAGGGCTTCTAGCACACGATTTTTTAACGGGGGTTTACACTTTGGTAACAGGACTTGTAAAATTTGCCAGTCATTCAGCTGCTGTAGATCCTTTATCTGAAGAAGATAACTAATAAATGTTAGTAACTTGGAAACATTTAAACCATCTGTATAAGGGATTTCGGTTAAAATCTTCTCCACAGGGTGAGTCATTTTTTCGTATAGATCTGCGTTATAGTTCATAGGGGTAATTCCTCGATGAGGGTGATTGGATTCATTGGGGGTGGTGGTCAATTCATTATTTCCGGGACGAAACTGAAAATGCTCGGGAGGAGGGGGATTTACATCTGTATCAGTATTTTGTTCTGGGTTCGCTTGCACTTGCGATACGATAGGTGAGTTCCGATCCGAGTTAGGCGGAGGTAAACCAGTGGTGGGGGATTGTACTGGGGAGATGTGTAATTTCATTAATGATTTCTCTATTTCGTCCATCCTGAATGAGTCGGATTTTCGTCTTAAATCGTTGATAATTGAAGGTAAGCGGCGTAGAGCTTCGTCTGCTAGCTTCTGTACATCAACGGGTATTTCTGTGAGATTCGGCCAGATCGACAAATTTTTTATTCGCCTGGTTAAATGCTCTATTCTCTGGGTAGTCCGCAAAATTTTTGCCGGAGATTTCTCGTCTCTTGGAGTGTTTGAGACAATAAGTATAGTTCACTGTACTTGGCATTACAAATTTCTTTCTCGCTTTCATAATCGAGTTGGCTTAGATTGTTTAATTGCACGGGCGCATCAAATCCACATTCGCGAATTGAACTTCGTAATTCCGCGACTGTTACATCAGCATGGGGTAGTCCACGCAAAAGGGCTTCGTAAGACAGCTCGTCTTTTAATAACAAATCCGGGTTAAATTGGGCCATTTTGTTTTAACACATTAGCACGTACTTAAATTAATACTAGTATATTACACATATATTACATATACATATAATAAATTCATCAGTAATCAATTTACACAAATTAGAAAAGAACAACTTCTCTTCTAAGGGAGAGACAGAAATCACACACACATATCTTTCAATGTTAAATAGCCGATCAGCTGTTTACTGGAATGTAGGTCAGAGGGTGGCCTACATATTTAGTTAACAAAGGAGGGTGAGCGTATGTGACAAATGGGGTGTTTGCTTTTACATATTATTGTCTACACAATGCGAGTGAATAACACCAACGACCGGTATAAACACGAGAAAAGGGGAGCGCAATCTTATGCAACACATTTATTATTATTCCGCTTAGACAACACTTTGGCTTCGTTCATTCATAAACTTTTCTCAATTAAATAATTACTTATTTTGTTAACAAGTTTTAAATCACGAACTTCTACTTAATTACTTTATTATTATTAACAAAGTTATTTTTAATCAAATTTTTTTTTATAACTCTTTCTAGTGTATGTAAGCTAGATAGTTGGACATACACTGTGCAGAATGATTCAGGAAACAACAGGTTATAGATTGTCGTAAACAAACCTGTTACAGATTGTTCGGTTGACCAAAATTGTTATGCTTGGTCACAATTCATGTATGCAAGTACTTACATCGAATTATGCAGGAAGTGCCGGTAGAAACCTGCATATAGCATTTTGCATTGTATGACGCTAATGACATTTTACTTATACATACTACCATCTACGTATTAAGTTACGTATTAATACACTATTAAATATGTTTTGAACATTACATTTATTAAAGTAACTTTCTGAGTGCATATATCAATATTATATATTTAGTTATTGATCTTACAATTTATCCACGCATAGTGAATGCAATTTTGTTTGTGACACTATATACACAATTAAAACTCTTTCCTTTGTTTCCTTTATTTTTTTTGAATGACGCAATTTTGTTTGATTAAAACACCTTTATAAAATTTAGCATAGTGGCACTCTTTTGTGACACTCTGTAAACAGTTACCCTTTTATTTTTTACAAGTAAGCAGAGTGGCGCATTTCTGTAACGTCTTTTTTCCGCGTTACAAATCCAGGGAACCCCTCGTAATTAAACTCCGTTAATTAGATGGGCTGCCTACGTTGTAACAGAATTGATCACCAATAATTGATATAACAAATTACTTACTAACTGTGTAAGGAAACAATGGGAAGGTATACAATTGATTTAACCACTCATCATATGTGTGTAACACGAAGACTTTTCTTTATTTAACATTTAAAAGAAAATATATACTGACAGATCCCATGACTTTACTAATTCAATTATTAAGTTATTTGGAAGGTTTCTTTAACTTTGAGATCAACTTGATTTTACATAGCTACACCTCGGATCCGGGTCAACTTACTGTATTTCTGCAATTAAAACTTTTAATTATACTCATTTCATGATATTAGCTTGCAAGACTTTCTTTTATTCAACCATTGGAAGAATGGTATTATGGCTTGAATTATATTACTCTACATTAGCATATAAACTGTTACAACGTATGAAGTTAGAATAGTTACATGAAATTCTTAGATTTAATTTATAAGTCTTTACAAAGTTATAGTTTCTGAAAAGTCTCTTTCAAGATGTGTTGTGTAACAAATATTAGTAACCCTCGATAGACAGGCTATCGAGTCACCTTTTAATTGGTATGCAGAAGACTCGTCCTGGGGTATCCGTCTCGGGAAACAGGAACAGCTACGTCGTCATCTCGGTCTGGCCTTCCTCTGTAAAGGGCTCCAAAAGTTCGCAGGTTGAACAATACGTCGTGTAGATATCTACGATGATCTTGTAGATTCTCGGATGTCCTGATCTGCATATTCTGTCACGTGCAGTAGAGTTTGTGGCTTCTGATAGTTCACATCTCCGGGTATGACTTTGGAATTGTTGTTATTAGTTGAAGCACGAAGTCATCTTGTGTTACACTCCTTTTTACGTTTCGATTTTTTTACTTAAAATTTCTTGTCTATTTACATGACTATATTAATTAACACATCCAGATGTTTTAAACAACTACATCTGGTACACCATCTTAAGGTGAAGCAAAATATCGTTAACATATTTTAAGCGCACAGCTCCTACGTCTATACTGTACGAAGTCACCATTGCAAGAGAGAGAGATTCCGCTCCCTTCGCCTGGTACTGGGCAAAAGTTAGTGGGACAATTTCCGCGCGAGAATATAGTTCCTAACTATATTTAAGTTAACATTTTTATTTATACAAACTATCCCTAAACAAATATACATAATTTATATCAGTTGTGTTAGCGACTATTTATGTCTTCAGATTTTTTATTATTAACATTAATTTTTTTATCTTATTCTTACTCACACAAGACTCTGAAAGCATGTCGAGTCTGGAATCAACAGGACAGCGCCTGCTTACAAGCAAAGGGTTAAATACGATATTAATAACTCTTTACAATTTATCTTTTTATTAGAGTATCTTATAACTAATTAATTACTGCTTCCTCTCATACTGAGTACATACAGGTATTTTATATTAATACAGTGAGATTTAAATGGCTTAAGAGCTCGCAACCTTAATTTTTAAATTTTTTATTTTCTTGATTATTGGTACAATTTAAATCGTCACATAGCTTTGTCATTTTACTATTTATGTATGTGAATGTGGCCCATTTTTTATTGTTGTTATTATTTTTGTTTCTTTCATTTTGATTAATTGTTCAGTTTTTATTTTATATTTATTTTATTTTCTATTTTGTTTACAGTGTTTTTATTATATCTATTTTCACAAGCAATTTAGTATATTATATTTCTTTCTTTGTCTGTTTCTTGTTTGTTTAGGGGTATTTTGTACATTCTGTTAAATAGTGAACAGAATGCTGCCATTTTATGTTGTGGTGGGTGATCAGAATGGTTAGGTATAATGATGTTAGTGGAAGTTGGTTTTTTGTATATTGCATATTGTATGTGGTTGTGTGGTTGTTGTTTCTTGTGTTGGTTATGTCTAAATAGTTGATTTTGTTGTGATTTTCTTTTTCTTCTGTGAATTGTAAATTTGGATGTACGTTATTGAGTTGTTTTAATATGTTATCTGCATTTGTATTTTTGTTACTTGATATATACAGCCCATCATCTACATATCTTATCAAAATGCCATTTGGATCAAAGGATTTTATAATATTTTGTATTTTGGTATGAAACAATAGAACATAATAATAAACAAACTTAAAGAACAAAATGAAGAAACACAATATATAACTGAAATAAAAAATAGCCTCCAACTAATACTAAAACTAAATTACTTTGAATTCAATAGCAAAATTTATCAACAACAAGAAGGATTGGCAATGGGATCTCCATTATCTAGCATAATAGCAGAAATATTCTTACAACATATAGACACCAATGTCAGTGTTACACATTAAATTTGTGTTTAATCGACGTGCGGTACACAAATTTTTGGTATTGTATTTCAAGTGGTTGAAATGCATGTTGTTTTTGAGTCTTTATCTATTTGGGGTAGGTTTTGTATTTCATATTCCTTTGAGGAGGTTACCAGCTACTAAGCTTGTAACTATTATCCAAAGGTACTATACATAATTGATAATATTAAAGTCCTCAAAAGAAATCATCATTACTAAGAACCGTTATAAGCCAAGCTTTAATTTTTTGTGATAAGGAATAATAAAAGTCAGCAGGTATAATCAATAACATCAGAGGCCTGTTTTCTATAAATTTTAAATCGTCCACCTGTTTAAAAATAGGAAGATATAAACATTGTTATTGATTTCAGTTTCGAAAGTGAATCGAATATTTTTATTTAAGCTATTGATAAAGTTTTGTAAATTGCAATGTGTCACAAAGTGCCATCATCATCATCATCATCACCACCATCACCATCATCATCATCATCATCATCATCTTCATCATCTTCATCATAGTCGTCGTCATCATCATCATCATCTTTACATCACGGCATAGGTAAGGTGCTGCCTGTTCCGCCTTCAAAAATCCTCGAGCCGTCTCTTCCTGGATCTACCCATACACATACTCGTATCTTCTGTAGTTTTATATTTCCAGACTTGTTTGGCCAGTCTTAGATCCGACATTCTTTCTAACTGTTCTTTTAACCGTTGTTTATAATATTTTATTTTATTGTTGTATTGGAGTGTTAGTGGTCTCAAATATTTCTACTAGTAATTTTGTACAAACCACTATGTTGTCTTTGGTATTGACGACAACCTTTGGTAAACGATCTGAAGATGGCTTGACTGCCGAAAGCGCTCGTCAATACCAAAGACAACATAGTGGTTTGTACAAAATTACTAGTAGGTATAATATTTTAATCTTTGATTCAAGTTGAAAACGTGTAATTCTCCTCTTATGACTTCATTGTGTATACGATCAAGTTTAGAACACCTTTCAACTCCTGTTAAGACCGTCATTTCCGAGGCCTGTATTTTACTTTCTTGTTTCTTCGTTGTCGTCCATAATTCACACCCACAGGTCATTACAGAGACAGTGCAGGGACCGCCATTGTTTTGTTATTATTGGTTCCTTGCCTCAATATGCCATTATGTTTGTGTTTATAGTGGAGATTTTCATATCGTATTGTTTGCAAATGAGAGTTTTTATAGTAATTTGGTCAATAAAACAGAGAGAGAGAGAGAGAGAGAGAGAGAGAGAGAGAGAGAGAGAGAGAGAGAGAGAGAGAGAGAGAGAGAGAGAGAGAGAGAGAGAGAGAGAGAGAGAGAGAGAGAGAGAGAGAGAGAGAGAGAGAGAGGGTTAACTCATGCTAATCCATCTTCTTGAATAACAAATTTCATATTGAAGGTACAAAATTAGTCCTAAAGGGCTTTAATTAGACTATCAATTTGATTTTTTTTTCTTGGTTTTTAAGGGAATCCGCCACCTCTAAAACTAAAACTATAATTTTTATTTTTGGACAAAACTTCCTTATAACTATGGACATTCTTTTCAGTATGTCTAAATACAGTAAATATGCTGTCAGAAGACATTTTTTCCCCCAATTTACTGTAATTTTTAGTTTTTTAAATTTTGTTTGTAATTTAAAAAAAATTAAATAACTTTTTTGTTTATCAACCAATTTAAAAGTTCTTGTGCCATTTTATTCCTTATAATGTAACAAAACTTTCTGTATATGCAAACCTAGGTAACTATAATACAAACTAAACTAGGGAATTTTGTTAAAAATTTCAAAATTTTTACGAATTAGAAAAATAAAAAACATTTTTAAATTACATACATGGTTTTTACATAGATATGGTATTTACATACATGGTTCTGCATACACAAAAATCTTGTAAATATCACCAGGAAGAAGTAGTGAATAATTCAATAGTGTATCTCAAACAGTTCAAATTGTATTCAACACTTTGAAAGACAAAACATAAAAAATCGGTATGGAGAACCATACATGACATCCATTTTGTAAGATTGATATTTAAAAACATTTATTGTTTCAGAATATGCATAAAATTAATGGCTTGTGAAGTTAATGTAAAAGTAGTGCTCAAGTTTCCAAAGTTTTAATATTATGATGTCCGTAATCAAAACATCAGAGCAGGTATTAGTGTGTATGAGGGTACAAAAATGTTACATTCCCTATGGAGCGTTGCTCAGAGTAAAGCTGCGACTCTACAGTGTACGTTTCACAAAACAAACACGCGGAAAAGAAGGAGCGCTCCGAAGTCTCTCATGGACCTTGAGCATCTTGCAGAGGGTTCATTCCCTAAAGACGAAAAGTCTGTCTATGAACCGTTCCTCTGTAAACACGTACAGTTACACTGGCCAGCGATCCACAGGAAGCAAAGCGCTGTCCACTATGGACACCTTTTCGGCTTGCATGCGTTGTGTTGGTGTGGGTTTCGGCACTTTTCATTTAAAAAGCGTGCAAACATAAGGAAATAAACATGATTGAGGCCAGAAATAACGCGAATTGTGTGCGTGTGTCCTGCCGGCCTTTTTACTGCGGTAATCACAATAATAAAACTTTGTAAAAGTAAACATTACATAATTGAGATATGCTTGCCTGCCAGGAACGATATATTTTCACTCATACGTGATTTAAATTAAAATGAAAAATATAGAATTTTGTTAAAGTGAAATGAAATGTTTCCGTAGAAACTACTTCTTTGTTGTCAATAACGTAGTACACGTATAAAAAAATCGGTATGGAGAACCATACATGACTTCCATGTTGTAAGATTTATGTTTAAAATAATTTACTTGAATTCGGTTCGGTAATTTCTAAAAAAATATCGCCCACCCTCAAACTAATTTCACTATTTATAGATATTTTTGTTATTGTGGGGTAGTCGTTTAATATAATGTTATTTTCAGTCACCTTATCCATAATAATTAGGTAGGCTTATTTTATTCTTATAAAGAAACCGAACTACGCAGATAATCATCCCTCCTACGAAGCGCTCCGAAGTCACTCATGGACACTGAGCATCTTGCAGAGGGTTCATTCCCTAAAGACGAAAAGTCTATCTATGAATCGTTCCTCTGTAAACACGTGCAGTTGCACTGCCCAGCGATCCACAGGAACCAATCGCTATCCACGCTGGAGACATTTTGGCTTGGGTTGTGTTGGTGTGGGTTTCGGCACTTTCCATTTAAAAAACGTGCAAATGTAAGAAAATAAACATGAGTGAGGCCAGAAATAACGCGAATTGTGTGTGTGTGTGTCTTGCCTGCCTTTTTATTGCGGTAATTATAATAATAAAATGGAAACGTAAACATTACATAATTGAGATATGCTTGCCTGCCATGAACGATATATTTTCTCTCATACATGATTTAAATTAAAATGAAAAAATATAGAATTTTGTTAAACTTAAATGAAATGTTCCATAGAAACTACTTCTTTGTTGTCAGTAACGTAGTACACATATAAAACTTATAAAAATTTACCGCCTCCATCATCAACTACCATTTTAATTTATAAAAAAATAACCCCTTCCCCCTTCAACTACCCTTTTCATTTATAGATATTTCATCTACCTTTCTACAGTGGATTATTATGACCTTCTTTTAAGGATACTTTATTTATCAAAATTAAGCACTTTACTCTTGTTAAAACGTAAAACGTTGCAGGTAAACTACCCCTTTCCCTTAACCGTTCTTTACCAAAAACAAAAAGCCTTGAGTACTCTACAATTCATGACAGTATGCCAAAAATTATTTGATTCTGTTTGAATTTGAGGCTATTATCGGTTGCCATAGAAAAAATTCTACACACACACACGGACACTTTTCGAAATATCGGTATGGAGAACCATACATGCTTTCCATGTTCTAAGATTTATATTTAAAATCATTTTCGAAATGAAATATTTCCATAGAAACTACTTCTTTCCACTTATTGCTTCAGCCTTAACCACAGTACTGTGGTCACTAACGTATCCACCTCACGTTTTCGCACTCGATTTTCACTGATGATGGCAGTCGATGGCACTGCCGAAAAGTCTGGTTTTGCAGAAAACATTGGACTACGGCTAAACAGCCCGGGAAGGGATTTTAACGAAGAACTACATCTTTGTTGCCGACAACGTAGTACACATATAAAAAATTCTCCCCTCCCCCTTCAACTACAATTTTCATTAATAGAAAATTACCCCCACCTCGTTCAACTAACCTCTTCATTTATAGATATTTCATCTACCTTTCTACAGTGGATTATTATGACCTTCTTTTAAGGATACTTTATTTATCAAAATTAAGCACTTTACTCTTGTTAAAACGTAAAACGTTGCAGGTAAACTACCCCTTTCTCTAAACCGATCTTCACCAAAATCAATAGACCTTCAGTCCTCTACAATGCAGGGATGCATGCAAAAAAATATTTGATTCTGTTTGAATGTGCGGCAGTTATCGTTCGTCATGGAAACATTTCTCTTGTTACAACATAAAATGTTGCAGGTAAACTATCCTATTCCCTTAACCGATCTTCACCAAAATCAAAAGATCTTGAGAACTCTACAATTCAGGGCTGTGTGCAAAATATTATTTGATTCTGTTTGAATTTGCGGCTGTTATCGTTTGCCATAGAAAATACCCTTATTAAAACATAAAACGTTGCAGGTAAACTACCCCTTTCCCTTACCCGATCTTCACCAAAAACAATAAACAATAGGTCTTGAGTACTCTACAAATCAGGGCTGTATGCAAAAAATTATTTGAGTCTGTTTGAATTTGCGGCTGTTATCGTTTGGCGTAGAAAAAATTACCCCATAAAAAACGTTGCAGGTAAACTACCTCTTTCCCTTAACCGATCTTCACTAAAAACAGTAGGTCTTGAGTACTCTACAATTTAGGGCTGTATGCAAAATATTATTTGATTCTGTTTGAATTTGCGGCTGTTATCGTTTGCCATAGAAAATACCCTTGTTAAAACATAAAACGTTGCAGGTAAACTACCCCTTTCCCTTAACCGATCTTCACCAAAAACAATAGATCTTGAGAACTCTGCAATTCAGGGCTGTATGCAAAAGAGTAGTTGATGCTGTTTGAATTTGCGGCTTTTATCGTTTGCCATAAAAAAAATTACCCTTGATAAAAAAAAACCGTTGCCGGTAAACTACCCCTTTCCCTTAACCGATCTTCACCAAAAACAATAGGTCTTGAGTACTCTACAAATCAGGGCTGTATGCAAAAAATTATTTGATTCTGTTTGAATTTACGGCTGTTATTGTTTGCTATAGAAAAAATCTACAGATAGACACATAGACAGACAGACACACACAGAGACACTTTTCGAAAAATGACTTTTTTCATGTTTTGAGTGTAGTACAATCAGAATATGCAATAATCTTTTAACACGATTTTTTTTACCATCACCATACTTCCATTTCCTTAAGAAACATGGAAGTAAAAATGACTTTTTTCATGTTTTTAGGGCAGTACAATCAGAATCTGCCGTTATCTCGAACACGATTTTTTTCGCCATGACCATACTTCAATTTCCTTATGGAACATGGAAGTAAAAATTTCATTTTCGGGAAGTCGCACGAGAAGTTAATGTTTCTTTTATAACAGGTAATATTATACGTTAAAACTCTCCTGCGCCATACAAGGTGCATTCTCTGGCCTTTTTAACTCTTCTTCTCTGAGTTGACTTGATTTTAGTAGCTTTCTATACTTCTTGTATTTTTCAGTAGATCTTTGTTTTTTCAGGGGTAAGTGATGAGAAACCTTTTTTTTCAGCATGATGTGCAGTGTTGTTGCCTGGAGGTACTCCAGCTTTTGCCTGCAACTGTGTAATTGTAAATAAATACCCTTCGTTATACACAGAGATGCCTTCAACTCTTCTTTTTTCTGTGAAAGTGGTTTTCGGGCTTTACTCCAATAAGGCCATGTACGGCCTCGTTGGCATTTTGTGTTTTTCCCAAAGAGCACCTTTGAAGTAAATCATCTGTAGAAAGACATATGTACAGAGGCATCATGTGCCAATGCAGTATGGAAATCTAGAGAGACCGGTGGTTTTAAAACCACGCGGCACGCGACCATACATGTAATTAACCATATAATTAACCGTCCTTTCGAGCAAGCGGGTAAAAAGTAAAACTGACAATGCACAGGGGTCCTGAACCAAGTTTAAATCCAAGGTCAAAGCACCTCGGAGTTTTTGCTTTTGTTTAATTTCTTGGTTTATTTAATGTAACTTAAGACTATTTTTTTAAAAATCCCTCAAGCCGTTTTTTCAAAACGTTAATTTTAACAGTTAAAAATAGGTTTTTCACGTATATTTGAAGAAACAGATATATTTGCCTATCTTAACCTGCACCATTGTGCCTTTGTTCTTAGAAACAAATATAAAAAAATCGCACGGACACAATACATGTCAGCAACTATACTATGTTTGTAAACGTAACCATGCAAACACAAAGGAAAAGAAAGAAGAAGCTTATTTTTCTCATAACAATAATTATTATTTTTAGCTCATTGACCTAAAAGAGTGGTTGTGTATCACAGTTCAAATCTCAATAATTATTTGTTTTATAATATTTCTGACTGTTCGTGATTGCTGCGGATTTTTTTCAAAGTGTTGAATAATTCTAAAGATCATGCTGGAAGTCATTATGAAAATCGCATGAGTATTTGTTTATTCTGTCTCAAGAAGAAAGGAAAAATGATAAAAAATGATGGGGCTCTTAGAAATAAAATTGAAAATGTTATAGAATATGATCATGAAGTTAATTGTCTTCCATCAGTTCTATGAAGTGCCTGTAAAATAAATGTTTATAGATGTGTTAATAATATTAACAATAAAACAGGTATAAAGTTACCGGCTATTCGCATTTCCGATCTATACACAAAAATACGAGACAGAAATCTGCAAAACTTTGCGAGTGTAGTTTGTGTGAGTTAGTGAGGAAACCAGGACATCCTAAATTTTT
This sequence comes from Magicicada septendecula, assembly GCA_034769895.1. NCBI lineage: Eukaryota > Metazoa > Arthropoda > Insecta > Hemiptera > Cicadidae > Magicicada > Magicicada septendecula. The sequence continues at coordinate 28,275,271 of CM068369.1, forward strand.
AAAAAGCATTCTGGTATCTGGTAAAAAACATAAAAGGTTAACAGGAAAAGTGCACAAAGTGTCTTTAACTTTCAAGAGGAAAACAATATATTTGTAATTCTTCAAACCACTATAACAACTTGAAAGAACATATAAAAATTCATTACCACCTACAGTGAAAGAACACTTAGTACGTGAACTGATAAAGACATTGCTATAAAAAAAATCTAATAATACACAGAGAAATGTTGGGAAAATAACTTTATCTCAAGTGCAAGGTAAGCAACTGACGATTTCTGTTAATTCACAGTAACCAAGCAATTTAAGGCGACAGCAAATTACTGCCAAAGATATGTCAACAATAAAAACCAATTTTTTTCTCTTTCCTCCAAAATGATTCGTGGGATTTCTTCTGCTATTCGCGTTGCTACAAAGAATCACAAAATTTTCGAACCGAATTTGACACAGAAACTGATTACTTTAAATCACATGCTTGATTCATACTTTTACGTCAAAAATAATATAAAAAATAATGTTATAGAAACTGTAGTGTTCTGTAATAATTTAAAGGGATTAATTGAATATGTGAAAGGAAATAGGCAACTTAAGCAAGTCTATTTGAAGTTTGGGATAGATGGTGGTTGAGGTTTCTTGAAAATCTGACTTTCGGTTCAGTCAATTGACAAATGGACTTGTGAAAGTGACATCCCCTTTCGCCAGTCTTATAACCAAGATGTTGCAGCTAAAATGTTTAAGGATTCTGGAGCCAAAAAGTTATTTTTACTGAGGTTGCCGCCATGTATGCAAGAAAATTATGATAATATTATAATGCTATGGTCACTTTTAGGTATCAATGAATTTAAAGGAACTGCTGCCACAGACTTGAAACTTGGAAATATGCTAACAGGTATTATGTCACATGCAAGCAGTTTTCCTTGCACATGGTGTACTGCTGCGTTAAAAGACAAGTTAAATGTATGTAGTGCATATAGAACAATTGTGGATTGTTTAGAAAATTATGATACCTGGGAAAAAAGCAGAGGTAATAAAGGAAACGCTAAAAACTGTAAGAATTGCATATATCCTCCGATTTTTTCAGGTAATGAAAACACTGAAATAACTGATATAATACCGCCACCGGAACTACACTTAATGATTGGTGTAGTTAATATTATATTTAAACACATGTTAATCGAATTAGAGGAAGATAGTTTGACTTACTGAAATATTGGTTGTTTGAAATATGTCAAGTATTTAAAGGATTTTCAAGATGTTGTCAATTCTTGTTTTGCTACAGTTCTCAGTCAAAGCTTGAAGCTTATATAATTCATTTGCGTAAGAGTTACGTCGATCTGATAATTAATATTACTCCGAAAGTTCATACAGTGTTTTTTCATGTCGCCTATTTCTGTTCAAAAATGCACAGAGGATTTGGTTTCTTTAGTGAACAGGCCATGGAATCTGTGCATTCTGATTTTTAAAAAGATAGGCTAAATAAAAAGTTAGAAGTATCAATCCATAGTATGCGGTTAAATTGCTGAAAGCCGTGTGCGAGTATAATAGTTGTCATATTTAATGTTTTCTACACATTAATATTTGTACAATTTAATTTATTATATATAAAAACATTATTTACACTGTACTTGTAATGTAAATTTACATGCCTAATAATTATGTATACTTCGTTATGGAAATATTATTAATTAATTCAGTCAACTAAAATAATGAAACTCATACAGTCAAAAAATAAATAATAAAATAAAATTCGTCTTACATATATATATTTTTTTGTTATTGAACATTACACACAAGAAATTTTGATTGTGACTGAAACTAGTTTCAAGATTTTTAGTGCCTGTAGCAAGAATTATTATATAAATATCAATTTTTTTCAAAAATACATGAACAACTTATTTTTAACTGTTAAAATTAATGTTTTGAAAAAACGGCTCGGGGGATTAAAAAAAAAAATAGTCTTACGTTACAATAAATACATCCAGAAATCAAACATTAGAAAAAAATCTGAGGTGCTCTGACCTTCGATTTAAACATAGATCAGGACCCCTGTGAATGTTTAGTTAACTTTACATTAACAAATTTATTTCAAAGAAAGAATGTTTTTACGCCCATGAGGTGACGTAGCGTGACGTCGCGGCATCGGTTCTCGGGACATGTATAATATCAATATTGACATAGCTTCCAGTATGTTCTAGAGTGCTTGTAACTATGCAATTATTCTCGACGCTTCACCCGGAAGACGGTAGATTCTTCTGGAACTTCGGCAGGGTATAACTATAAGCGGCCAGCGGCCGGCCACGTTTACCTCCCCTTGTTAAACGCAGGCGCTCACGAGCTATGCTCGACTACCCTTCATAAGCTCAACGAGCCCTTCAGCCCATATACCGACCTTTCATTCCGACAGATGGATCGGGGGGTTGCGCCCGCTTTAGATGTGCCAAACGCCGCCTTTTGCGGGCGACCTCTTTCCCTCCACTCTCTCGCATGCTCCGGCATCGTCAGACGGCAGGCTTTCGGGACTTTTACCGGGAAGGCGGAGGTATAACGACGCGTTGCGGATGTGAAAATCAGGTCTGCCCATGCGAAGGGTCCCCAGAGACTCCCACTTTCGTCCGTACCGAATTCAGCCAACCAGAAAGCTACGTCCTGTCCCTTCGTAAAATAAATACAAAAGGAGGCTCCCATCCAACAAAACCACCATGAAAGCTATCAAGCATTCAGAGAGCATCGGGCTCGGCCGGACACTGCTACCGCTGGGGCACATCTGCATTGTTCTCCCTGCACCTGCAACAGGACCTGGACCGGCCAAGTTCAGTTTGGTTCTGCAATATCAATGTGCGTTATCGGAGTTTTTGTGACTTGCTGTTATTGTGTATTGCCTAGCGCGGGACTGTTAATGAGGTAACATTTATTCTTTGTTATATTACTGCATGTTGAACAATCATAAGCCTCAAGAATTGTTGTAGTTTTATTTATCCTTAATTGTAATTAAAGTTGTAAGCAGCGATTTCGTCTGGTGTCGCTTACTCTGTTTCCACTGTACCACACGACGATCCGTGCAACGATGTATTGATACGACGGTCTCACTGATCGTCGTGTGGTACAGTAAAAACAAAATACACGACACCAATTAAATCACTAATATCCAGCTTAAATTATCACAATTAATAATTTGTAATCAACTAGATAGTCTCTTACAACAACTAAAGTAAAAATTGTCCACACGCAATAATAATGTCAACTACAAAGGATTCCCCACTAATTACGACACATTAATCTCAAGAAGCACGAAATGCAAACTCTACAAAACACTTATCAGACCAGTGCTGACATATGCTTCAGAAACCTGGACAGTGACAAAAAATAGCGAGAGACTTCTAGGTTGGTGTGAAAGACGGATTCTAAGAACAATATTCAGAGGAGTACAAGAAAATGGAATGTGGCGCAGGCACTATAATTATGAACAATACCATCTTTAAAAAGAGCAGGACATTGTCAGACTGATCAAATACACAGGCTAAGGTGGGTTGGACACATAGAGAGAATGGAGGAAGGACAGCCTACGAAACATATTTCCTACCAGAAACCAATGGGTAGTAGAAAAATGGGAAGACCTCCGAAGTAGATTCAAAGACCTGATAGAGGAGGACTTCGGAAAAGTGAACGTAAGAAACTGGAAAGCCAAGGCATGCAATAGGGAGGAATGGAATCGACTCTTGGAGCAGGCCGAGACCCACCAAGGGTTGTATAGCCACGGCTGATGAATTAGAACACAACAGCACTTTGCTACAAACACTCGATCCGTGGTAAAGAAATCGCTCAACACCACTGAACTTGACAACGCCGGACGCTCTTTGTATAGCTTTCCCTCCTTACTGCACGCCGGCTTAATGCGTATCTCGGGTGTTCTTGAACACACTAGAACACCTACTTGTGATCGGCTTTGACTGAGGGAACACCCGCCACACTTGACGGGGGGATGTTCGGTAGGCTTCTCGTTAAAGCAAACGCGAGGGAAATTATGTTTGCCAAGATAGAACAGATACCTATAAACAAAGAATCGATACGTTGGCAGTATTTTATCCCAAAGATACGGCTGGTCATGGTCCGTACCAGCGTGTAACGTCTCATCAATTGCATACTATACGTAGGCGAGTCAACGAACCCCGACATTTGTGTATTATACGAATGTAATGCACTAACGATATTGCTTCATTACGACCGAGTATGTTATTATGTAATTGACTTACATGTTTTGTTTTTTACACATGCTTTTGCGGGGACATTATAATCTCTTATGAGTATCTTACATACAGTACTTATTATTTGTATTGAGCATGTCTTATGCCCACATCGAGCTGCGTACAACCTGCCTTCTACATGTCTGTACCGTATCAGTTGCTCTTAGTTCTGTACCGTAAGTACAATTACAGGTCTTTTACTAGGGGACACATTGACAAAAAGACTCATTAGAAATTTATTTATTTCATTTTTTAATTCAGTTTAATTATTTCATAAAATAACATTTCCGATCTGATGGTGAGCTGTAAAGCTTGAAAGCGCTAATCGGAATAATTTGTCTATAGTGGTGTGCAACAGTGATGATTTTCTTGATGAACATATTGTTCAGACATATAAAAAAACGTTAAACGTAATACAATCGGGTAAAAAACGAAACGGAAAATGGTAAAATTATTTCTTGCTGTCTGTCTCTCTGTTTCTCTTTCTTGTTCATTAAGGTGGTATAGGTGTCTCTCAATCTTTGTCTTCATTGTATTCGTTATAATCTCTTCTTCTTCTTCTTCTGTAACTTCCTTATTAGGATTGTGTCCTGTTCTATAACAACGGTCCTACATGATCTTCCCGTCTGGAATCAACAACGGATGAAAAAGATCTTCCCGTCTGGCCTAAATTAAATTGTAATGACTGCAATAGTTTCTACATAGGCCAGACGGGAAGATCTTTTTCATCCCGTTATTCTGAACACTTAAAAGCTTTAACCAACAACAATATACACTCTGCATTTGCCACACACATACACACAGAAAACCACAGTTACACCAACATAGACACTAATCTTGAAATTTTACATTACATACCCAAAGGTCAAAAACTCAACACAACTGAACAATACGAAATATATAAACACCACACAACACAACCAAACAACATACTCAACGATCAATTACAATATAAATCACATACACTTTTTGACACAATTATACAGAAAACAAACAGTAAGTTGAATCCCCGCGCCAATCCCCTTCCTCCACACACCACCCCCACTTCACCTTCCACACAACCGTTACAAAATGCTGGCAGTCTGTTACCAAAGCTGAAGAAGGCGGATACTAAGCCGAAACGCGTCCAATAAAATAGTAAGTTTTTCACATGAAAAAAGTTCATTTTTAGTTAAGTGTTAGTGCTGTGAAAGAAGAGATGAATAATCAAGACTACATCTGTCCTGTTCTATAACAACGGTCCTACATGCTGTCACTCCACCTCTTCCTTGGCCGACCAATGCTCCTCTTAGTGTCTGCTGGTTGGCTATCTCTTGCCCTTGTGCCATCCACTCTTGATATGTGTTCATTCCGCATCCTTCTTCTTTTCACAATCCAAGAATTAATATCTGTTATAATACACGTTTCTCTTATACTATTATTATTATATATAAAAACTTTCACAAATGAACTTACTTTTGTTCTCACTTTCACAAACGTTTCAAGGTGTTGTGCCTCTTCCTCTTCCTGCCTTTATAAAAATTTGTGAAAGTTTTTATATATAATAATATTAGTAAAAGTGAACGAAGAGGATGAATCAACAAGATATTTTCTTATACTATTGTTTGGCAACCTATCGTACCGTGTCTTTCCTAGTACCTTCCGTAATATATTCATTTCTACAGTTTGTCGTTTTCTTTGAGTTGTTGTATCTGGCTTGGTCGCTGATGCATAGGATATTACTGGACGTATTGTGCTTTTGTAAACCCTAGTTTTTGCTTCTTATGTGAGGTATTTATTATTCCATACAAGGTAGGCATCCAGTATTTCTTGGTTTCATCAAGTGATATTCTGTTTCTTCATCTACCCTATTGTTACTTGTAAGCCTTGTTCCTAAGTAGTTTATCTGCATTGCTTGTTCTATTATTCTCTCATTTATCACAAGCCTACACCTTAGTGGGTCATGTGAAATTGTAATTGATTTTGTTTTCTCTTCGTGTTGTATTCCTGCCATGCTTTGTTAAAATTATACACAAGTCTTTGTAAATCATTTTAATTTCCCGCTATTAGAATAACGTCGTCTACGTAACATATAATATGTCATCGTCTACGTAACACACTTCGACCCATCCTATATCCTGTCATACGCTTTACCTCCTTAATAATTGTATCCATAACTATATTGAAGAATATGGGACTTAGAAAATTCCTTTTTAATCTCAACAACAAAAAATCCTTTTTTTATGCTTTTGATCGTTGCTTTAATTCAAGAAGTTGATAAGTTTGATGACGGAAATAAGACGTGACAACGGAAAATTTGCAAATAAATTAAAAAAATTACCAAAAAATTTAATTTTTCAAATACGGAGGCCCTCTACTAAGTGAGGCCCCCAACTCCTTTTAGTCAGCTACTGGGGCTACTGTTTTATAACTGTGGAACACATCCTAAATACTGTAATGTACCGGCTAAAGGCACTGGGAGTTTACGTCTTTCAGTACTGTTTTAACAGTGGGAACAACGACTGGCTAAGTATGCGGCTTCTCAAAGGAGATACATTTTAGAGGATAATATTGTTTAATAATCAATATTTATTTAATATACAATAGAGGATAGTATTTAATTTTATACAATCAGTGCCGTTATACAATTTTCAGACACACCATGTATGATTTCACAGCGGAGAATGTAGCCAATATCCTCATTTCAAGACACTACAGTGTGCAAATAGAGCACTTTGTAATCATGTCCTCGTGTTTCGTGAATCAGCTCTTTATAATCTGCACTTGTTTAGTGTTGGTCTATTGTATTTTATAAATACAACAGGTTAAGACTAATCAAGATTACTATTTTTAAAGAGGTTGAAGAACGTGCGATAACATCCTGAAATCAACCCCATTAAAGTAAACGATAATATCACAATATCACAATAAAATACGCGATATTGAAAAGTGTTTAGAAGATACTTATTGACTTTCCTATGTTTCACACTAAAAACCAAAACCCGTTGTCAGTTAACCTCACAAATGAAAACAACACGTATTTTCGCTTTGCATTAAGAAATAGGACAATTTACATTTAGTACACTTCTTCTTTTCCACATCGTAATATTTTGATACAATCGCATATTAAAAACATCGAAAATGTACTGCAGAAACGGATAAAGGTACAGTTCCGATGCCGCTAAATAGCGTTTGTTTATTTAATTGTTACTATGGTAACTAATTCTGGTCTCCACGGCGTTGTTGACATTTTTATACGCGTCAACAAAAGGGGACAATTTAAACGGATCTAAATCGTGCGAACGAGGCAGAATATCAAATTCCAAGTTAGACAGTATTTTTTGCCTTGTGTCAAAAGTTACCTGTGCAAAATTTGATGGCAATCGGTGTGAAGGTGTAAAAGAAAATCGTCAGACTTTGAGTTTTATATTAAGCCACTTAAAAATATACTGGTGTAAGTTAGAATGTTTAAAAATGAACTTTATCAGAAATTTTAAGACTATTGAGGGACTCTCTCTCTCTCTCTCTCTCTCTCTCTCTCTCTCTCTCTCTCTCTCTCTCTCTCTCTCTAATCCAATCTGGTTGATAGCAGCTCGCCGTTCCTCTTGCTTCCCCGCTTTGCTTTTAATTCGCAGTATGACGTGTAACCCATAATCTGTCTCTTCCTTTATGGCTGCTCCCTTCTACTTTTCCATCAGTTATTCTTTTCATCAGCTCACTGTGTCGGAGTACAAGCCCTATTAACTTGCCTTTTCTACATTTTAATTTTCCTAAGAAGTGTCTGTCCTCCTGAGTTCTTCTAAGGACATCCTACTCAGTTACCTTCTCTCTCCAGCTTATTTGTACCATTCTTCTGTAGCAACAGGCGTCTCAAATGCTTGTATTTTCTTCTCTCCTTCTGCCAATGGCCATCGTTCGCTCCCATACAGAGCAACACTTAAACTTATGCCTTTACTAAATTCTTTCTTACCTGTAAAATTATTTTTTTTAAATTAATGTGGGTCTCTGTTTTGTCCTCATGAATTTTCCTTTCAAGTTTCGTCCGTCACTTGTAATTTACTTCTCAGGTAACTGTATTCTTCCGCTTTCTACAGGATGTTTTTCAACTTCGTCGTGCTTATTTGCTAGCCTGCTAAATGTCATGTTCTGGACGAGGCCTTTCAGTGTTTCCACCATTTCAAGTCGTAAATCACGAACTCTTTAGGATCACGACGAAGTTGGATTTACAGAGACTGCTAATTCAAATAACAAGATTAACGATGTTGTTTTAAATCATTATTCTAATTGGATTCTACACATTTCTACCACACACTAGAACCTTGGTATTTGTTCACTAATCTTCGTGTTAAATTTCCTCTTCATTGTGATAAGACTTGACCCAATGTGTTAAGAATCCTTTGCAGATCTTCTGTACTCCCTACACTCACTGCTACACTATCTGCGGAGCTAAGCGAACCAAGTTCCCCGTGGATTTTTACCCCACGATTGGTTTCTTTCCTTATTCTATCGATCACATGGAGACAGGGAATATTCCTGCCTTATCTCTTTCTTAACAGTTCATTATAATTCTAGTCGGTTTCCACGTCGAACTATGCTTTCCTATGCGACACTTTTAAAAGGTGCGAATTAACCTTCATTCACTATATAGCACTTATGATTTATATAAAGTACTGAACAACATGCTTCACTTAACGTTATTAAATGCTTTTTCTAAGTCCACGAAAGCAATAAAAGGTGCTTTGTCTTTTTCAATCATTTTTCTGTCTTAGGGATAAAATTGCCTCGTTTGTTTCTCCATCGAGAGACGAGAAATGTGAAATTTTAGGAAGCTGTACACGCTCCAATGATAAAAGGATCATGTTGGATTTGATAATTGTATTTTTCATTTGGCAATGTGAGAAACATTAATTTATACAAACCAATAAGAAGAGTTGAATTAGTGTATGATTATGTTGACTTAGTCAGTATAATTCAAACCGGCTCAATGTGCTGATGGGTTGTAGTTGGAGGAGGGAGTTGTGGCCGTGACTTCCACGGTGGCCACATCGCGTGTTGTGTGTGGCCAGCAAGCATGTGGTTATCGACAGTGTGACTCTTGCATTGACTTTCAGGTTAAAAACGTGGACAGTGAACACATAAACGACTGAGCACTGAACGGAATGAATATTGGTATGAATGGTAGTCAGGAAAACAATTAAATTGATACTCAGTTCAAACTGGAATAGTTGATAGTCTTACAGTCGTGATTGTCATCTGCCTTCAAGAATCGGGTCATTCCGTGTTTCAGCTCAATTTTACCGCCATATTTTTGAAGGTCTTTCATATTTTTCTTTTAACTTTGAGTTTACACTTTACTATGTTTTTCAACAATGGAGGACAAAGGGTAACCAAGGCCGCGGACGGTCTTTCATATGCAGCTAGGATTTTTTATCGTATACCTATATACTTTACAGTTTTTTAATAATACGTACTTAAATATTTTACTCATTACTTATAGGTTTAAAACAAATTAAAAAATACAATTATTATATTTTTTGTGTATCTGAAAGTACTCAACGTAACTATCAAATAACGTACCAGCTAGGTTGTGGGATTTATGTGTTCGTTACGTTAAGTCCCTTTTATTGCACATTAAATTTGATGTGAGAAGATAGGAACAAGATTTTGTGGCGCGGATAAACGTTAATAAAACAATGATTTATAAAAACATTATAAGGAAGTCTAAGGAAAAGAGAAAGGCCTGCTCGGACATGGGGTGAAAACGTTTAACAAGCGCTAAGGGAGCGCTATTTAACTGAAGTTAAATCCTGCGTGGCGGTGGATCTCAATGTAGGAAACGTTTGGGAATCGGACAGCGACGGCAGAAGCTATAAACCGAAACCGAATGATGATGCTCGACTCCGTTATGGCTGTTTATAATTGTCTTTATTTTTCTTCTGACCCATCATCTTCTGACCCCCATTAAGCTGTCCGCACTACACACACTCGCTCGCTCACTCACTGACACTCACACATTACTCCACTACTGAGTGCTTCCACTTTCTTCGCCTGCGGCCAGCACTGGCGAGCGTTCCCTCTCAATTCTACCATCCGGCTGAAGAGGAATGTGCCCCAAATCATTACGACAAAAAATGATGATGATGAAGAACATCCCGCAAGAAAAAATTTTGAGAAGGATACTTTTAGGAACAGAATTAAGGAATTCAAACAGTTTAAGGAAGGACAGATAAAATAAAGACTCCCTGGACAGAAAAAAAGAGAAAAACCACGATCAGTGATGGTGAGATATTAAAATTAAATTAAAATTTATTTTTCTCATAGTATCATTTTTCAAACTGTTAATAATTTAGTATTTTATTCTTAAGGAACCCTTCGTACGTGTTGTGTTAATTGGATTACATAATTCCAAGGTCACCGCCCGTTGATACTTTACAAGTTGTCGTCGATAATGCACACGAAGCTGTTGGCACATGCACACGCCTACACACTGACACGCACAATATTCTGCATTTAATACGTACTTTTATCGTATTTGCGGTCCAGATAAACTTGAGTTACGTGAAACGGTTTACATTTAAGTAGTTGTTGAGCAAGGTCAGGCCGCGCCGTCTCTCTAATTTATACATTTACAGCGGTTCAGATTTAAATTGTAAATATGAACAGATTACGTAAACTTGAGATAATGTTAAAATATTGTAATGTCAAAACTGACGAGTACAATTTTTAAAATAAAAACATCTGAAAATGGAATTCATTGCAACAAAGAAGAATTCTGTAGTGTACCTTTATCCGTTCCTGCAGTACATTTTCTGTTTTTAACCTTCCCTCTACAACGTACGGGTCAAAATGTCACGAGAGCGACGAAAACGCGCATGCGTCAGTGGCAGGTGGTGGGAGTGGCTCGCGGCCTTGAGTAGCTTTCCATCCACTCTCTCTGCAGATGTGGACGCGGCCGGACCCTTGTCAGAGGTGAGTGACGTTTTATTATTCCACAATAGTGAGAGAAAACTTGACCTGGGACAATATGACCCCACGTTGTACGATATGTTCTACCAGTTTCAGTTCATTGCCAATTTCATTTTTATAAAATTAAATGAGTGAATCCATGGTTTTCCTTTACGAGAAAGACTTCCTACATTTTTTTAAACCCATCTGAATTGTTTCAGCCATGGCGAACAACACCCGTTTCTTAACCGATGAAGAAATTCGACGAGAACTCGAAAGATTGACCAACGCCGATTTCGATGATGACGAGGAATACTTTTCTGAAGACGTTTCTGACAGTGAAGATGAAAATAATGTGATACAAAACGACGACAAAGAACCAGACGCCTTTGAGGTTCTTCCTGGAGACGACGCGATGTCGGAGGATTGTTTTATTCCACAAGAATCTTCAGCCTTAGCATCAGAAGCTGACGATCAAAGAAACTTCGTGCTGGGCAAAGACGGAGAAACTATCTGGACTGAAACCGATCTTTTACCGACCAGAAACGTCAGAGTACCTTCAGGGAATATCATTACCCACTTGCCTGGTGCCAAAGGAGATGCTCGGAATCTGATAGACGAGGTAAAACTGTTTTCCTTATTCATCAACCAATCCATGATTGACATGATTGTTCAATTCAGTAATGAACAAATAGATCGCCAAAAAGCCCAATACAGGTCTGACCAGCGGTATACTAGACCCACAGATGCCATTGAATTGAAAGCGTTGCTAGGCCTTCTATTTTTTAGCGGTGTTATGAGGAATTCAAACCTGAACGTGTCGGACATGTTTTCTCGTATATTCGGACCACCGATTTTTCGAACAGTAATGTCGAAAAACAGATTTGTCTTCCTACTTTGCTGCCTAAGATTCGACTCAAAAGCAACCCGAGAAGAAAGAAAAAAATTGATAAATTTGCAGCTTTTCGGGAGTTTTGGGAGTTGTTCAACCAAAATTGTTCTGCATTATACTGCTTCAGAATACGTGACAGTGGACGAAACAATTCTCAGTTTCAGGGGTAAATGCCCCTTCAAGATGTACAATCCAGCAAAGCCCGACAAATACGGGATGAAAATTGTTTCACTCTGTGACGCTAGAACCTTCTTCTTCTGTGGAGGTATCCCTTATATAGGGAAAGGAACTATAACTCGCCAAGGGTTGCTATTACCTACTCAATACGTTCTTCAACTGACAGAACCTCTCCGTCTAACAAATCGCAATGTCACATGCGACAACTGGTTTTCATCTATAGAAGTTTGTGAGGAGCTCTGTAAACGCAAGACCACCATGGTTGGCACCCTGCGAAAAAACAAGCGCGAAATTCCTCCATCTTTCATTGCAACCAAAGGTGTACCATTGGGAACTTCACGTTTCCTTTATCAGCCTGACGAGATGTAAGTTTCGTACCACCAGAAAAAAAACAAAAACGTGATTCTACTATCGTCGATGCACGATACTGGAACTGTGAACCCAGACGCGCAAAAACCTGATATTGTTGAATTTTACAACTCCACAAAAGGTGGAGTTGATGTTTTCGACAAGTTGTGTCACAAAAAGAGGTACTAGAAGATGGCCAATGCGCTATTTCTACGGGGTACTGGATGCTGCTGGAATAAACGCCTTCGTACTGCATCGGCTCAATAACAACGCAGTGACACAAGTCAGCCGATCCGACTTTTTGAAATCACTGGCGTTCTCATTGGCGAAGCCCTTCATGGAACTGAGGGTGACCAACGCAAGGCTACCCAGAAATCTACGAACTGAAATAAGAGCAGTTCTGGGGATTCCAGAGCCGGCCGAATCTACCCCTCCCCCCCCACTCACCGGGGCCAACCAGGAACCAGAAAGAGATGCTATCTTTGCGCGAACGACAGAAAAACATACAATTCCTGCGAGACCTGTGCCTTGCCAATTTGTAGGCAACACGAGAAAACGAAAAGGCTGTGCTTTCGATGTGAACCAGAAAAAGAATACTGAAGAAAGTTTTACCTACCTAATCTAGTTACACCTAGTCTTTACTTACGTTGACCTAGTCATTTAAACTTACGTTTACTTTTTTCTCTAGCATTATTTTTGTAACAATTGTTCTTTATTACTTCTAAAAGGCTAATAAAAGTGTATATTTAAAAAAAATTGTAGTTCATTGTTTCCTAAAATGCTAAAAATGACACATTGCGCCTAAAAAATGGGTTGGGTCAAAAAGACCCGACGTTGTAGAACATGTCCTGGCGTTTCAAGTTGTTGACCGAAGGTTAATATGCGATTGTATCTATGTATTACGACGTGGAAAAGAAGAAGTGTACTAATTGTAAATTGTCCTATTTTTTAATGCAAAGCGAAAATACGTGCTGTTTTCATTTGTGAGGTTAGGTGACAATGGTTTTTGGGTTTTAGTTTACTGCTGAAATAAATAAAAGCCATGGTCGAATAAAACGTAACGTTTAATGCGTATATACAGTGGTTATAACACAGTAACACTTAAAATAAAGAACCTAACATTTGTTTTTAAGTTGACAAATTGACAAAACTACAACTGCAAATGTAAACTGAAAAATACAAATATTTATGGTTAATAGAACCTCCCCCCCCAAAAAAACAGTGTATTAAGGAATGACAGTATATGTTTTACATATTATACATAATGAACACATATTGTACATTATGTTTTGGTTAGCCACAAAAAAACAAGTGACATGTGTAGTAATAAGCAAGGTCCGCACGCGTTACTTTCCAGTTCGGTTTTTGGTTAGCCAAAAACTCAAGTACGTGTTGCAAAACGAATATTACCGAAAGAACGAGTTCTGCCACAAACAAGTGACATGTATAGTAATAAGCAAGGGCCGCACACGCGTTACTTTCCAGTTCGGTGTTTGGTTAGCCACAAACTCAAGTACGTGTTGCAAAACGAATATTACCGAAAGAACGAGTTCTGCCACAAACAAGTGACATGTGTAGTAATAAGCAAGGGCCGCACGAGTTACTTTCCAGTTCGGTTTTTGGTTAGCCACAAACTCAAGTACGTGTTGCAAAACGAATATTACCGAAAGAACGAGTTCTGCCACAAACAAGTGACATGTATAGTAATAAGCAAGGGCCGCACACGCGTTACTTTCCAGTTCGGTTTTTGGTTAGCCACAAACTCAAGTACGTGTTTCAAAACGAATATTACCGAAAGAACAAGTTCTGCCACAAACAAGTGACATGTATAGTAATAAGCAAGGGCCGCACGCGTTACTTTCCAGTTCGGTTTTTGGTTAGCCACAAACTCAAGTACGTGTTGCAAAACGAATATTACCGAAAGAACGAGTTCTGCCACAAACAAGTGACATGTATAGTAATAAGCAAGGGCCGCACGCGTTACTGTCCAGTTCGGTTCGGTTTTTGAGTAGCCACAAACTCAAGTACGTGTTGCAAAACGAATATTACCGAAAGAACGAGTTCTGCCACAAACAAGTGACATGTGTAGTAATAAGCAAGGGCCGCACGAGTTACTTTCCAGTTCGGTTTTTGGTTAGCCACAAACTCAAGTACGTGTTTCAAAACGAATATTACCGAAAGAACAAGTTCTGCCACAAACAAGTGACATGTATAGTAATAAGCAAGGGCCGCACGCGTTACTTTCCAGTTCGGTTTTTGAGTAGCCACAAACTCAAGTACGTGTTGCAAAACGAATATTACCGAAAGAACGAGTTCTGCCACAAACAAGTGACATGTGTAGTAATAAGCAAGGGCCGCACACGTTACTTTCCAGTTCGTTTTTTTTGTGGTTCCGCAGTTTTACATTACAATCGCATAATCGAAATATTAAGAATAACTGCAGGAACGGATAAAGGTACAGTACCGAAGAATTCTTTAAGCATAAACCAACGATCATCCTAATCAGGATATAAAAAGAAGCAAACTTCAATGTATATTTAGCGAAGTAAATGGAATGGTTTTGTAAATTTTGACACTAGATAATTTTTCAGTTAATGTATAGTAATAAGCAAGGGCCGCACGCGTTACTTTCCAGTTCGGTTTTTGGTTAGCCACAAACTCAAGTACGTGTTGCAAAACGAATATTACCGTAAGAACGAGTTCTGCCACAAACAAGTGACATGTATAGTAATAAGCAAGGGCCGCACGCGTTACTGTCCAGTTCGGTTCGGTTTTTGAGTAGCCACAAACTCAAGTACGTGTTGCAAAACGAATATTACCGAAAGAACGAGTTCTGCCACAAACAAGTGACATGTGTAGTAATAAGCAAGGGCCGCACACGTTACTTTCCAGTTCGTTTTTTTTGTGGTTCCGCAGTTTTACATTACAATCGCATAATCGAAATACTAAGAATAACTGCAGGAACGGATAAAGGTACAGTACCGAAGAATTCTTTAAGCATAAACCAACGATCATCCTAATCAGGATATAAAAAGAAGCAAACTTCAATGTATATTTAGCGAAGTAAATGGAATGGTTTTGTATATTTTGACACTAGATAATTTTTCATTTAATGTATAGTAATAAGCAAGGGCCGCACGCGTTACTGTCCAGTTCGGTTCGGTTTTTGAGTAGCCACAAACTCAAGTACGTGTTGCAAAACGAATATTACCGAAAGAACGAGTTCTGCCACAAACAAGTGACATGTGTAGTAATAAGCAAGGGCCGCACACGTTACTTTCCAGTTGGGCTTTTGGTTAGTCACAAACTCAAGTACGTGTTGCAAAACGAATATTACCGAAATAAAGAGTTCTGCCACAAACAAGTGACATGTGTAGTAATAAGCAAGGGCCGCACGCGTTACTTTCCAGTTCGGTTTTTGGTTAGCCACAAACTCAAGTACGTGTTGCAAAACGAATATTACCGAAAGAACGAGTTCTGCCACAAACAAGTGACATGTATAGTAATAAGCAAGGGCCGCACACGCGTTACTTTCCAGTTCGGTGTTTGGTTAGCCACAAACTCAAGTACGTGTTGCAAAACGAATATTACCGAAAGAACGAGTTCTGCCACAAACAAGTGACATATGTAGTAATAAGCAAGGGCCGCACGAGTTACTTTCCAGTTCGGTTTTTGGTTAGCCACAAACTCAAGTACGTGTTGCAAAACGAATATTACCGAAAGAACGAGTTCTGCCACAAACAAATGACATGTGTAGTAATAAGCAAGGGCCGCACACGTTACTTTCCAGTTCGTTTTTTTTGTGGTTCCGCAGTTTTACATTACAATCGCATAATCGAAATATTAAGAATAACTGCAGGAACGGATAAAGGTACAGTACCGAAGAATTCTTTAAGCATAAACCAACGATCATCCTAATCAGGACATAAAAAGAAGCAAACTTCAATGTATATTTAGCGAAGTAAATGGAATGGTTTTGTAAATTTTGACACTTATTCATTTATTCATTATTATTATTATTCAGTTATCAGAAAAATTACGAAAATCACGATTACCTTACTACTTATTCATTTATTTGTTTTTATTGAAGTAGAGCAATCGTACAATAAACGCGAAACATTCTCAACAATCGGATTATTTTAAAATTCCCTTTAGTCTGACACCCGACTGGATTTTTACAATTTTACAACATCTTTGCTATGCTGACAATGTGAAACGTAGAATAACCTATCGTTAATAGCCGCAAGACTCTCATTACAACATACAGAGGTTTCAATCGAAACTTCTACGACTGATCAGCGAGCCGCCGTTGTACATCAGGGTGGAGAACACCCACCGAGACTTGGCTGTACCTACGATCTGGCAGGAAATACAAGCGTCTGTTTTGCGATATAACACGAGTCTGAGACTACGTCGAAACCCACTGGCAGGTGAACTTACGATACCGCTACAAGGACGGAGACTGACACGCCGAGTTCCAGCTGATCGTAAGTATATGAAGTGTTGGTGCCTTAGCACTCTTTAAGGCCGGATGGAGGTGTACCTGTCACTGGATACTCTTCTGACAAGACAGTATTTATGTCAGATATATTGCTGAATATTATATGTTGGAATATATTGCAATAAATTATTTAAAAAAAAAAAAAACACAGTAGCGCAAGAGATAAGACTTTTCATTCGCACTGAAACTTTTTTTTTTTGTAACGGCTGTTACCGAAAAGAATTAACGAGTACGCTAACTATAAAAGTTGGTTTTTGGTTTTTAGTAGTTCCAAGTCTACACGTTATTTTTTGTTTAGTAAAGTAAAGCAGTCGTACAATAAACGCTAAAAATTGTGAAACAATAGGATTTGTATTAAAATTCCGTTTAGGCCGGATTTTTATACTTTTTTCGAACGTTTGGTCCCATTTTTGTATCTTGGGGCCAGAAAAATTTTGAAAAATTTAAAACTGCACAGTATATTTAGATTTTGGTTGGAATTCTCTTTAATTTAATATCCCACATGGAATTTGCAATTTCATCAAAATTGTGTCCCACTTTTTAGGTCCTCGCTTTCCAAAATTTTGTAATTTCAAACTTAACACTACTCTTAGATTATAGTTAAAATCTCGTTTGATTTGATACGCCACATGAAGTTTTGCGATTTTACTAAAATTTTCACCCACTGGCCAAAAATTTAATGATTGTATCTAAGAACAAGTTCACAAATTTCACCCTTAATATAAACCAAAGGCCAGTTGAACGTGTAAGCAAATTTACATATCTTGGTACTATAGTCAATGAACAATGGGACCACTCTCAAGAAATAAAGAGCAGAATTGAAAATGCATGAGCTAGAATGAGCAGTTTATTCAAAAGTCATGATTTAACAGTAAACACAAAGATGATACTTTTACGCTACTACGTATTCTCGGTCCTCGTCTACGGTGTAGAATCTTGGACTTTGACTGAAGCCACAACTAAAAAAATGGAATCTTTCGAAATGTGGCTTTACCGTAAAATACTGAGCGTTTCATGGACAGCACATATACGCCTAACTAATGTTGAAGTTCTTAGAAAGATGAAGAAAGAAAGGGAAGTTATTAACACAGTGAAGATAAGAAAGTTTCAGTATCTGGGACATGTCATGGGAAATGAACAGAGATTTTACTTATTGCAGTCAATACTACGGGGAAAATTACTTGGAAAGAGACGAGTTGGGCGACCGAGAATATCATGGCTGGGAAATTTAAGGACCTGGTTTGGCATGAATACTACTGACTTATTCCGTGCATCAGTACAGAAGGTGAAAATAGTCTGTATGATATCCAACATCCGAAACGGATTAGGAACTATCAAAGAAGGCCAAAAATTTTGCCACTGTTTTCCCAAAGTTTCAAAATTTTTGAAAATGAACAATAAGTTTTAATATTTTTGTTAAAATTTTCTTCAATTTGATATCCCACACAGACTTTTGTAATTTAAAAAAAAATTTGAAGCCCTCACATTTTTGCCACTTGTCTTCCCCCCATTGTTTAGACCAATCTCATGGATACGCGTGCCACGTTTTATGCAAATCGGTTGACACGTCAAAAGAGTTATCATGAGACATACGCCAAATAGATAACTAGACAGCCAGACAGTAGACAGACAGACAAATGCCAAACGGTCGAATTAAAACTGAGAACTTGCTTCGCTCGTTCAAAAAGCCACCTATTATAGAAGATCGTCGTCAATATTTCACCATACCATTAACAAACGCACAACAACTCATATAACGCAAAATAAATCGCGGATCCGATAAATTGTTCGGAAGCAGCGTTTTTTCACTTTGCAGTGTCGTGTAACAAGTGACAAAATTGGGCTGGATGCCGAACACAACTTGGAACAAGCGGACACAATCTGGAAGACGCAACGAGACCATGCAAGAGGACTGCGAAAAAGGGTAGAAGTAGGATTGAGGCGTTCGAAACGTGCATTTGGAAGCGGACGGAATAAGGTGGGTAAGTCGTCGTCATCCTTTACGGCTTAGGCTAGTAGCGTGTTCCAGTCTCAATGGAAGTCGCCCAACCATTACTTACGGGGTCTTCCCGTACTTCTCTTTCCCCTTGGATAGTCAAAGGCTTTTCTTGAAAATATAGTTGGATCCATTCTCTCTACATGTAACCGCCACTCCGTTTTATACCGGACGATTTTCTCATTTAAGCTTTCAGCTATGCCTAGCTCCATTCTAATATGATCATTTCTGATAAGATCTCTCCTGGTGCAACCCTTTACAGCCCTCAAGAACCTCATTTACGCTCCTTGTGTTCTAGATATATCTTTGGCCTTTATAATCGAAGTCTCACTACTGTTACGACGGTCTACTTGATCGTCGTAGGTACAGTGGAAACAAAATACAAGACACCAACTAAGTCACTAATCACGAGCTTTAATTTTCACAGTTAAACAGTTCGTAATTATGAACACAGTCTCTTATAACAAATCAAATAAAAATTGTTCACACGCAATTAAATGTCAACTAATATTAAAGCACAATTGTATTACAATATACCGTCCGTTTATAAAACACAGCACTTAACTAGTAACCACTTGAACGCACACAGTAATCTCGCCAGATAATCACTTGTAATGGCCTGACAATTAACTCGGACCGCACTGTAAATATATCGCCACTATAACTGAAAACTAAGGCCGCTGCCGCCATGTATTTATACCTCCGCTCACAGACCAGAACGTTCGAAACTACGTCTTAGCGCCAGTGTGAACTACGTAATTAATTGCGGCATTGACACAGTCCGCGCGGCTGGCGGCTTCGAGAAAACTCTCGCGAATGCGTCTAGAGTCACGTATGCCACACACATTAGAGCGAGATTCTTCTGGCACATTCGACAAACACGTAGATTGTTCTGTGTTGCCGTAACACTACCATACAGTAGTTGAGGTATGGTCATTACATTATAATCTTTCAATTGCGTCTCTTTCCTTGTTTTCTTCTTTAAATGTTTAATGATACAGCCACAAAGCGACTGGAAGAGACTAATTTTGCTTTCAACCTTCTTATCATCTTGGTATTGATGCTACACCCTAGATACTTGAAATCTGGCGAGACTAGATATCTGTTATATTGGGGAGTCCTGTATGACGATCTTTGTTCTAATATGATTTGCCCCAGAAAAAGCCATAACTTTTGTTTTGGGTAAGGAAACGGTTTGATTGTAATCTGCCAAAATGTCAGTAAGATAAAACAACGATCTTTGGAGGTAATTTTCATTCTCTTGGATGATCACAAGATCGTCTGCACACATTTAGTCCTTTGGGGATGTTCAATTTCAATTTCCTTATGGAATCATATATATATAGAAAATAAATAAAACAGGAGAAAGACTGCAACCCTGCCGAACGCCTTGGGATATTCCAATGGGCTCAGAAAATCGGTTAGTTTTTATCCGTATCTGCGTTCCATTATATAAACTTTTAATTACCTTTATTAAATGAATAGGGTAATTAAATAATTAGTAGAGGTAAATAATCAAACAATTAAACGATTAAACAATCAAAAATTAAACAATTAAACGATTAAAAATTAAACGATTAAAAATTAAACGATTAAACATTTAAACAATAGAACAATTAAGCAATCAAACAATCGAACGATTGAACGATTAAACAATCAAACAATTTAACAATTTAACAATTAAGCAATTTAACAATAAAACAATGAAACGTTTAAAAATTAAACGATTAAACATTTAAACAATCAACTAATTGAACAATTAAACGATTAAACAAGTAAACAATCAAACAATTAAACAATTAAATAGGGTAAATATGGCTTCTCTGCGTTATCCTCCATAATGTTGCTCTATCCAACCTGCCAAATGCTCTTTCAAGGTCCACAAGCGCAAGATATGTCTCTGCATTAAATTCAATTCTATTTTCCACTGTTTGTTATAACATAAAGATATTATCATAAAGATATTATCAATTGTGGACCTTCCCCTCCGAAACCCGTGTTGTTCTTCTGAGATCAGACTCTCAGCAGTTCTCGATAACCTGTCATTTATTATATACACAAGGTGGGTAGGTAAAATACGCAACTGTCTTTGGTGTGGATTCACTCACACTGTGCTATTCGTATAACAACTTATTGTAGTAATCATCTCGTCATCACGCACACGCAAATATGGTGTTAGCTAGCGCGTGGATAAACATCACGATTTGTCAGTCGTGAGACTACACAGGTTCAGCACACACCGGCTGCTCTTTAACATTTTATCCGGCTGACATGTTCCGTTGTTGAGTTATATTTAGTCAATGACGTGTGGCAGTGAGAAGGGTGATAGAGTGAGGGAGAGAGAGGGTTGACCCGATTCCGTAAAGTTATTATGTTTAGAGATATTTATACGTCGTCGTGAAGTTTGTGGCATAGGTAAGCCTGACGAAGGACACCGCCTCTCTCCCCTCACCAGACAACAGGCTTATCTGTATCGGTACAGAGTTGCGTTGCGTTGGACTTGTTTACGTGTATCTATGCTGCGACCGTATAATCTTACATGGAGTTTGTAATAAACTTTACAAAGAGGTCATACGCGAAACTTATACTGTGCATGTGTTACTTTGTTTTGTTTAGTCAAGTACACACCTGTATAACCGAGTCTTATTAATAGTAATTTTTAATCTTATTAAAGTAGTAGATGCTGACATGTGAACGTAAAACATGTCGCGTAGATATCTGTGATTTTCCTGCTCACTTTTATTTAACTAAATACACTTAACACGTTTTGACTGAAAATATTTTAATTTAATTAATTAGAATTATTGAATTTTGCATAAAGACAGACACTTTTCTTGAATATATGGCTGTAGCTTGGGCAATTCAGATGGTGTGGCTACAGAAATGGTCCTAGTTATTTTGCAGCCCTTGGCATAGAAACGTCCAGAAGCATATCCTTGGAAGTCAGGGAGAAATTCATAAGCAGTTTTATTTGGAGCGGTCAGAAATCTGACCCAGAGAAAGTTGGAAAGGAGCTACCTTGAAGCTTTTGAGATGGACAGAAAGAGTGACTGAGGATGAAGTTTTGAAGAGTGGATGAAGGAAGGGTTCTGATTGGAACTACTGCAGAAAGGGGAATCAGTATGCTGATATGTTGGTCACCTGCTATGCTGTTCAAACCGGTTAACCACTCTGGTCTAGA
Source organism: Magicicada septendecula (assembly GCA_034769895.1). Classification (NCBI taxonomy): domain Eukaryota; kingdom Metazoa; phylum Arthropoda; class Insecta; order Hemiptera; family Cicadidae; genus Magicicada; species Magicicada septendecula. The sequence continues at coordinate 28,297,528 of CM068369.1, forward strand.
ACACGGTTGGACACGGTCATTGAGGAACGCAGTTGGAGGGAGAGGTCCAGACAGGAGTATATGGACAAAAGGACGAAGAAGAAATGTGGTAATTAAGACACTGTCTTCGAAAGTGAAGAAATTGCAAAGGTTGAGAAGAAGAAGAGAGAAGAGATAGACAAATAATAAAAGTGCCGCCCCTCTCTTCAACTAAACAAGCTGCAAAATATTACTCCACACCTGGAAGAGAATTAGTAATTGTTTTAACTTAACTTTATTAGACTCTTAACTTGTTAAGGCATCCGTTATGTCATAATTGAAGCCCATGTTCTTCAATTAAAAGTTGTCATCAAAGTTTTCAATTGTCGAAAGCTAGACGAAAGAAATTGTTACAAGTTGCAATAAAATGACTATAAAAGAGTTTAGACGAGCTTCTTGTTAAAAATAAAATTAAGACCAGTTAGTAAAAAATTATTTACTATTATAACGTTACGAAATATACTGAGTTTAAACAACTTAAAGAACGTTTTGCAATCACAATATGAGATTTTGTTAAAATGTCTGCTTGTTAACGAAACATACAGTAAGCAGTACGTATACAGTGCGGAATAAAAGCAAAAATTATTTTTCTTTTTGATATGACAAAAGACACGTCATCATCATCTTCACAACGCGGCATAGGCAAGGTGCTGCCACTTTCGCCTTCAAAAACCCTCCAGCCATCTCTTCCTGGGTCTACTCACACACCTGTGTCCTATAGGTGTGTATTTCCACACTTGTTTGGCCAGTCTGCAATCTGACATTATTTCTAAGTGTTCTTTCGATTATTATTCCGGCAAGCAAGTCAGTTTTGTCACGTAATACGCTACACTGCAAATGCAGTACATAATCCGGGTACAAATGCATGATTTGGAAGCGGAGTCAGTCAGTTAATGCAATGATTCAGAGCGTGTTCGGTGTAAGATGTGAAGTGTGAATTATTGTCTGCGAACATCTGATTTTGGTGTCTTGTATTACTTCCATGTTCCATAAGAAAATCGTGTTTGAGATAAGGGCTGATTCTGATCGTACTACCCTCAAAACATAAAGAAAAGTCATTTTCCATAAAGTGTCTGTGTGTTTGTGTGTAGAATTTTTTGTATGGCAAACGATAACTGCCGCAAATTCAAACAGAATCAAATAATGTTTGCATATGTACCTACGTTGTAGAGGACTATTGATTTTGGTGAAGATCAGTTAAGGGAGAGGGGTAGTTTACCTGCAATGTTTTATGTTTTAACAAGAGTAAAGTACTTCATTTTGATAAACAAAGTATCCTGAAAAGGTCATAATAATCGACTGTAGAAAGGTAGATGAAATGTCTATAAGTAAAAAGGGTAGTTGAAAGGGTAGGGGTAATTTTTTGAAAAACTCCCTTTTTGATGCCGAATAAATTACTTCATTTTAAAGTATAAGATACATTAATAATTACATATAATGAAACTATTCCTCAATAAAAGTGTAAATATGAAGAATGGGGTTGTTCGGTTGATGGGGAGGAGTAGTTTACCGGCATTGTTTTGTGTTTTAACAAAAGTAAAGTACTTAAATTTGATAAATAAGTGCCCTGAAAATACAGTCATATTAATCCACTGTAAAATGGTAAATGAGATATATATTAATGGGGAGGGTAGTTGAAGAGGGAGGGGTGATTTTTTGCTGATATCAAGTAAAGTATGGACATATATAATTTTGAAGGACAAGATACTTTATAAATTACGTATGATAAAACTATTACTCTATGAAAGTGTAAATATCATTAATGGTGGGATCGGTTGAGGAGGAGGGATGATTATCTGCGTAGTTCAGTTTCTTTATAAGAATAAAGTACCTAATTTTTATAGATAAAGTGACTCGAAAATAACATTATATTCAATGACTACCCCATAATAATAAAAATATATATAAATAGTGAAAATAGTTTGAGGGTGGGCGATATTTTTTTAGAAATTATCGAACCGAATGCAAGTAAATGATTTTAAACATAAATATTAGAACATGGAAGTCATGTATGGTTCTCTGTACCGATTTTGTTTACTACAACACTGCTGAGTGAATGAAATGTATTGTGTGTTATACTAGTGCGTGTCTAAACAGCGATTTCTCTGCGTCCAACGTCCAAACACGACGACCGTCGTAACAATAATAAATTAAAAGTAAATTAGACCAAGAATTTGAACTAAAAGAACCGACTCCAGGCTCTGCAAAGCTGAAAGCACGAAAAACTACATGAATAATTTACTAAGTATTCTTAATTTTTTATAAAATAAAGTCCACTTATTATTTCAACAGTGTTAAGCAATTAAGTTTAATTTTTCATTTTAAAATGTGTACCATTTTAATTTGACATTTCCTATTTCCCTCTCGCATTTTAGTTGAAGGAGGGAGTCAAAAGTTTTGTTCTTTGCCTAGGGCGGCAAAGATCTAGCTTTCTAACTTTTATATAAAGACATTCATTAAGGCCTTTCTTTTCTTCTTCCAAACAAAGTGTTTGTCTCACTATTTGGTCAATTAAGTAATAAGTAATCGTCGTTTGTTGTGCTCTTCTCCAAGAAATAGGCAAACTGTCAATGCAAACTATCACGAGTAATGGTTCTTCCAGACAGTAGATTGTCTAGACAATACAGTAAACAACTTGGGAATCTGTTGTAATTTGATTATTATAAAAACGTGCCCCGCCCGGCCAAGGGTTGTGCAAGATGATGGGCTAGACCGTCGCCCGCTGTTGTGCCGAGTCCCGAGCTTCTTGTAGAACTCTTGCCGCGGGGACCTACAAACTCCTGGATACTTAGATGTGGTCTGCTATCGGAAGTGGGTGTTCAATTGGGATCTAATTGTGCATGAGTGTCGTCGAGGCCAGGTGCAAGATTCACCTGGCACAGATGGGTTGCGACCGAGGGCGCTAATTAGGGGAGTGCTCTGGAAGTGACCACAGCGGCGGTAGAACTTTCTGGAAAGTGTTCGTATGGTGACTTTCAGGGATGGCACGGTTTGAAGTCAAATAGTGGGTTTTACACGTCCAGCGCAGCCCTCGGTCTAGTTGAGAGTGAAGCTTACGCTAAGTAGCTCCATACAGGGACAATGTAGGTGGCCATCGGTTTGAAGTCAAATAGTGGGTTTTACACGTCCAGCGCAGCCCTCTGTCTAGGAGAGAGTGAAGCTTACGCTAAGTAGCTCAATACAGAGACAATGTAGGTGGCCATCGGTTTGAAGTCAAATAGTGGGTTTTACACGTCTAGCGCAGCCCTCGGTCTAGGAGAGAGTGAAGCTTACGCTAAGTAGCTCAATACAGAGACAATGTAGGTGGCCATCGGTTTGAAGTCAAATAGTGGGTTTTACACGTCCAGCGCAGCCCTCGGTCTAGGAGAGAGTGAAACTTACGCTAAGTAGCTCCATACAGAGACAATGTAGGTGGCCATCGGTTTGAAGTCAAATAGTGGGTTTTACACGTCCAGCGCAGCCCTCGGTCTAGGAGAGAGTGAAGCTTACGCTAAGTAGCTCCATACAGAGACAATGTAGGTGGCCATCGGTTTGAAGTCAAATAGTGGGTTTTACACGTCCAGCGCAGCCCTCGGTCTAGGAGAGAGTGAAGCTTACGCTAAGTAGCTCCATACAGAGACAATGTAGGTGGCCATCGGTTTGAAGTCAAATAGTGGGTTTTACACGTCCAGCGCAGCCCTCGGTCTAGGAGAGAGTGAAGCTTACGCTAAGTAGCTCCATACAGGGACAATGCAGGTAGCCATCGGTTTGAAGTCAAATAGTGGGTTTTACACGTCCAGCACAGCCCTCGGTCTAGGAGAGAGTGAAGCTTACGCTAAGTAGCTCCATACAGGGACAATGCAGGTAGCCATCGGTTTTTAAGAAACCTTCTTCTTATTCTTCTTCGAGAAGGCTTGTTCTTGTTTACAATTACTGGCATTCTATTTTCATCCGTGCGACTTAAATGTTGTTTCCATTTTCCCCTGTATTGTTCAATGTTCTTATTCTTATTCAGACCTACATAAGTGTTGACGATAAGTTTTCCTAGGCGGCGGGTACAGAATAGAAACTTTTAGTGCGTGTGGAAATTGCGTCGACAAACTCTATTTTGACGGAATTCCGTGGACGCGTTTCGTCGGTCGGTGATTACGATATGGAGGTTTATTAAAAATTAATGCAGCAGACTTACGACGCTCTGTGTACAGATTACATAAACTGGGACGCGAATACTACAACCTAAAGACAACTACCAACAAAACAAAAGTTATGGCTCACTGCGGAAACTTTCCAGCAGTCAAAAGATTATTATTAAAGATAAAGTATTGCAACAGACCTCAAATTTTAACTGTTTAGGTTGTGATATAGATTTTGACGTTGACAAAGACACGCTATACAAAATAAAGTCAACTGATTTCAACACTATGTGGAACTATAAATAGGACACTGAAAATAAAAACGAGACGTGAGACAAAATTAAAATTCTACAAAACAATGGCTGTTCCAGGGATATTATATGGGAGTGAATCATGGATTACAAACAAAAAGATAAAAGCAACATACAATCAGCAGAGTCGAGATTTTTTAGAAGGGGTAAAGGATGCACAAGACGGGATTGTATAAGAAATGAAAATATACGGTAAGAATTAAAATATCTGTAATCTAAATGAGAACATTGAAGAATACAGAGGAAATGGAGACAGCATTTAAGTAGCGTGGATGAAATAGAATGCCAGTAATTGTAAACAAGTACAAGCATTCTGGAAGAAGGGATGTAGGAAGACCAAGAACGAAATGGATCTGATAATGTGAAGTCGGAACGGGCACGTTGCATAATCCCTGATGTTCATCCTGATATCTGAATTAGCAATCTCTGTAATTCCAACTTTGTCGCGTTTATCTGCTGAACTGCTACTTGTTATGTTTCGGACTAGTAGTAGAAGAAGAAGAAGAAGAAGAAGAAGAAGAAGAAGAAGAAGAAGAAGAAGGAGGAGGAGGAGGAGGAGGAGGAAGGAAGAAGAAGAAGAAGAAGAAGAAGAAGAAGAAGAAGAAGAAGAAGAAGAAGAAGAAGAAGAAGAAGAAGAAGAAGATTACTTAAAACCAAGCCTTTAGCACAGAGTAAAGAGAGACTAGAACTAGAAACAGCAAGTAAAACCTAATGGTATCACCAACCTCTGTGTTTATATTTAATTTTCTTTTTACTTCATAACTATTTAAAATCCCCCCCCCCCCCGGAGATCCATTTGGGGAACTTGAAATTCCGGATGACTATGCTTTGTTTGAACATAGCCATGATGATATTACTAGAGATATCTAAACGATCTTTAATGTAGTGGTTTCTCGTTGCCTTCTACTGTACATCCCAATGTCGTTCACTAGTAACTAGTTCCGCCTTCGAGGCCGATTTCTCAACCCCAGGACAATGAGGTGCCCTACTGCTTGCCAGATCATCCACCCGAAGCTGTTGACTAAGCAAGTGGGAGACTATTTATTCCGGTAGTCACTCGGTCGCCATTTCCTCGTCAGTTAAATCAGGGCGCACCATACAACCGAGGTTGTACTTCGAGAAGGTGAGGTTAAAATAGTTACGGTTTTAACCTAGTTAAAATAGTCTGCATGATATCCAACATCCGAAACGGATATGAACTATCAGAAGAAGAAGATCACCAACCTGCACAGAACCCTCACGAAAATAAAAGAACAGAAAGGAGAGAATATTTGCATGAAACGCTTATGATTTTTTTCACTAAGAAAAATTATTTCTGTATTAGTATAAACGTGTGTGTGAAATTGACGTTATGATTTCCTTAACGTTTGTTTACCGAGTCGTGTGAAATTCGATGTAATTGTCAGGGGCAGCAGTAATAGAGATTTAGTAAACAAAAGTCGATACCGAGTGTGGCAGCCGCGAAACGTTATCGCCGGCCGGGACCTTGGCTCGCCTCGCCGACCTCTATTAGACATGCAACCTCCTTCTCTCTCCGCCTATTATTATATCGAAAAGAATCGCTACGTTTTCTTGTTACGTTTACTTAAAACTAAATCTTAACGTTGTTACATGTTATTTTTTAGCAGCGAATTGTGTGATTCTTAAAAAATCGCTATGGAGAACCATACATGACTACCATGTTGTAAAATTTATATTTAAAATCTACTTAAATTCGGTTCGATAATTAAAAAAAAAAAAAATCCCCCATCTTGTAAATCAAGTTTTATGTTTGACAAATTGAATGAAATATGTCCATAGAAACTACTTTATTGTTGCCTATAACGTAGTACACATATAAATAAACAAATTGTCTCCTCCCTCACCAACTATCGTTTTTATTTATAAAAAGAACCCCCTCCCCTTTCAACCACGGTTTTCATTTATAGATATTTCATTTACCTTTTTATAGTGGTTTATTATGACCTTCTTGTTAAAACGTAAAACGTTGCAAGTAAACTACCCCTTCCCCTTAACTGATCTTCACCAAAATCAATAGGCCTTGAGTTCTCTACAACTCAGGTAGGTATACAAAAAATTATTTGATTCTGTTTGAATTTGCGGCAGTTATCGTTTGCCATAGAAAAAATTCTACACGCAGACACACACACACACACACACACACACACACACAGACACTCTTCGAAAAATGACTTTTCTTCATGTTTTGAGGGTAGTACAATCAGAATCTGACCTTATCTCGAACAAGATTTTTTTCGCCATCACCATACTTCCATTTCCTTATGGAACATGGAAGTAATAATCTATTTAATTGTGTTTTATAAGTTATTATTTGGTTCGCTTAAAAAATTGCAATTTTGTTGTACTCCCATGTTCCGTAAGGAAATGAAAGTATGGTGACAGCAAAAAATCGTGTTCGAAATAAGGGCTGATTCTGATTCTACTAACCCTCAAAACATGAAGAAAAGTCATTTTCCGAAAAGTGTCTGTGTGTAGAATATTTTCTATGGCGAACTGCCGCAAATTCAAACAGAATCAAATATTTTTTTGTATATGTACCCGAATTGTAAAGGACTCAAGGCCTATTGATTTTGGTGAAGATCGGTTAAGGAGGAGGGGTAGTTTACCTATAAGGTTTTACGTTTTAACTTAAAAAAATGCATTTAAACTTTGTCAAATAATGTAAATTGTTAAAAATAAAATAATTTTGTCGCCAGGCAATAAAATTATAATGTTTTCATTTTAATTTACATAATCTATGCGTGAAGATGTATCGTTCCTGCTGCCCAAGAATATCTCCATTATGTAATTTTTAGGTTTCCAGAGGTTATAAAATTAATAATTTATTCACAATAATAATTCTTATTATTGTGATTACCTCAATAAAAACGCAGGCAGGTAGATGAAATATATATAAATGAAAAGGGTAGTTGGAGGGGGAGGGGATAATTTAAAGGGTAAAAGGGTAATTTTCTATAAATGAAAATGGTAGTTGAATGGGGAGGGGATAATTTTTACTTCCATGTTCCATAAGGAAATGGAAGTATGGTCATGGCGAAAAAAATCGTGTTCGAGATAATGGCTGATTCTGATTGTACTACCCTCAAAACATGAAGAAGTCATTTTACTTCCATATTCCTTAAGGAATGGAAGTATGGTGATGGCAAAAAAAATCGTGTTCGAGATTATTGCAGATTCTGATTGTACTACACTCAAAACATGAAAAAAAGTCGTTTTCCGAAAAGTGTCTGTGTGTCTGTCTGTCTGTGTGTCTGTGTGTCTGTCTGTCTGTCTGTCTGTCTGTCTATCTGCAGATTTTTTTTCTATGGCAAACGATAACTGCCGCAAATTCAAACAGAATCAAATAATTTTTTGCATGCAGCCCTGATTTGCAGAGTACTCGCGACCTATTGTTTTTGGTGAAGATCGGTTGAGGGAAAGGGGTAGTTTACCTGCAACGGTTTTTTTTTAGCAAGGGTAATTTTGTTTGTTTGGCAAACGATAACAGCCGCAAATTCATACAGAATGAAATAATGTTTCGCATACAGCCCTGAATTGTAGAGTTCTCAAGGTCTGTTGATTTTGGTGAAGATCGGTTAAGGGAAAGGGGTAGTTTACCTGTAACGTTTTATGTTTTAACAAGGGTATTTCCTATGGCAAACGATAACAGCCGCAAATTCAAACAGAATCAAAAGATTATTTGCATACAGCCCTAAATTGTAGAGTTCTCAAGACCTATTGTTTCTGGTGAAGATCGGGTGAGGGAAAGGGGTAGTTTACCTGCAACGTTTTTTTAACAAGGGTATTTTCTATGGCAAACGATAACAGCCGCAAATTCAAACAGAATCAAATAATTTTCTGCATACAGCCCTGATTTGTAGAGTACTCAAGACCTATTGTTTTTGGTGAAGATCGGTTAAGGGGAAGGGGTAGTTTACCTGCAACGTTTTTTTATCAAGCGTATTTTCTATGGCAAACGATAGCAGCCGCAAATTCAAACAGAATCAAATAATTTTTTGCATACGTCCCTGAATTGTAAAGGTCTCAATGACTTTCGATTTTGGTGAAGATCGGTTAAGGGGAAGGGGTAGTTTACCTGCAACCTTTTACGTTTTAACAAGAGTAAAGTACTTGAAAATTTATTTAAACTTTTTGAAACAATGGTAATTGTTAAAAATAAAATAATTTTGTTGCCAGGCAATAAAATTATAATTTTTTCATTTTAATGTAATATAATATTTTTCATTTAATACAGCAATAAAAAGGCAGGTAAGACACAGCCTGGCTGTTTGGGTGAAAATGATTTTAAATATAAGTCTTAGAATATGGAAGTCATGTATGGTTCTCCATACCGATATTTCGAAGTGTCTGTGTGTAGAATTTTTTCTATGGCAAACGATAACAGCCGCAAATTCAAACAGAATCTAATAATGTTTTTCATATAGCCCTGAATTGTAGAGTACTCATGGCCTATTGTTTTTAGTGAAGATCGGTTAAGGGAAAGGGGTAGTTTACCTGCAACGTTTTATGTTTTAACAAGGGTAATTTTTTCTATAACGAACGATAACTGCCGCACATTCAAACAGAATCAAATAATAATTTTTTTGCATACATCCCTGAATTGTAGAGAACTCAATGGCTTTTGATTTTGGTGAAGATCGGTTAAGAGAAAGGGGTAGTTTACCTGCAACGTTTTATGTTTTAACAAGGGTAATTTTTTTTTGACGAACGATAACTGCCATAAATTCAAACAGAATCAAATAATTTCTTACATATGTGCCTGAGTTGTAGAGGACTCAAGGCCTATTGATTTTGGTGAAGATCGGTTACTGGGAAAGGGTAGTTTACCTGCAACATTTTATGTTTTAGCAAGAGTAAACTGCTTAATTTTGATAAATAAAGTATCCTTAATAGAAGGTCATAATAATCCACTGTAGAAACGTACATGAAATATCTATAAATGAAAAGGCTAGTTGAAGGGGTGGGGGTAATTTTCTATAAATGAAAATTATAGTTGAAGGGGGAGGGTACAATTTTTATTATTTATATGTCATGTGTACTACGTTATCGGCAAGAAAGAAGTAGTTTGTTGTTAAAATTCCTTCTCGGGCTGTTTGGCCGTAGTCCAGTGTTTTCTGCAAAAGCAGAAGTTTCGGCAGTGCCATCGACTTTCATCATCAGAGAAATCGAGTGCGATAACGTGAGGTGGTATACCTTTGTGACCACAGTACTGTGGTTAAGGCTGAAGCAGTAAGTAGAAAGAAGTAGTTTCTATGGAAATATTTCATTTCGAAAATGATTTTAAATATAAATCTTAGAACATGGAAATCATGTATGGTTCTCCATACCGATATTTTATATGTGTACTACGCTATCGGCAACAAAGAACTAGTTTCTATGGAAATATTTCATTTTCAATTTGTCAAACATAAAACTCGATTTCAAGGTGGGGATATTTTTTTTTAGAAATTATCGAACCAAATTGAAGCAAATGATTTTAAATAAACATCTTAGAACGTGGAAGTCATGTATGGTTCTCCATACCGATTTTTTAATATTGAGATGTATAGGTGTCGCATAGAACAAGTAGTCGAGACATGTGTTACTGGAACGAAGTGGATTTATAAATGATGCTATTATTTTTGACAATCTACTCAACTTTTAATACAGTTGTCCGACCTCAGGGTCGCTTTTGGGCATGTAGATATTTCTCGCGGGAATGGAGAAAGGAGGAAGGACAGCCTACGAAACGTATTTTCTACCAGCAACCAATGAATAGTAGAAAAAAGGGAAGACGCTTAAGTAGATTCAAAGACCAGATAGAGGAGGACCTCGAAAAGCTGAATATAAGAAACTGGAAAGCCAGGGCACGCAATAGGGAGGAACGGAATCGACTCGTGGAGCAGGGCAAGACCCACCAAGGGTTGTAGGGCCACGGCTGATGATGACGACTGTTACATACATTTTCACCGCGAACCGAAACTGTTACAGCTACTGGCACGTTATGCTTACACTTCTTTCAGTCAGCTTAAAGTGTCTGTATCTCTAATCGGAATGTCTTGAACTTTCGCGGATTAGCACAATTGTAGTAATTCTCGCAGTAACTCTAGAAATTTTCGATTTTACATTCGTCGCGACAGGTAGATCGTCTGTACCAGCACAGCGTTTACACGTTATCGATTCCGAAGAGAAACTGATCTCTCCGTCCAAAGTCATTATCGTTAACTGAATTCTCGTAATCTGTTTGGCTCTTCGGAAACCCCCGTCTTATGCTTTCTATAGAGATAATAAATATTCCTACAAAGGTTTTTTTTTAAAATATACAAACACTTGGTACGTTTCACAGTTTTTTAATTTAACTCTGACAGCTGTTTCGACTTACTTAAGCCATTGTCAAAGAGCTGAGTGAACACTAAACAGAGGATGTAGGCTAAGGGTGGTTGACATCAGTTTAGGGCGTGTATCGAAAAACATGTGTGAGATGTGAAGATGGGGAGGGTGTTGCAGGAGCTAGGGAAGGTCAAGTGTTAAACAGATGTTAAAAAAAAAACCTTTGTATTAATATGTTTCACCAAGTGCCCAACGAGTCATCAGTTAATATCGTGATAAATGTTTCTGTTTAAGAAGGTCCCGGAAAAGAATAATTCTTGTCAAAAAATCTGAAATGTTTTACAACCAAATTTAAAGGCCAAAAACCTTTTTACATAAATAATGCATACATTTTGTTAAATAACTATTGTCACCAGATACGCCTTTCCGATATAAATCCAATCTCAACAATTTCCACATCTCGTAAGTTATTTAAATTAACGTGTTTTTTAATGAACATCCCGTAGAAAATTACGTACCCTCGCACACGCGCACTACACACGCGGCTAAGCATTCTTACGCACCATCTCGCTGCACTTAAAGTTGTTTTACTAGTCTAAAAATTATTTAAAACTATAATTTTTTACAATGCTCGTTATCAACTAATTTACAATGTTCAAACGTGCAATCTCTACTTATTCACACAGTGTCTTTATATGCTATCATATGCTTTACTCTCTCCTACATTCAATATGCAATTAGAATGTCCACTAATATAAAACTATCGGTATGGAGAACCATACATCGCTTCCATATTGTTATATTTAAGTTTAAAACGATTTACTTGAATTCGGTTCGATAATTTCTACAAAAATGTCCCCCACCCTCAAAATATAATAGATATTTTTGTTATTATTGGGTAGTCGTTTAATATAATGTTATTTTCGAGTCACTTTATCTATAAAAATTAGGTACTTTATTCTTATAAAGAAACTGAACTACAGATAATCATCCCTCTTCCTCAACCGATCCCCACCGTTAATGATATTTACACTTTCATAGAGTAATAGTTTTATCATACGCAATTGCTAAGGTATCTTATCCTTCAAAATTAAATACTCGTATTTTACTTGATATCAGCTAAGTAATTTTTTAAAAAATCATCCCCTCCCCCTGCAACTACCCTCTCAATTTATAGATATCTCATTTACCATTTTACAGTGTATTAATATGACTTTATTTTTGGGGCGCTTATTTATCAAAATTACGTACTTTACTCTTCTTAAGACACAAAACAATGCAGGTAACCCCACTTTTATTGAGTAATAGTTTCATTATATGTAATTACTAAGGTATCTTATCCTTCAAAATGAAGTAGTTTATTCGACATCAGAAAGGTAACTTTCAAAAAATTACCCCCTCCTCCTTCAACTACCATTTTCACTTATAGATATTTTATCTAATTTTCTACAGTGGATTATTATGACCTTCTTTTCAGGATATTTTAGTTATCAAAGTTAAGAACTTTACTCTTGTTAAAACATAAAACGTTGCAGGTAAAGCACCCCTATCCCTTACCCGATCTTCTCCAAAACCAATAAGCCTTGAGTCCTCAACAACTCGGGCACATATGCAAAAAATTATTTGATTCTGTTTAAATTTGCGGCAGTTATCGTTCGCCATAGAAAAAAGTCCACACACACACACACACACACACACACACACACACACACACACACACACACACACACACACACACACACACACACACACACACATTTCGGAAAATGACTTTTCTTCGTGTTTTGAGGGTAGTACAATCAGAATCAGCCCTTATCTCGAACACGATTTTTTTTGCGATACCGATGCTTCCATTTCGTTACGGAACATGAAAGTAAAATGTCGGTATGGAGAACCATACATGCTTTCCATGTTCTAAGACTTATATTTAAAATCATTTACGAAATGAAATGTTTCCATATAAAATACTTCTTTCCACTTATTGCTTCAGCCTTAACCACAGTACTGTGGTCACTAACGTATACCACCACACGTTATCGCACTCGATTTTCACTGATGATGGCTGTCGACGGCACTGCCGAAACGTCTGGTTTTGCAGAAAACATTGGACTACGGCCAAACAGCTCGGGAAGGAATTTTAACAACATACTACTACCTTGTTGCCGATAACGTAGTACACATATAAAAATTATCCCCTCCCCCTTCAACTATAATTTTCATTTATAGAAAATTACCCCCACCCCGTTCAACTAGCCTCTTCATTTATAGATATTTCATCTACGTTTCTACAGTGGATTATTAAGATCTTCTTATCAGGATACTTTATTTATCAAAATTAAGTACTTTACTCTTGTTACAACAAAAAATGTTCCAGGTAAACTGCCCTTTCCCCGTAACCGATCTTCACCAAAATCAATCGGCCTTGAGTCTTCTACAACTCAGGTACGTATGTAAAAAATTATTTGATTCTGTTTGAATTTACGGCAGTTACCGTTCGTCATGAAAAAATTTCTCTTGTTACAACTTACAATGTTGCAAGTAAACTACCCCTTTCCCTTAATCGATCTTCACCAAAATCAACAGACCTTGAGTACTTAAAACTTCAGGAATGTATGCAAAAAATTATTTGAGTCTCTTTGAATATGCGGCAGTTATCATTCGTCATAAAAATAAAATTACCCTTTTAAAACATAAAACGTTGCAGGTAAACTAGCCTTTTATCTTAACCGATCTTCACCAAAATCAGCAGATCTTGAGTACTCTATAATTCAGGAAGGTGTGAAAAACATTATTTGATTTGTTTGAATGTGCGGCAGTTATCGTTCGTCATAGAAAAAATTACCCTTGTTAAAACATAAATGTGTCAGGTAAACTGCCCCTTTCCCTTAACCGATCTTCACCAAAACAATAGGTCTTGAGAACTCTACAATTCAGGTCTGTATGCGAAACATTATTTGATTCTGTTTGAAGTTGCGGCTGTTATCGTTTGCCATAGAAAAAAATTACCCTTGTTAAAACATTAAACGTTGCAGGTAAACTACCCCTTTCCCTTAACCGATCTTCATCAAAAACAATAGGTCTTGAGAACTCAATAATTAAGGGCTGTATGCGAAACATTATTTGATTCTGTTTGAATTTGCGGCTGTTATCGTTTGCCATAGAAAAAAAAATCTACAGACACAGACAGACAGACACATAAACAGACACACACACACACACACACACACACACACACACTTTTCGAAAAATGACTTTTTCATGTTTTGAGGGTAGTACAATCAGAATCTGCAAGAATCTCGACCACGATTTTTTTTACCATCACCATACTTCCATTTCCATAGAAGTGGAATACTTTATGTTCCATAGAACATAGAAGTAAAATAAAGAGGTTTTAGTAGCAGCAGTCCGGAGAGAGATGGCTTGCGATATTCTCATATATGAAGTGGCAGGTTATCAAGTTGGTCACCGTCTGTTTGCATATATCTTTCCCTTGTAAAATTTCTCTTTTATGTCCAGTTGCGTAATAATTAGTTGCCATAATTTAGAAAGTAACTTTAGGTAAACGTAACGACAACAGGCCATAAGGAATAGTAGTCAGCCCATGTTTAGGCCAATGCATAGGACAACAGTTGATCAACTCGATTCACGCGCCGAGTCAATAACCGGAAACTTCCCGCACTATTACTGTAGGTTTACGTATGATTCATTTTAAAGATTGTACAATGTTTCAGACACGCCAAATAAACAATTCCAGATCCTTGACGCCGATTATAATCTTGTTTGCGTTGACGGCGACTGTAAAAGATCAGACGAAACAACAATACAGTGTCGAGAATCGTTTGTGCGATCGATTAGAGAGTGTTCGATTAGCGCGAAGTAAAATCAAGCGAAGCTGTTTTCACGCCATAAAACAAATTATGAGATGTTCAGTAGTGCACTCGTAGTTTTACGTTAGTGTCACCATGTAAAAATTAATAAAATGTCGAATGGAAGTTGTCGTTGTCTTTTCATAACGTTTGCTTTCTATTTCTTGCGTATTGGTTCGTTATGTATTTTATTTTTAAATACGTTGTTACAGTCCAATTCTTCACGTTAGTTGGGGGTAAATAAATAAACCTTTAAGGAGCAATACAGTTGAAACTGTATGGAATTTTTGAAACTAGGGTAAAAGTTCACGGAGAAGTAGGTTTGTTGTGTATTTTTGAAGTCTTCTTTCGATGTGGACCGCGCCAAAAATGTTTTGTGTGACAACGTTGCGCCCATATTACAATGAGTATCCTCAGGTCTAAGTGATATCTCATGACCTGAGGATATATGAGTCACTATGACCTGAGTACCTGATCTCATGATGTGAGTATCACTTAGACCTGAGGATACTCATTGTAATGTGAGTGACACATTGTAATACAAGACAACGCGGTAAATACCGAAAGTAGAGTTCAAAAACTTAATGGACATCGGTCGCGGAAGCCTACGTGAGAATACTGTTGTGATTTCTTGATGATATTGCGATGTTGACAGAAAAATAAGGTTATGGAAGAAATTTGTTGCGTGGTACGGGTAGAATATTGGAGGACTTTTTACAAATCGGGAATTAATAAAAGTCCCGTGTCTGTCTGCTATGGTAACAGAGTAGACCGTACGGTTTTCCAGCGACTCAACGCCGAGTTTCGGGCGGCGACGAATAATCCGATCCCTTGTGCCAAGCGCCAACGGTCGTGTAGAGGTTCACGTGTCTGACAACGCCATATGATGCGGAATGCAAGGGGAAACTGAAACGTTAAAGATCGTCAGGTATCAGCGGCTAACCCACCAGCTGCCACGAAGCGGCTTGCAGTAGACCGCGAAGTCTGGACATGTGCTGGAAACGACCTTGGAACACCGCTACACGGCACGGCTTCGGCTCTATTCTTCCTTGGAGCAAAATAATATTATGGTCTCACTCTCAAGACTTGACAAATCGGCAAGACCAAATTACCTCTCTACTTGACGTAGCCATTCGACAACTGTAGGCATCATGTACTGTATGTGACAGAATTTGTCGATTCGCATGTCATCTGCACACGCGTGCACCTTCTTCTCTTCTTATTCTTCACGGTTTAGACTGTTTAGCCTGTTCCAGCTTCAAACTTGACGGACTATCTCTTCTTGGGTCTTCCTAGGCTTCTCTTCCCTTTCGACTGTTACAATAAGGCTACCTTGGGGAATCTGTCGCTGCCCATTCTGCTAATATGTTGTTTCCAGCTTTCTCTATACTTATTGATGATTCCGTTTATTTCCTCAACTTTCAGTTTCTCTTTCAGTATCTGACTGTTTCTTTGCATATCTAATTTTGTGTACCCAACTATGGAACGCAAAAATGTCATTTCCGTAGCCTGAATTCTTGATATTTGTCTAGCAGACATTGTCCAGATTTTTGAGCCATAAGTATGGGTAGGAACTGCCACGGATTTGTATAATTGTATTATGGTTTCTTCCCTTGCCTTGTGTTTTTAGAGCACGTCGAAGAGTTTCAGTTATCTGGTTAAATTTATTAATTTTCCCAAGTAATCTTCTTCGTTTTGATATGAGAGCTTACAGCGTAGTTAAATTCAGAGACTTGTTCTATAATTTCACTAACCAAAACAATTTTAGATCTAACTGACCATGGTCCTTTAAACAAATACATTTTCTTTTACAAAATAATATTTGACTGTAAAACAACTGCCGGGCTGTTAGGCCGTAGTCCGATATTAGTAAAATGATTCACATTATTGAGATGTTTTTACAATCACAGCCTCTCGTCGGACTTACTAATTCTGAAGAAGGCCGTCGTGAGACATAACTTTAATAATGTGGGGGGCACGGCCTAAAAGACGGTAGTTGTGTTGTAGTCATCTATCGGCCATGCGCTTTGTTAGAATAATATTTCTCTTTTATAAGATCGGTCTCTCTCACAAGGCAAGTGGTATCCTCTCTACTTAGCTCATACTGGTCAAATATTGTTGCGATCCACTTCGCTGTGTCCAAATACTTTTGCTTTTGTTTCGTAGGTTCAGTTCCAGCAATCATTCCCTCGTATTTTTTCTTCGTTGCCGACTTTTCTGTTTTAAGGTCTTTAATAAATTTCCATATGGTCGGATGGTAGGAGGACATGAGCATAGGGAACAAGCGATGCCATCCCTCAATTGGATTGTTTGTTTTCGGCAAATCGCTTTTTCTACCGTCGTGGCAATTCAAAATACGCATTGAGAACAATGGCTCTGTTTTTTTTTTATTTTGTTTAAATATTTGGTTTACCCTGCCTGTCCAAGTGTCCTCAATATAGTGTGAGGAGAGGACGAAAAATCCGCTTATTATTCATGTCTAAGAAAAAGTGAATGTCTTCAAGGGCCTCGTAGCTGTTGACAACACCTGCTGGCGGTACGTAGGCTAGTACAGCCAAATGTCGGACTTGAAGCCTGAAGACTAGAAATCAGAGTTCATAATAATACAGATCAATTAACATAGTGTCACTGGAAAAATAACTAACATTTTGTTTTAACGACACTTGAATGGTCCAGGTCCAATCCCTACTTAAGCTTCCACTGGGAAGCAGGAGAGCAATCGTGGTGAGCAATTGTCACGGGGAGCAATTGTCCAGGGAGGATTATCCGGGGAGCAATTCTCCGGGTCGCAATTATTCCAGGGAGCAACTGTCCGGGGAGCAATTGTCCAGGAAGCAATTGTCGCTGAACCGCTGTGTGTGCGGTGTGTGCTCACCTTCACGGCTTCCCAGACACGTCTTCCATGTTGTGGTTGAGTATTGTACCGCCACCCAAGCCATTTTTGTCACATACTACGCCACAGCCAGGGGAGCAACTGTCCGGGGAGCAATTGTCACGGGGAGCAACTTTCAGGGGAGCAATTATCGCGGAACCTCTGTGTCTGCGGTAGTATTCGCAATGCTTGCTCACCTTCTCAGCTTCCCAGACGCGCCTTCCATATTCTACCGGCGCCAAGATCATTTTTGTCACATACTACGCCACAACCAGGGTATAAATACACGATTCAGAAACGGAGTCTAGTCAGTTTTATATATGTGATTTAGTGTGAATTAACGTTCTTGTTATTGTGATTTGCATATATTCAGTTTTATATATGTGATTTAGTGTGAATTAACGTTCTTGTTATTGTGATTTGCATATATTCAGTTTTATATATGTGATTTAGCGTGAGTTAACGTTCTTGTTATTGTGATTTGCATATATTCAGTTTTATATATGTGATTTAGTGAGAGTTAACGTTCTTGTTATTGTGATTTGCATATTTTCAGTTTTATATATGTGATTTAGTGTGAGTTAACGTTCTTGTTATTGTGATTTGCATATTTTCAGTTTTATATATGTGATTTAGTGTGAATTAACGTTCTTGGTATTGTGATTTGCATATATTCAGTTTTATATATGTGATTTAGTGTGAGTTAACGTTCTTGTTATTGTGATTTGCATATTTTTGCGACACGCTAAATAAGTAACATTTATTGTGTGTTAGACAATCGTAAGCTAGAACAATCGTTGTACATTAGCGTTTGTTGTTGTTTCATTTATTTAAACTGCAATCAAAGTTCTAAATAACTATTTAATGTGGTATCAATTATTCTGTTTCTACTGTTCAAACACGACTATCCGTGCACTGTCATAACACTAGCAAATTGTTATCTGTGTCATTGTCACATTCATAAATTTTATTGGAACCCAAGTATGGACAATGAAGAGCTTACTCAATTGACTCAGACGTTGATAACTATCTTTGATCACACAGGGCTCTTAACTTGATAGGTCATAATTTTAACTTTATGTTAGGAAATTTTAAAATTGCCAATTTTGTTGATGTCAAAAATAAACTTAATTGTAAACATATACGTGGGATAATCCATAGAACATTAAAATACAAAACTAGGAAAGACGCTAAGCTTACGTTTTATAAGACTATGGCTGTATGGGAGTGAGACATAGATACTTTCACAGAGAGACAGGGGGAAGGTTACGTCAGCAGAAATGAAATTTTTCAGGTTGGTTATAGAGTGCAGATTACAAGACAGAATAAGTAATGCACAGATAAGGCAACAATTACAAATTTTTAAGTTACGCCATAGAATTACAGAATACAATGGCAACTGGTGTAAGCATTTGGGAAGAATGCAGCAAGATCGCCTTCCCAAACTTGCCTTGAATTATAAACCCCCACAGGGTATCGTAGCGTGGGGCGTTCGAGGACAAAGTGGTTTCCGAAACAGACAGTGCAGCCTAATCCGTGAAGTGGAGATGATGATGATGATGATGATGATGAATATTATAATTTTTAATTTTCATATTTATTTAAGCATGTATATTTATTTAAATTATCTTCTATAAGCGAATCTTAGAGAATTATCTTCTCTAAACTATCTATTAGTAGAAAAGTGAATGTTTGAGCAAAAGTCTCATAACAAAAAAAAAAAAAAAATACTAAATTAAAACAAAACTATGCGGCCTTTCCCAGTCCGCACGCAATTGTTTCATATCGTAAGCTGAGAATATCGTATGATAACTTACATAATTTATCTACGTGATAATCGTATAATTTTATTTATACGTGTTATATTTTTAAATTCAGCGGCCCGTTTTTTATTTTGTTATTGTATTCTTAATGGTTGAATATGTAATTCAGCGCAAACGCTTTTCTGCCTTGCGAATACATTATAATACATTAGCAGACCACGGTAAACACTCAGTTACTGGAGACCACTTTTACACGTTGCAATTTCGATTGAAATTAAAATTAGTAGAAGCTTGAAAACCATTCTCTTGGATGACCAAGCTATATTCGCCACTTTAGAAGACGATCTCCAACAAGCGATATACATATTACATTATATAGGAAAAGAATATAACTGTAACATACCCGAATCAAAGACAAAGGTAATGGCCTTTATAGGAGGTGAACCGGTTCGGCCCAAAATATGCATAGACAACTCATGCATACAACAACATTACTTATGATCAAGATAGAGATATAGTAAACAAAGTGACGAATTTCACAAGAATGTGTGGAACGATTTGGAGAACGTTGAAAAATAAATGTAGAAAAAGAAACCCAAATAAAATGTTATAAAACAATGGCAATCCCTACACTACTGTATGGTTCTGGAACTTGGGTCATAAAGAAAAAAGATGAACAGAAGATACAAACACCAGAAATGAAATTTCTGAGATCACTTAAAAGGTGTAGTAGACGAGATCATATAAGAAACGAAGAGGTAAGAAGTTATTTAAATATTTTTGCAGGAAATGAAAGGATTAAAGAATACAGAAGAAAATGGATTCAACACATCAATAGAATGGAAGAAAGTAGAATACCGAAGATGGCGAAAGATTACAACCCTAGAGGCAGAAGAATAGTTGGTAGACCTAAGAAAAGATGGACTGTGGAGTAGGAACAGGCCGTTAAAGCCTAAAACCGTTAAGAAGAAGAAGAAGAAGAAGAAGAAGAAGAAGAAGAAGAAGAAGAAGAAGAAGAAGAAGAAGAAGAAGAAGAAGAAGAAGAAGAAGAAGATTAAAACCTAGTCCGGGGAATCGGTAGAGATCCGTGACGAAAACCTAATCAGGACGACCACACAACAACCGTACTTTGTTTCAACGTATGCTCGAAAAAGTGTTAGATATGAAGATATAATAAGACCTTCTTCTTCTTTCATCTTGGAGTATCTGTAGACACCTGTCTTTTTTTCGTGATGTTAAAGGCTTGCCCAGAGGGACAAGTCTCAGGTTGATCTGGGTTAAGCCCCTTACAGCCGTATGGAAAGATGTGTGCAGAGACGTACGCCGGAGGCGGAGAAAGTGGTGGCACTCAGGAGAAAGAGTAGTGTGTGGATGTGTATATGTGTGTCAATTAGTGTGAAGAGCCAATTGGGTGTTGGAAGAGGCTGATGGATGCCAATATAAAAATTTTTGAATGTGCAGCCAAAACCGGATCGTGTAGTGCTGGACGCTACTATAGATGGAGGGAATCGTCAGAGCGGCGACAAGATACAGGCGAGGGATACTAAGAAGGAGGCAAAAGATAAGGGTAGCTGATAGGGAAATTTAAAGAGTTAGGAGATCAAGAAAGGTGCAAGGTGGAGTATGTATGAAGAGTGGATTTAGGTATTTCTCTGTCGGCGAGGATTCCTAGGAGGAGACCCATCGACAATAGTAAGGAGACGGTTTATGAGGAAGGAAGGTCTGCGAGTTCTGTTTATGGAGGCTTCGGTAGATTAAAAGCAAGCACTTTGCTTAGCGGTTTGGGAATATTTCCAGTTTCATTTATAGAAGAAGGAATCTAGGTTGGGAAAGAGTTTCTTGAGGGCATACAGAGTGTTGTTGCTGGTTTTGGTTTTAGAAGCCCTAGATACCTGTCCGGTTTCAAGAGCCTTATGTATATTTTGACTATAAATTGTTATTAATTTACAAATCAGACCATTGTTGTTTGAGCCTTTCAACATTAAGACTACTTTGGGGAACAAAAAAACATTTATCCGGACTTAGATTTAAAGTTCTTTTCTATGCGAAGAAGATGTTCCCTCCATCTATTCTTATATTTATCAACTTTTTCAACCAATGGGGACACTTTCAGTTACTCATTGCGAAGCATATCTAATCGTGTGCTTGTTTTGACCGTTCTTAAAAACCTCATTTCTGACGCGGTGATTTTATTTATAGCCATCCGCCTTTCGCATAGTCATGGCCGGCTCTAGTAGAAGGCCGGAATATTAAACGTGGCAACACTGGAACCAGCTGATATTTGAGGCCGACTGACGGTCCCTTAATTTATGTATTTCAATAATCAAATCGCGTCATTTTTAATTGCCGGTTAACAGCAGTTTTTTATAATTCTTTATTTTTTGCAAAGTAAACTTTTATTATGTAAACTACTGTTATATTATTTAAGAAATATAATAATTAACTCATTCATATGATGCGAATTCAATAATTTGAACAAAACTAATTCATTAGGCATTAATTCACTAATTCACTAATTTCATCAACATCAACATCACTAAGTGCGCACAGTCCTATAGGCCTAACCTAGATTTAGTATAAATAGGCCTTCTCATGATTTTAGTCATGTTATGAAATTAAATCAAAATATAGCATGTTAACTTTAGCTATTTTATTACACTATGCTTATAGGCCTCAGACGCAACGTTGCCAGGTTTATTCCGTCTTCTACTAGAGTCGACCATAGCAGAGTCCATGACTGCTGAGTAGGTGCCGCCATAACCTTATAAAATTTAATTTTGGTTCCTGGTCTCTAACTTTTTTTTTAATGAATAGGAACGGTGAAAGGTTTCTGAGGATCGGTCAAGAAAGTATAACAAAATTTTTAAATTATTTGTGTTAACGTCTCGAGTATATTTATTGTCATCATCAGGACCCGTGTACGGATACTAGAGGATACAAATATCAAACACAACAGATCGATTAGTTGAGTGAATGTGTTTGTGTATGTGAGTGTGTGTGTGTGCGCGCGCGCGCGTGTGTATGTATGTATGTGATTCATTGTCGAGTGTTGTCATTGTAATCAATATTGTGGAAACGTCGACACAATTTAAAATTTGTGTTATACTTTTTTGGCCGATCCTCGGAAACACTTCATCGTTAAAATTGATTGATTGACGGTCACTACGGAATTAAGGATTTATTTTTTAATGTTGTTTGAATCGTCCCACAGATGGATCTAAATTTACACAACTTGTTCTCCACATCTCCGTCTTGACCTCACGAAATATTCGACCCCAAATACTGCAAATCCCGCGTAGTCTACCACCACTTTCGTCCGCACTGGATAACAGTCACGGAATGCAATCACTTCGGTTTCCAGCAGGGAAAATCTCATGTTATACTTCGGCTCGTTCAGTGCAGTTTAAATATAGATCATCATAATTCGTCTTCTGATTTTTGAAGAATAACTTGATCATCTGTGAAGGGCATAGTGCAATAAACAAGGTTTGATCAAAACGTTTATGCATTTATTTTGATTATTAAATCGTAACTGTGCTGATAATAGTTACTGGTGTTAAACATTACAAAGGTTAAGATACGATTTCTGTGATAATAATGAATTAAATGTACTGATAATAGGCAAATTGATTAGTCTACCTTGAAGCAGTTCACAACAAATTGTATACCTTCAATAAGAAATTTTTCATTCAAGAAAATGGACTAAGCAATTGTTAATATCTATCTCGCTCCTTTTGACTAATATTAGATTACTATAAAAACTCTCAAACAAAACAACATAATTTTTTATACATGGTATGTATGAGGTTTGATAAAAAATTTCATGTAGTTCTTGTTTATATTAAAAATTATGCCTTCATTTATCGACACCTATACTACCCCCTTCAGAGTAGTCTCAATCGAATGTAACACAATTAAGCCAACCGTTGTGCAGACTTTATAATAAATATTTCAAGCATGCACTTTTTAGTACAGCATTGAGCTCCCTTAACGATTTCGTTTTACGCCTTCAACGGTCGCAATACGTTGTCCATTCGTTGAAATGATCACTATTAGGAAGAGGGAAGATCACGTTGGGACACATCTGGTGAATAAATACGGCAGTTGCCGTGTCATCATTATGACGTTTTCTTTTTCCTAGCCTGGCAAAATTTTTAACAAGCAATGACATGCGTCCACGCGCAATATCAGGCTGCAATTTTCATAAATTATTCGTCCATAAATCTGTCCGTTTTCTATGAAGAGCTTCATACAAATGGGGTACAATGTCCGAATAGTACTCTTTATTTACCATTGCGCCTAGCGATGAAATGTCGTAGAACAAAAAAGCATAATTTTCGTCTGAAAACCACGATGTTCAACTTATTTACGGCAGTCTTTGAAGCTTGTAAACCGCTTGTTCACAAACAGCAGTTTCGTCAGAAACCTTCTGAACACCTTTACCACGTTAGAGTAGTTTATCTCACAGGTTAATCCATGTTCTTCAATCTTGTATTGTAGAATGACAAAAAATCGCCTAATACACCTGAAGACGATTTACTCGATTAACTGTGAAATATAAACTGTGCATCAAATAGAGCTAAAATTTTAGACGATTGTCACTAACATGTGTATCAACATGACGTAATCGGACACTTGTAGCGGTGAAAGTTGCAAAATTGGACGAACTTTTTGATCAAACGTCGTATATTTTTTATGAAATTATAATTACTTCAGCAAGTAGAATGTTCTTATTTTTAAAGTTTTTTTTCACTCTGATGCACGTTTTACAGAATAAATCTGTAGGTCAGCAGAGGAATGAATTAGCCTAACGATTAATCGATTTTGTTTCGATTTGAGTACGAAATAATCGATTTTATTTCTTGTCACCGGACAAAAGGCTTGGCGCATGACAAATGGCGCCAATCGTACACTCTAGTGTTTTTGGTGGCCCTAAAAAGGACCTTGTGGGGAGAATGCTGATGTTGGTTGTGCCGCGCTAAGATGTTCGGCGGCTGCGCCTGCTGTTCGTGGCGTACTACAGTCCTCCTCTTCTTTCGGCACCGGTTGTAGAGTCGGCTGCCGACCCAGCGAAATCCATCGCTGGCGCGGAACGGGAGTGCGAAGACGCAAGAACGGCGGCGGTTCTATTCTTCGGCTGTTCCTTCCGGCTGACTCCGCCTCGATGTCGTCCGAGAGAGGAAGTGCGTCCGATGGCGTGGCGATGAAGAGTGCGCAAAATTTTCTGCCGGCCCGGGTTTTATGCACTAACCGGGATCGCTGGTTGGCTCGCTCCGAGCACGTTGTTGGATTGGCTCGCTGTGTCCACCGCTGGTACCGGAGAGCAGATGTTCGCATACCGCTGCCGTCATAACTCCACCGGGTCTTGAATGCTCTCCGGTAGCCAGCCTACTGCTCTTCTCCAGATGTTGTGGAGGTGTCTGTTGGGCGCCATGTTGATTGGTGTGCCGGCTGGTAGCTCGCTGGCGTGGCTGGATCTTGCGTCCACAAGATGATCGTCGCCCCACGTTGGGCGCCACTTGTCACCGGACAAATGGCTTGCCGCATAACAAATGGCGCCAAACCGTAATCTTTACTGCGGCTGTCTAATATTATCGTCATTTTTGTTACTTCTTCATGTACGGCGATGTGTGAAGCGTCATCAGGAGTCAATATTGCGATGTACACGTGTCGCATAGAATAAAGCGTGTATTGGAATGCTGTAGGATTTATTAATGATATGACTACACAATTGCACTGTGTCAATTTTAATACAGCTAATGAAAAAGACAAACTAATCATTCTGTCTCTGTTGACCTGACTACAAATTTAAAATAATTTTCTCTCTTATAATCTAATACATCAAATCTTTTTATGAGTTCTTTTGTCTCTTTAGTTTATAAGTTTATTTAAATTTATAACAATGTCACTTCCTTTTATGATGACTGTAGATTGTGATGTTGATCATCGCGTCTGGAATACAGGTGAGCTCCTCCTGGTGTCCGGCGTTCAGGGTGTTCTGGGGTTGAGCAGTTCTATAAAGTGCAGTTAATTAAATTTTTCACCGTTATTTACTTTGTGTATTGAGCTTACACAATAGATGCAGTAGACATCAAGTGTCTTTTAATCCCTATACGGACAATATTCCACGTTCCCGGATTACCACTATTTAAAAATTTACAATATCATCAACACGCGAACTTTTGGACTTGTGTTCGTACGCTGTAGTGGTCCTAACGTCTATACTATAACAACACGTCCGCACGTTTTCAAGTTCAGAGAGAGAGAGAGAGAGAGAGAGAGAGAGAGAGAGAGAGAGAGAGAGAGAGAGAGAGAGAGAGAGAGAGACTATCTTATTGATTAGAAATTAGAATTCAAATGACATTATGGCCAATTTCTCGTACGCGATTTGTTAACCCGTAACGCTTCTCTGCGTCTGAAGCCAAGATAAAATTATTCTTGTATTAAACTGTCCGAAAGCAAATTGCAGCTTGCCAAAAAACTAGTATAATTTTAAGACTTATCTACAGGATGATAAAACATTTTTTATTAAAAAACTTATACATTCAGTTCTTTAAATTACAAACAAACACTGACATTTGACAGGTCTTTTTATTAGGCGTATTCTGGTACAAGTCGCATGTAAAAATTTTAATTTTAATGAATGTTATTTAATTTAATACGTTTTTTATTATTATTCCGTAAAATAATTACATCTTCTGGCACACGCGCACTCGCCACACGCTACGCATATTTTCACAGCATTTCACAACACTGTTTTTTCTACTGCCTAAAAATTACTTAAAACTAACAACTTGAACGTGTCTCTTATTGCCTAATATACAAGGTCCCAAACCTGCAGTCTTATACAAATTTTTATTTCAACATGCTATCATATGATAAGAGTTCCAATATTAATTTATACGCATATTCTACTCATTGCAATATATACTTTCACTATAAATAGGCTATAGTGTTCCAAATCGGATGGCACCTAAGGGATTAGAAGACCCTTACTCTCGCACGCGCACTCACAACCGGCCTCGCCTGGGCAGGCATGACCCGAGCGGTTCAGGTATAAGTACACGGTCAAATTCAAAACTATAAAATTTTTAATTTAGCTTATAATCCAAATTAAACTATAATTTTTGTAATTTTCTGAAATTGTGAGAAAAATGAGTCCATACAACACATAATTGCAATAAATATGGGTATTTTAGGGATTTCTGAAGCAAACGCAGAGTTGGAGTACTTAATAAAGATAGACTAAGTCGTGTTTGGTGATATTTTTTAAAAATTTTATAGAGATTACAAATATGCTAAGCTCGTTTGTCAAAAAATTCATATTATAAAAGTTGTAGTTATGTAGCGGACGCGCCAGTAGATGATTCATACCCCAGGCGTGCGGGCCAGCTGCGTGTGTGTATGTTAGTAAGGGACTCCTAATCCATCAGGTGCCATGCGACTTGGAACACCGTATAAAATTAACAACACCTAAACATTGTATTTAATTGTGCTACTCGATTGCTGAGTACGACTGCAGACCATTATCGGTGTGTTGTCGGTAAGGGCAGTTTTATTGATACCCATGCAAAGTTTGTATTCCGTATTACATTACCGGTGCATTCTGTGTGGTATTTCTGATACCAGCGGCAAGTATACATAGTACCCGGCCAAGGTTGAGTGGAAACCCGTCCCGTTAATAACAGCTCTGAGCTGTACCGTTATATGCAACTGTTGGTTACTGCATTTTGCAGGGCGTGGCAGGGCTGACATAACTCATAACTCGGGGGCACAGATATTAGTGGAAATTGTAAAATTACATAGTGTGCACAGCTGGCACACTTAGTAGCATTTGGGGTCAGGTTAATTTTACATTAAAATAATAACCTAATACAATCATTGTTTGCTTAATCTATGCGCGCGCACACGCGTGTATATGTATAAAACCTTATAAGTATAAGTAACTACTTTCTTTGTTTTTTTCAAGATCATGTTCTTTAGAACCAGTTTTTACGGAACGTGAAGGATAAAAACAAGTGTGTAAAATTGTGTAGTGTACTGTTCAAATCACGGAATTAACGGTCTGTTGAATTGTATAACAATATTAGTAAAAACCAGTGGCGTGTCGTGGGTACATAACACCTGTTGCCGGTTGTGACAGGCCTAAAACTTACCATAAAAATTAGTTTTTTTTTTCTAGTTCCAAGTATTTTTTTTAGAGACAAAATATTTTTGTTTAGAATATTTTATGTCATTCGGTGGCAGTAGAAGACTGCCCCGTTTCAACGGGATCTGACTCCATTATACTTATACAGAATAAATCAGGACACACATAATCGAATTAAAAATAATAAAGACAAACAGGGAAACAAACGAAGAAAACACAAATAGGTACGTAGTAACTGCTGGACATCGGTTCCCAAAACGAACATAGCTGGTAACTAAGCGTTTTGCCGGTTTATACAGTGGACGAATGTGTCCCCCTCCACAATTTGTACAGTGACAAATACTACGAGGTTAATGATCGTACGCAGTAAAACATTGCCGCTGTCTGAGCCGCCAACACAAGACGGTGCAAGTGCCCAGCAGTTCGAAAGCAATGCTGAAGCTTTTCTTCAAGTTTCCCTACTAATATTGTTCGGATTTCAGATTATTTAATAACTAAAGTAATTATTCTGTGACATAATTAATATTATTGTCTTTCATTTCCAATACTGTTGCCGCCGACAACAGCAGTTACACGGACGCCACGCCACTCGTAAAAACTCTCATGCAATTGTAATGTATGACAGATAATACTGTAATTACACCTTTGAGCATGTATACAAGTTTATTTACTTGGGCTCATAACTGAGTAAGATGACAAAATAAAAACACAAATTCAGTGTAGAACTGGATATACTGTTACAGAAATGTATTTATCTCAACATAACCCACCGACATTATTACTGAAACAATGTTTTATGTCATCTGTTTTGTACAATACTGATTAAAATTGAGTGTATGTTTGTTTGTTGTGCAGATGGAAGCGCGGGCAGTGCGGGTACAAAGCCCGGCAGCGCTGGAGTGTCTACGCGGGAAGCAGCGACCCGCGTACTCCAGCTGTGTCAGAAGGGCGAGTGGCCGCCCATGGACCAAGTGCTCAAAGGACTGGAGAAGCTGGTGGCCACGGGTGGAGACGATGTTAACGTTACTCCACTTGCTGGACTTGCCGACCCGGTAAGTAAGCAGACATAAACTCCAAGTTCAATAGTCCATATGTCCCTTGGGCTTGTCAGATACCGAACAATATAGCTGAATGTTAAAATTTTGGCTTGCCGGACTGTAAGGCCGTGGTCTAAAGTTGTTGGCTGCAAACGTTTCGGTCGTACTTTCGACGACCATCTTCAGAGCACAAAGTTGTAACAGAAGACTGTAACACTGACCATATTGTCGCAGTCAGTAACCATTGAATTCGATATGATAAAACAAATGGCCTTCAAAGAAGTCTTCGATTGTCCTAGTTAGAAGGAGTAATTAATAAGGGAATAAGAATAAAAATTTACACTCAGAAACTGAATAAAATTCCAAAACACTTACATAGTTTTTGGAAATCTATCAAGACTGACGGATTCCAGAGGGCCGATAAGATTATTGTTATAGATACCGCCGGGAAGAAGGAAAATCCTCGTAAATTGTGATATGAGAGATTCAGGAACGCTGGTCTGGAACACGACGACGGCGACCGCTACGACCAACTCCCACTCCAACCACCATCACCATCACTACCACCACCGGCAGTATCATCTTTCACGAAAGCGTTTTCATTGTGGACATTATTTTAACAGAGTATTGTAATATTGTAATAAATGTATAAGGTCCTAGTGCGGCCAGCACTGACTTTTATCCATGTCATCAGAGACATGGTTGAGATGAGAGGCAAGTAAATATATTTGAGAGGAGGATCCTCAGGTAAATGTTTGATCCAGTGGAAGAGGGGGGAGCCTGGAGCAAAATATATAATTTAGAGCTCTACGGGTATAATTTGTATGACGAATCTGACGCGGTCATCTTTATTAAATTACAAAGATTCGAATAGGCTGGACACATTATATGTGCTTGTGAAAGCAGAGTTATTACGAAGGTATTTAATGCAAAACCAGAAGGTAAAAGGAAACTTGGAAGGCAAAAACTGAGATGGAGGGACAAGGTGAGTCAGACCATCAGTACTCTTAAAATTAGAAGCTGGAAGAATATGCTTGTGAATAGAGAAGAATGGCCAGACCCCACAAAGGGCTGTCGAGCCAATGATGATGATGATTTCTTTCTCTTTCCCTATGTGTACGTCTTTCTTCACCTTCCTCTATTTATGTGTCAGCATGTACTTGTATATTTATTTATCTATCTGTCACATTCTATGTTCTATCGTTATCTCGGCTCCAACACAGTTCGTTATTTAGGTCGGCAAATACATATTTCATAGTGACCACACCTAGTGTCCAGAGCTAGTTACTGGTTGTCGTCCATTAGTATAATGGTTTGTGGACTGTAACAGTAATTTACAAACCGGCACAGATCTCTACCGTACCTTGTTCACAGCGGAACAGATAAACTTTTGGGGTCAGTAACTGTGTTCGGTTCCCTTTAGTAAATACACGTTGCAAAATAGAAACAAATTTCAACCGAATATGAATAGACTATTAACTGACCAAGTTTACATCGATCACAATTTTCTATTATGGTGTATTCATTGTCATAACGTAAAGATACCATACATATGATTCATAATAAAGTTTAATTACTCACATTCTTACTTTCGATCGATTTAGGTAATAGACTATCGTCAGGACATATACACTGTGCACTCGCGGTCACAATACTGTAAAACAGTTACTATTTACAAAAAATGAATTCGTTAATACAGACTAATGATCGTGAAACGTACGTTTGTGTGCAAAGTTTCTCAAGAACTGTGTTCGTGTCCAAAGGTTATGGACAATGAATACACCATAATAGAAGATTGATATTATAGCTACCATTAGTAATCAATAAATATGTGTGTATTATAAATATATCACATTATCATTAGTTAGGCCTACATCAATCAATTGATGAAAGCAAGAAGAATTGCTGGATGGATGAATACCCTTATATGGAATAATAAATACCTCACACAAAAGCCAGAACTAGGATCTACAAAAGCACAATATGTCCAGTAATATCCTGAGCATCAGATACCAACAACTCAACAGCAAAAACTTAAAGACACGACAAACTATAGAAATGACTATATTACGGAGGGTACTAGGAAAACAAGGTAAGATAGGTTGTCAAACAACAGTATAAGAGAAACGTGTAATGTAACAGATATTAACTCTTGGACTGCGGAAAGACGAAGGATATGGAATGAACATATATCAAGAGTGGAGGACACAAGGCTAGTGAAAAAGGTAAGAGATAGCCAAACCAAACACGAAGAGGAGCACTGGTCGGCCAAGGAAGAGGTGGAGTGACAGCATGTAGGACCGTTGTTATAGAACAGGATAGAGTCCTAACAAGGAAATTAAAGAAAAAGAAGAAGTTTGTCATCATCATCATCACCATCTTCACGGATTAAACCAAGAATGTTTTGTTCCGGTCTCAAATAGGCAAAGATTAAAGCTGGTCACTCCAGCGCTTCCTCGGGCGTCCCACACGTCTCCGTCCCCTCGGCTTATAGTTCCATAGTTGTTTGGGGATGCGGCAGTCATCCATTCTGCAGAGATGTTCCCACCAATTCAGCTGATACTGGGCGATCCTGTCGAGTATACTCATAATATTCAGTTCCTGCCGTATATCTGTGTTTCTTCTATGATCATGTAGAGTATACCCTGTCACGAGCTTGAGAAATCTCATTTGAGCCGCTTGGACGCGACTGGACTGGCCTTCGTTAAAGTCCAGTTCTCAGACCCATAAAGAAGTGTGAGAAGAGCCATCACCTTGTAGAATTTTAGATCAGTTAAATTACTCAAGTTCAGTTGTTACGTGTTAATTACTTGAACGGGTGTCAAAAGCGGTAAACGACGAATTTCTGGAGTGGAGAGCGAATATCACATTCTGCACATGCGCGTAATACATTACCTGTGAACGCGCTTGTATGTATGTATATGTATGATTAGTGTCAACGCTCCTGACCAATAGCGTTTCGGATTTGGAACTTGGGTTTGTTTACATCGGGGCTGAACTAAGAACGGAAGTAATACAACTTAGTCGCTTTACTAGCCTTGTTGTTAAGGACCTATCTGTGGTATCACAAGCGTACTGCAGTTTTCCTAGTCTTTTCTCCAGTTTTCTGTCTTTTTGTAAACGATGTCAGTGTATAAATAAGTACTAAAATGTGCGATTTGTTCCAGCGTTTCTCCTGATAACAGATTTTTTGCTTTAACTGGATCTGTTCCCTGAAAAACCGTAACTCTTGTTTTGTCTAATGATGTTGTTACGCAATACAGAACGTTCTCGAACAATGGAGAGTGTCGTTCTGCATGTTTCTCGGCTATCCCAGCAGAGCCCATATGTAATGTTTGTGTGCGTACATATTATTTACTTAATTGGTATCTTTATTTTGTTTTTCACTGTACCATACGACGATCAGTGAGATGGTCGTAACAATATTTTGATCTTACAATTCGGTGTATACTTTTACCGGGAAAATATAACAGTGTCTGTATAATGCCCTTTTATTATCTTGTTTTTTTTTTAAAGAAAATAGTTTATTTATTATAAAAATAAAAGTACGCTTCCTTCAGTGATTTGAATTATAAAATTATGAATTATTTTCGCATTTACCTTCAATTTGGCGGGCCGTTGTATGCAAGGGAAAACTGTTGAAATTTCCTTGTGCAATAACAGCTGCTAATGGCTTTACTTATTTGACAGCACAAATCAGGTGATAAAGCGAACAAACGCGGCGCTATTACAACAGCGAGTGGTCAAAGGGAACGGAGCCGTGGCCGCCAGTGTAAGTGGTGAATTACGTTCAAGCGTGACTCCATCCGATTACATTGCCCTCTCGCGGCTCAGGTCTGGGTCACCCCCCCCCCTAACCGACCCACCTACGCTCAATTTTTAGCTGCACTACAATCAATCTATGTTTACAGGTCAAGTAAAGCAGAAGAAGAAAAACTGTGTGCTCATTTTATATTTGAAGTCCTAGCGAGAATAGTTTGAACTGAAACTGCTGACTTTTACTTCACACACTTTTGGCTCTACGCACTGCATATTCAGACATACACAAATCCAAGCGATCCAAACATTTTTATTTTTATAATCAGTAAACTAAAACATTTCACTATAATGTTATGAAGATATATCTTTATATTTTCGAATGCATGTAACAAACTAATAAAAGAACACACACACACACACAGTTAGCCTAGAATTATAATTTAACTGAAATTATAATTAGCCTAGAAATATACTTCTGTAAATTAAAAAGCTGATGACATAGTTAGAGAAAGGAAATTACTAGTCGATCCAGGAATAAAAATAAATAATACAACGTACATTAATACAATGCTGTTTGCGGATGATTAAGTGACCATCCAAAACAACAATTGCGAGCTCCAGAGATCAATGTTCCAGTTACAGGAAGCCTGCTCCTGGTCAAATTACAACATAAAAATTTTATGTGCAGAAGACGACCTAGAAAATGTGATCATCTAAGAGAATGAAAATGACCTCCAAAGGTCGTTTTTTAAACATTTTTACAGATTACAGTAAATGTTTCTCGCCATTTCCTTATCCAAAACAAAAGTTACGGCTTTTTCTGGGCGAAATCGTATTAAAACAAAGATTGTCATACAGGACTCGCCAATAGAACAGGTGCCAGATTTCAAGTATCTAGGGTGTAGCATCACATACAAGATGATAAGGAGATTGAAAGCAAAATTAGTCTCTTCCAGTCGCTTTGTGGCTGTATCATGAAATACTTAAAGAAGGAAACAAGAAAAGAGATGTAATTGAAATACTATAATGTAATGGCCATACCTCAACTACTGTATGGTAGTGAGACTTGGACTAGAAAGGCCAAAGATATAAATATCTAGAATGCAAGGAGCGGAAATGAGGTTCTTGAGGGCTGTAAATGGTTGTACCAGGAGAGATCATATTAGAACGGAGCTAGGCATAGCTGAAAGCTTGGATGAGAAACTCTCCCGGTAGAAAACGGAGTGGAGGCTACACGTAGAGAGAGTGGATCCAACTAGATTTTCAAGAAGAGCCCTTGACTATCATGCAAGGAGGAAGGGAAGTGTGGGAAGACTCCGTAAGCGATGGTTGGTTGAATTCCATTGAGACTGGAACAGACTACTAGCCTACGCCGTAAAGAATGACTACGACGACGACGAAGACAAACTATGCCACTTATTTACTACTTGCGAACTAAGATTGTATTGGGTAATAAGAGTATAGAGTAGGTATCATATTTCCGCTATCTTGGCTGTGACATCACTTATGATGTTGATTACAAGCTGGCTAACTTTCGGTCAGTCAATATGTGGCACAATTCGTCGAGTGCTGACTGTACAAGACGAGACTAAAATTTTATAAGGTAACAGCTGTGCCAGTGTTATTGTATGGTCCTGAAACTTGGGTACCGGCGAAAACACATCTGAGTAGGATACAGTCATCAGAGATGAGATTCTTGCGATCTGTTAAAGGCTGCACACGGAGGGACAGACTATACAATGAAGACATTCGTAAAGAGATGAACATTGTTAATATTCAAGATTGTATTGCAGAGAACAAAGAGAGACGAATTGCCCATACGAATAGGATGGTAGACGGCGGGTGGCAATACAAGCCTATTGGGCAGCGAAGTATAGGAAGCGTTGATGAAATAGATATATTCATTTGGGGCCGGAACAGGTGATTCGCCTAGTGTCTGATAGAGTAAGAAGGAGAGAAGAAATAAAGCTATGTTGACAGTTTTTTGTGCAGCACAGAAATGCTTATTTGAAGCCGGATACCTGTATTCTCAAATTTAGTTGTACATGCATTAAATAGTGAATACCAGTTTTCGTACTACGGCATATATTTATAATAAGTAGAAAAATAAATAAATAAATAAAAATTTTAAAATTATGTAAATTTTAAACGTATTTAAACATAATAACAGTAACTTATTAATTAAAGGATAAATACCGATATAAATGTAATAAAAGATGTAAAAGATTTCCGATTTCCGACAGATGAAAAACGTGCGACTGAGTTTTGAAAATAACGGCGAATTCAGCCGATCGCATACGTAAACGTTTCAACAAGTATCGAATTTACATCGATTGCTAGCAAGAATGTTAACAATGATATAATAATAATATTTTTAACGAGGGCAGGTGGAAAAAATTCCTCTACGTATGTCCGGAAGGATCCACACTTCCTGGGTCTGTGGGTTTGACTTATACTCGACCCGTTAAAAAAAAAACACCCCCCTTTCCTCTTCTAGGACACTAACCTGTAACTTTTTGACACACTACTTCGGGCTGTGGCTATTGTTCTTCAGCCCTAGGGCTCACATCTGACTCGCTAGCTTTCTATGTTGTATTATCCAAATCTATCTCCCTCGCCCGAAGAATCTCTTCAGCGAAGCATACCACACAGTTCCAGGTGTCCTCCTCTTGAAGAATCGCTTCAACGATGTTATTCGGGGAGATCTCCTGCCTAATATCATCTTGCAGCGATCTTGTACGTTGCTCCCATCTGTAGGAGACGAAGAATATATGGTTGGCATCTTCCGAAGCTCCCGGGCGGTGCAGGTACACTGGTCCTCGGCATTTCCCATTTTCTTTAGGTAAGATCGAAAATACGCGTGTCCAGTCAGAAACTGGGTGAGGTAATAGTCGATCTCGCCATGCTTCCTCTCTGCCCACGGCTGCATCTGCTTGACGAGCCTTCTTGTCCAGCGACCTCGCTGTTCTTGCTCCTAAGCTCTCTGCCAGCATCTGGCTTCGGGACGCTCGATGTGCAGCTTCACCACCTACCTCCTTCTTCTTCCTGTGAAAGATGACTTGCCGAGAACGTCAATCGGCATCACTCCGGCAACGACCAAGACAGGCGGCTTGGAAACCCGGGTAGGCCGTTGCACGTCGTCTTTGGACCGATCATCACTCCAAGGTACTTCACCGCTTGCTTTGACTCGCCCACTTATAACAATAATATAATAATAATAATAATAATAAAATAATAATAATAATAATAATAATATCAAAACAACAATCACCTTCAATATCATATCACCAGGATTAGCGTCTTCGTTGTCTTCGATATAATTAAATAAATGTAATGAACATTAGTAGAAAGTTAGTAGAACAGGAAGGCGATAAATATAACTCGCTTACGTTTCGTATTCGTTCAGATTTTACAAAACGCGACAAAAGTTCCGCTCGGCTGTGAGTATTAAAAAAAACCCCATTTCTCTATATTCACAATAAGAGTTATATAACAGTGAAGCGTTAAATGTAAAAAAGAAGGAGGAAAAGAAAATTTCCCATGCCGGGAATCGAACCCAGGTCTTCTGGGTGAAAGCCAGATATCCTAGCCACTAGACCACATGGGACTGCGTGTTTCTTAACTGTAAACAACACACACTGCCCTACAGATGAGCACACACACACACACACACACACACACACACACACACACACACACACACACACACACACACACACATCGACTTGTTTACACCACCGTATATATTTGCATTAACACACACACACACACATATTGCAACCTTACAAGTGTTAAAAAATGAATACACTTCAGTCCACGCAACGGTATTGTGTTAATCAGCGGCTAGGTCATGGGCGTAACTTGGGGCCTAACTTTGGGAGGGGAGGGTAAAGCTTCATAAATTCAAGTGTGTAGTGGGACCATGTATATAATAAAATTAATAAAATGTATTATGTATATACAAAATTAGAAAGTTTAGTAATAATTTTTAGTTAGTAAACGAGGGACAATTTCAATTGATAATGATCATCAATCCTTTCTTCATAAGCTGTACTTCCAATTACGTTTACCTAGAAAAAATATGCTGTAGGCCTATAAATATAAACAATTTAAGTTTTTGTTCAACTGAGGTAAGTTACTTACTACATTATGTAGTATGATGGTTGAGTGGCTGGTTTTGTTGCCAATGAAGTAGGAGTCTCCTTCCTCTAAGAGTTGCTTCGGAGTCAAATTCATCTATTTTTATTTTTGAAATGTCAATTTTATGTGTTCTTTCAATGCACAGAACAGAAAGGTGATGAAGTCTTTCTTGTCGAGTAGTGTTCCCTTGTCAGCCTCCGAAGACAAGAAAAAGAGCGCTCACTGCTTTCTGAACTTACAGACACTGTCAAAAATGTTTTAAACATGTTGTTCAAGTTGGGAAAACATTCACTCAAATTTTGTTCAACAAAACTCTTTAGTCTTTGATCAAATTCATCACCAATGTTTTTATTTGCACACATACGTTAAAACACATTCAGTTCTGAATACAGTTCCTTCTCTGGCACAAAATAAATAGCACACACTAATTTTACAACCTCTTCCTCGACCTCATTTTTACTCAGAACTGAGCAAAGTGCATGAAATACTTTAAGTAAATTTTTTTAAATCTGTATGTAATTTCATTTATAAGTGTATCTAAAACGGGAAAATATACATTCTGCCTTTAGAAGTCAGAGGCTGTTTGATAATTTCCAGTTCTGTCACCACCAAGCTTTTCAGGCATTTTCTTTTTTCTTGGAACCACTGTTATAACACATCCTTCTTCTTCAGCCATTTTTCTGTTTCTTTTCATTTTGACGTATATAATTCAAATCTGTCAAACACTCTCCTTACAAGTTTCTTCGAAAGAAATAAGAATAATAAATTTTTGGCAACTAGTCGTCTGATAACAGTACAGACGTTGATAAATAGCGCGTACTGTGCTCGCAAACATAGAAACTGTCTCCTGTTTGACTTTTTGTTAGTTTTCATTTATAACAACTGGAACAAAATTTTGTAATGCTCGGAACATTGGGGGGGGGGCGAGTGCCCCCTTGCCCCCAAGTTACGCCTATGGGCTAGGTCGTAGGATTTTTGTGTGTTCGTTGCGTTAAGTATATGTGGTTGCACAATAAACGTATTTTCAAGAAAGAGAAGTGAGATGTTGATGACATGAAATAATTAATTAAAACAGTAAATGAGTCAATCAACGGTTTATTAAATATTGCAAAGAAAATTAATTGATTATTAAAATTTGAAACTAGAAAATTCAAAATATTCTCTTTTATAAGGTTACACTCTGAAAACACGACATATCTTTGTTATTCAGCACATATTAATAACATATGGTCATAAATATCTAAAACAAAAAATGGATGAACAAATTATAAAAGTTTTTCATATTGTTTGGGTGTCTGTCTTAGAATCATGATTAAAAATTGAAATCATAGGAACTCATTTATAAAAATAATATTAATTTTACCAAATAAAAATTGACCAGTTAGTATTAATATTTTAATAAAACAATATTTACTTTAACAATAATTATGATTTATTATGATACACCCACTATTAAATTAAACAGCATAAAATTATTATTTTTAACATCAACTTACAATTACGTCTTTTACTCTGAATATTTACACTATTTACATTTAAATCTGTATATTACTGTATTATCTCATATTTTGTCCTTTATGAGGTCTTTGTTTAACACAAAAATATGACACATTAACTACCGCGTGTACACTGTACTTTCACGCACAAAATTTTTTAAACTATTCGTCATACTCTCTTCGTCTACAATAATTATTTACAAAATACTGCCCTCGGTAAATATGCAAGTATTATGTATTGTTACCCGTTAGATTAGACTGGGTATATATATTAGATTAGAGCGTATGAAGTTTTCTGTTCTCCGCATACGTTAATTTAATTTACATCGCCGTTTACTTT
Organism: Magicicada septendecula; assembly: GCA_034769895.1. Classification (NCBI taxonomy): domain Eukaryota; kingdom Metazoa; phylum Arthropoda; class Insecta; order Hemiptera; family Cicadidae; genus Magicicada; species Magicicada septendecula. The sequence goes on from CM068369.1 coordinate 28,335,721, forward strand.
AATCTTCGTTACATTACATATATTTATTTAATGCTCATTTGTTAACTTTAGAAAACGTTATTGACTAATCGAAGTAATAATTATATACAAAAAAAGTACAGTGCACTCGAAAACTGTAAATAACTATGGAGTGTTTGTGTGAGTAAATTAGATTTCACAACAAGGATATACTAATAAAATTTTCCAGGTTGATTAGACCGTGATGACGACGATGACTGTGAGGATGATGATGATGATGATGATTATTATTATTATGTAATGAAGAATGTTGTGTTAGTGGTTAAAATCACAAGCAGAATGATCACTGTTGCACACCACTTTATAAAAATTATTCCGATTAGCGCTATCAAGCTTCACAGCTCATCGTCAGATCGGAAACAGCTCATCGTCAGATTTCCGATTTGACGATGAGCTGTGAAGCTTGAAAGCGCTAATCGGAATAATTTTTATATAGTGGTGTGCAACAGCGATCTTTCTGCTTATTATTATTATTATTGTGAATAATAATACTATTTTGAATCGTATTATACTGTATTACCAAAATATATATCCTTGCTTACAACACAAACTCACACCGCTGGTGTTGTCAAAACAAATAATTTCCAAAGTATTGTATTGTATTTGTATTTTTATATGAACACGTGCAGACGTTACATATAGTATTTGTATGAACACGTGCGGACGTTTCGGTCGTACGCGCGCCGGCCGCCGTCTATGACGCGGGAACTGAGTGTGGCAAGGTACAGATAAGGAAGTACTCCAAGAAAGAGAGAATAGGCAGTTAGTCAGACTGAGAGACAATAGTTGGGAGGAGCCAGTGACCTGAGTTAGTAGGGTTGGTACATTGTTTCCAGCCGTCACTAGTTGTCTAGTATTGGTTTTACTTCGCCATAGTTTGTTGGTCGACGTCTTTTGTCGTGGACTTTACCATCATCATTATGTACGCTATCTGCGTGTCAATGAAGTTAATAATGATAATTATTATTATTACAGTTACAGTTAATAACATACTTATTGTACCTCACGCCAACTCTTGTTAAACTATTATTATTCCAACTCCTTGTTTGCTTTATCCTCTACTGAAACAAGTTATTATTACTTTCCTCACGTAATTTATACAGATTTTTCTAAAGATTTAGAGCGTTTCCTAGCATTTCATTTCTTTTATTCATCACTATCATCATTATCATCAACTTCTAGAAGGATTAAATACAAACTGGTTTGTTCCGGTCACTCCAACACTTCTTCCGGCGGCCCACACCTCTCCGTACTTTTGGCTTGTAATTCGATAGTTGTTTTGGGGACGCGGCAGTTGTCCATTCGATGAATGGATATGCCAACCATTTTAGCCGATATTAGGCAATTCTGTGTAGTGTAGTCGTAATATTCAGTTCCCGCAGTATATCCGATTTCCTGTACACTCTGGGAGAGTACACCCTGCCACGTTCCTAAAACCGCTTGAATTCGACTGGCCTGGGATTTCTCTAAAGTCCATTTCTCATACCCGTAGAGAAGTGTGGGCAAGCCCATCACCTTGTAGAACTGCAGGCGTGTTTGTTTGTTTGTTTCTTCTTCTTCTTCTTCTTCTTCTTCTTCTTCTTCTTCTTCTTCTTCTTCTTCTTCTTCTTCTTCTTCTTCTTCTTCTTCTTCTTCTTCTTCTTCTTCTTCTTCTGCTTCTGCTTCTGCTTCTGCTTCTGCTTCTGCTTCTGCTTCTCCTTTAATTTATAAGGTACTCCTGTACATGACCAGCTTCACTATTCCGGTGTACAATTCCTCCGTTTTATTTTAGTCGTCGTGTCCTTTCCGTTCCTTTTAGGGTTTTCATTACACAGCCCAGTCAACTGTAAGTCGCTCGAACGTTCACGTCTAGTCGTTGTTCGTCTTACAGTCTCACTTCAGCGACTTGTGTTTGTTTTCCGGTTGACGTGGTACTAGTCCTGGTCCCTTGTTCTGCACTTGCTCACCACTATAGATCCCATTGTGCTATTTTACTTAAGCAGATTGTACGTTATTTATATTGTCGCATGACAATTTGAAGCAATTTTAGATTGTTCCCTTTAAATTTAACAAATTATTTAATTTGAAACTAGTTATCACCACGAGCCTCATTTATGACCCATTATGAACAATTCGTTTCACAGTGTGAAAATCATTTCAAATATATTTTGTATGAACGTTTATAATTATTAATGAAAGTAAATATCTAACTAACTAAATAAATAATAAAATATATAAAACAATATTATTATATTAATAATTTTGTTAAACAATCAGTAGCTGTATTTAAACAATGGCAGGATTAGTTTTCAATTCTCTAAGAATTACCATCATATGATTTAGACCCCTTAAATAAAAGTTTATCGTCGTCGTCGTAACTTTACAGTGTAGGCTTCTAGCCTGTTCCGTCTTCATTGCAGCCATCTCTTCTAGGGCCTACCCACAAATGTTCTCAGAAGTTTAATGCAGAAAGTTGTGTTAGTGGTTATAATCACAAACAGAATTATCACTGTTGCACACCACTATAGAAAAATTATTCCGATTAGCGCTTTCAAGCTTCTCAGCTCATCGTCAGATCGGAAATCTGAAGATGACTTCCGATCCGACGATGAGCTGAGAAGCTTGAAAGCGCTAATCGGAATATTTTTCCTATAGTCGTGTGCAACAGTGATAATTCTGTTTGTCACAGATGTTCTGTCAACTGGTTTGTAGTCTACAGCGGGCTTTACAAGCCTCTGGCGGTCCATTCTGTAGACATGCTCCATGCACTGCTGCTTTTGCTCTTCTGCCTTATTGATGGAGAATATATCCAGTTCGGCCCTTATGTGTTTATTACGCATTCGATCCCTTAGATGACGATAACCACTCACGTGTCTAAAAAAATTCATTTCAGCGGTTTGTATAAGCTGCTTTTCTTTCCCAGTTATCGTCCATGTTGCACTAGCGTATGTAAGAACAGGTATCGCCCTTACTTTATAGAACTTCATTTTAGTATCAGTTCTTGTTTTGTAACTTAGTGTTCGTTGTATTGATACTTATTTACTTTTTTATTCTTATCATTATCATCATCTTAATAACTTATGCTACAACCAAGAAAAGCAAAGTGCGACACCTGCTCTAAAATCTTATTTCCAACAACTATTTTGGAACGGATTGAGGATTTCCCTTTAAAGGGCATAACCTTTGTCTTACTCTGAGATATTGTTACGGCGGTCTAACTGATCGTCGTATGGTATAGTGGGAAACAAAATACAACACACCAATAAAATCACTAATATCCAGCTTTAATTGTCGACAAGATAGTATCTTACAACAATTCAGGTAAAAATTGTCCACACGCAATAATAATGTCAACTATAAAGAATTCCGCATTAATTAGAACCCAACAACACTTCGCTATAAATACTCGATCGGCGCTAAAGAAATCGCTCAACACCACTGAACTGACAAACCGGCTGCAATGAATTTGTATAGGTAGCGCACGCCTTCTAGAAATCTTCCGTGCTCAATGTGCACGTCACTTAATGCGTATTCAAGTGTTCTGTAGGGTACTCTGGACCGTACTTTAACGCGGCCTTCACTGAGGCAACACCTGCCTCATCGAGGACTCTCTCGGCTATTCTAGGTGGTTCCATTCGTTTCAATATTTTAAATATGTCCCACGTACACGGTTCAAGAAAATTATTTTAAACATCTTTTAACATGATATTGTTTTTAGGCTGGGGGGTCATTCCACAAAATGCGTGATGCAAAATGTGTAACGTCATCGAAAAATGTAACGCTTCCACACTTTCGATTCCCCACAGTATAGAAATCTTCGGTCTCTGCCGTTTTAACATGATAGTGTTTGTTATATAGTAAATATATTTGTTATATAGTAAATATTTGTTATATAGTTATATAGAAAACATGATAATGTTTTCCACAAAATGCGTGATGCAAAATGTGTAACGTAATCGAAAAATGTAACGCTCCAGGGGATGTTAGTAATAAATAAATTTGGTCACAGTGAAATAAGATGCATATCAGTGTACATTGTTCAGTGTTAGTCGTGATGTCTTCCATTGAACGTGTGCGACGCCTGCGTCATCGACAACGAGAAGACAGAGATCGTGAAGAATTAAATGAATTCTTGATGAATACTCCGTTCTCATCAAATACAACTGAAGATGAGAAAATTCGCGCGTTTCAAACATTACATATAAACATTACATTTAGTTTATGCACATTATACGTTTCAAAAGCATAAAAATGTTTCATGCTTCGATGTTTCGGTTTCGTCGTAATTCTTCTTTTTTTGCATGAAGGTTTGTAATGATTAACAAAATGAAATAAGTAAATAAACAAATAAATAAGAAAATATACAAAACAATATTATTATATTCACAATACTACTAAACAATCCGTAGCTTTGTTTCAACAACTTTAGGAAAAATGTTTAATTCTATAAGAATAACCATAATGTGGTGTAGCAGTTGGTACTGTTCCAATAACCGTACCCGCACTCATTTTCAATATTTTAATTATGCGATTATTGGCATCGACATGTACTGTAGTTAATGTCGCGTATAATAACCATCGTGTGGTGTAGTATTTGGTACTGTTCAAATAACCGTACCCGCACTCATTTTCCGTATTTTGAATATGAGATTATTGGCATCAATATGTAGTTAATATCGCGTATAATTTTAGTTAGATAATAGGAATCGTGAAAATTAATTTTTGTACGTTATAAAATAGTTTTTTTGACGATTGCAGACGATTCTAATCGTGTTTTATTTTCATATTTTCTACGAAAAATATTTCTAGCAATAATATAACTCCGACGCGTGCCTGTGACCCCAAAAGTTGGCGTTGTTAGGTTAACATGCAAATTAAAATTACACATGGAAACCAATATGCCTTTAAAATAATACTCGCTTTTTGTCAAATCTACGTAAAAAAACCAACTCGAAGTAAGGCGGGATAGACCAGGGGTTACTATAGGCTACATGTGATCCCTAGATACGAGGTGATCCCTTGCCTGTTACTATACATGTGACAGAACTCGTTTTCCAACAGTGCTAATTTTTTCTAATAATTATCGTTTTTGTGCGCATTACAGGCAAAACAACCAACTTAAAATAAGGCTATTACTACACATATCTCCCTTTTCATGGCAGAACTACTTTTCCACTAGTACTCGGTTTTTGTGCAGATCACTGGAAAAGCAACCAAAAGGAAGGCAGGATGCTTTAAAAGTCCCCATTTGTTTTGTGTCTCGTACATAATTTGCTTCCAGTGAAGTTTTTGAGATTTTAGTGAATAACGTAAATGAATATTGTCTACCCAACGAATAACAAATCTTGTTTTCATTTGTTAATATGTTGTTTTTTGTTTTAATCTTAGGTACTATTAAGAAATAATTATATTTTTCACTTTTTCTAAAAAATACGTTATGTTCTTTATTTTAATGTTTCTCTCTTTCGAGTATTCTGTGCACACATTAGATGTCATATTTTTCCCAACCATGTCTTTTATTTCTTTAAAAAGTAAGCTAAAAATCAAAAACCATTATTTCCATACACCACAAATGAAAACAACACATATTTTTGCTTTACATTAAAAAATATAATAATTTACAATTGTACACTTCTTCTTCTTCACATCGTAGTGCATAGATACAATCGCATATTCAAAACATCGAAAATGTAGCGCGGGAACGGATATTTGGACAGTTCCGACCGCTTAAATAAAAGTTGTATAACTTAATTAATTACCATCCAACAATACTGTCCAGATTATTTTGGATGGAATAGGAAACAAAGATTCTGTTTAGCCGATACTTGTGGTATGTTAAGACGCAGTCACGCACTACACACACACACGCGCGCGCGCGCAACAAACCGTGTCACCGCCTCTCTCCGTCGTCACCAAGTTATGAGTCCAAATAACAGTCGTCTTGGAAACCGAAGAATTAGTCAATAGTGGAGACACTCAATGGAATTCCTTATTGTGTACAATTTATTGACAACAAACAATGTCGCTAACAGTAATATTACTAATATTTTGCTAATTTTGTAGCAGCAACGTTGCAAGTTGCTGACAATACTAACGTCGGTACCGTGGAATACTTTCATTTATTGCAACCCTTGACCCAATAAGTTTGTTCCCGATCAACCGTGTGGAGACTTATGGTGTACATCAAATGAAAACAAAAGACTATATGTGTTAACTTTACTACGATGTTAGCCTTCAATAATTAACTAAACAAGACAAAGTTCTTATCAGACGAAATAAGCGAAAGTTTAACTATTATAATGCGTGGATCAAAATGTAGCAATATTTACTAATAAATTTACACTTAAGTATAAAATCCAACTAAAAAAAAATGTAACAAAAATTACGTAATCAACGAGATTTTGTTTCATTTGGAGTAATAAGCTTTCTATATTTCAATTTTTTTCAAAACGTCAATGATATCCTTCCCTAACAACTAATTTTTAATACTTTTTAGAACAAATTTAATTAGTCACTGAAATTAATAAGTTTCTCGTTCTCTCTTGAATCGGAGACGGAACGAGAATATTAGACACGATTTAAACATTTTATCATTGCACCAGAAGATTGAAGACCACAGAAGGAAATGGTGTGAACACTTGAATCGCATACCTGTGGCTGCCTTGGGTTATCACCCTACTGAGAAGAGAGATGTCGGTAGACCGAGGAGGAGATGGGTTCCGGAACAGGTCTAATGCCTAGTCCTTGGAGTGGTGATGATGTTGATGATGAAATTAATAATAATAGACTGAAATAAATATGTAATTTAATTTATAACCGTTTTCAAAACATTTTGTATAATTCGTAACTGTAATTCTCATTAATATTTTACTTGATCTTTATAAAAATCGCTGTAAATTTGGTACTAATGACAGTCAAAATGTAAATCCAAAGCACTGATTTTCGTAATAGAAGTAGTAACTCTTCTGACTATTATTCACCTTGTTATTTCAATTAGCAGTCTCTATAATTTCCAACTTTCTCGTGCTTACTTGCTGAACTGCTACCTGTCATACTTTGGACAAGGGCTTTCGTTGTCTCCACCATTATCAACTCCTAAACCACGAACAAATAATTCGTTCGGGTCGTGGTTTAGGATTTGATAATGGTGGATACACTGAATGGCCTCGTTCGGAGCATGACAGGTAGTTCTTCTGACTATGTAATTATCTTCTCCTTCTGAAGCGCTACACCCATCTTGAACCTACACTTTCATGTCTTTGTGTCAGGAGTCTTCAGTCCCTCACTCCCCCTTTTCCAAATACGTTCCACTTTTGGAAATCGTCTTTTCGATCTTCATATGCTCTTCACTACTCCAAATTATTCATCCAAGAAACTCTTTAGATATCTTGGATTCCCCATGCCGCTATAATCCAATTCTCCATCAGTTAGAAAACTTTATTATATAAGTTTTATTTTTGGCTATGGCGTCTGACTTACAGTTATTCTGTGTGCCTCAGTGTTTTCATTCTTTTACAGGTATCAAATTTTTTTATTACGAATTTTTGTGATGTAACATAAAACTTGTAGAATGAATCCTAATGTAAGTATCCAAACTACTAAAGTAAGTTATTTCTAACTTAGAAGAGAACATTACTACTAAACCTTCCAAACTAGTAAAGAATATATCCTTACTTTATTATTGAACTGATCAGAGTTCTGTACAACTTCAATTATTTGTGAACATATTTTTAGAACGGTCTCACTGATCGTCGTATGGTGTAGTAGAAAGCAAAATACAAGACACCAATGAAGGCACTAATAACCAGCTTTAATTATCACAAGTACAGTTTATAATCAACAAGTTATTCAATAAGATTATACTCGTACAATAAATTAAATTAATTTGTTGACACACAATAATAATGTCAGCTAACAGTGTCCCTCACAATTATAAAACACATAACACTTCGCCACAGTATGTCGAACCTCACTGGAATAAATCGCCACTAAAACTGAAACTAAGCGTCGTTGAATTCTTATATTTACACCCCGCTGAGATTCCAGAATAATCCATAATACGCGTCAACACTACACTAGAGCGTAATTGCTTGCGGCCTTGAACACAGCGCGCGCGACCGGTGATTCTGGAACAGTCTCGGCTACGGACGCGTGACAAGTGTCATGTAATTGTAATGTCATGTAATCTCAGAGTAGCAGCAGTATGTACGCACGCACACATTACAGCCGGGCTCCGCTGGAATAGCCGACAGACACGTAGAATGTTGTATGATGCCGTAACAGTATCCTATGTATAATGTGTTAATGTTGGTTTCATTGGAAGCACTTTTCCGAAGAGGTTGTTTGCCGTTGAATAATGGCAGATACACAACTAAATTAATGGTGGTTACTAAACACGTAGGTTTCACACACACAAAAACAGAATAAATATTAAGTGAATGATGAAGCATTGAAATGTACTTTGACTTATGTACTGACACATGTTATAATCTTGTCGCGTGATGTAATATCATCATCAGCCGTGGGTCTTGGCCTCCTCCAAGATTCGATTCCATTCCTCCCTATTGCGTGCCATGGCTTCTTATGTTCAGCTTTCTGAGGTCCTCCACTATCTCGTCTTTGAATCTACTTCGGGGTCTTCTCCTTGCTCTACTACCCATTGGTTTTGTATGGTGTCCTTCCTCCATTGTCTCTATATGTCCAACCCACCTTAGCCTGTATATTTTGATTATCCTGACAATGTCCGCCTCTTTGTATAGATGGTATAGTTTATAATTATAGCGGCTGCGCCTCATTCCATTTTCTTGTACTTCTGTAAATATTGTTTTTAGAATCCCCTCTTAGAAAGCAACCCAGAAGTCTCTTTCTATTTTTTGTCATCGTCCAGGTTTCTGAAACATATGTCAGCACTGACCTGATAAGTGTTTTGTCAATTTTGCACTTCGTGCTTCTTGAGATGAAGCTAGATGCCAGATCCGTTTTTAATCCATAATATGATTTATTTGGGAGATATATTGTTCGTCTTATTTTAGTGTTGGTGTCGTTAGTGCTGTTTATCTGGGAGCCAAATATATGAACTCTTTTACTGCCTCTATATTTTTGTGTGCCTATTTAAGGTTTTGTAGGGTTGAGTTTAATGGTAGTTTGTTGTTTTACATATATTTTGTTTTTCCAAGTTTATCTGCAGTCCGATTTTACTTGAGGCTTCCTCTAATGCTGCAAAGTCACTAATGAGATGTCGTTTTGTCCTGGCAATTACATCAATATCATCTGCGCATGTTAAAAGTTGTATACTTTTGCTTAGGATCGTACCTCTTGTGTTTATTTGGGAGTCTCTTATCGCTTTTTCTAGTGCTAGATTAAATAATAAGCATGACAGGCTATCTCCTTGTCGGAGTATATTTTGAGCTGTGAACGAACGTGACACAGTTTTCTGCACTTTACTTTACATTTTGCTTTCGAGAGAGAATCTTAGATTAATTTAATCAAGTGTGTTTGTATCCTGCATTCCTTCAATGTTTTATACAGTGCCATTCGGGCTACACTTTCATAAGCGCTCTTAAAATCAATGAATAAGTGGAGTGTTTCTATACCAAATTCTCGTGTTTTCTAGGACCTGTATAACCATGAAGATTTGATCGACTCGTGATTTAATATACTCTAGTATATAAACATCTGTCTATACTGAGGGAGACCAGTTTCCTTGGGGAGTGAAACTGGAATAATCACTGCTTTCAACATATGACGGTTTCTCCGAATTTAAATGGAAGTTTATGTGAACAATATCGTTTAGTGCAATAACAACCCGACCAGACCAACGGACAATCAGACGACTGCCAGTCGGCGGTTTGCCGCGTTGCTATTCATGAATTCGCTCACTGTATAATTTGCGTCGTATATTTTGTTGCAACACTTGTCATTTCTACAGTTTCTCCTCTCAACAAAAACAGTTTTCTTATTTCGTTCCATAAACGTTTATCACTATGTACGTCTGTCATACTGAAGTGCGTATTTGCATTGCTGTTGTTTAACGTTTACAGAGTTGAGTAATGCAAGATTATCCTTCACGTGCCGTACTCATTTCAAAAAATTAATGTTTACACTATATTTTTACTCAAAAAAAAGTTTAGCGTCAATTTGAAACCTACTCAATTTTTTGTTAAATTTGGTTTCTGTTTCAGCTCTTGTAATGGTAATTAATATGCGTATTAGTTCTTGGTATCCAAGTCACGTATGAATAGTAAATTATTATAAATAAATCACCTTATATCCGTCGTGTGGCTTCGTTACGTCGATTAAAATGACGCGTTTCGGAACATCTGCTCCATCATCAGATTAAATCGCTCTATTGAGTTCGTTAACAGTTAAAATCACATGTTACACATAATTGTCCACTATGTAATTCACTCGCTTTCTAAATGGTGCGCACCACGACGAAGCCGATCGGACACTGAATTATTATCTGAGTGATTACGCCTAAGCAGGTTCAATGCTGTATCGTATAGCGGGTTTGATTTAAAATTTAAGTGGTCATTCAATTTAAATTTAAAATTTAAACAGCCGAGACTTCATATTGAACATGTGATATTATACATGTGATTTTAACTGTTAACGACCTCAATAGAGCGATTTAATCTGATGATGGAGCAGATGTTCCGAAACGCGTCATTTTAATCGACGTAACGAAGTCACACGACGGATATAAGGTGATTTATTTATAATAATTTACTAATGATAATTCGCCAAATAATAGCAAAAAATACTTAAAAGTGTATGCCGATAGAAAAGCAATATTATTATGTTATTTATCACAATCAACAATTATATGTAATGAATAATGGGCCACTCTCAAGAAATAAAGAGCAGAATCGAAAAGGCAAGAGCAGTGTACACTGGAATGAGCAGTTTATTCAAAAGCCACGTTTTAACAATAAACACAAAGATGCGACTTTTACGCTGCTACGTATTCTCGGTTCCTTTCTACGGTGTAGAATCTTGGACTTTGACTGAACCCACAACTAAAAAATTGGAATCTTTCGAAATTTGGCTTTACCGTAAAATACTGTGCATTTCATGGACAGCACATATAACTAATGTTGAAGTTCTTAGAAAGATGAAGAAAGAAAGGGAAGTTATTATCACAGTGAAGATAAGAAAGCTTTAGTATCTGGGACATCTCATGAGAAATGAACAGAGATTTTACTTATTGGAGTCCACACTACAGGGAAATGTACTTGGAAAGAGAGGAGTTGGGCAACGGAGAATATCATCGCTGAGAAATTTAAAGACCTGGTTTGTCATGAATACAACCGACTTATTCCGTGCAGTAGTAGGCCTACAGAAAGTTAAAATAGTCTCTATGATATCCAAAAATCGAAACGGATAGGAACTATCAGAAGAAGAAGATTATGTAAATATTTAATTTAGAATCTATAAAAATATATAGAGTCACCTTTTACATCTTAAAACAACGTTATGTACATTGTTAAGGGGTTTATTTAAAAACAGTCAATTTTTAATGAACAACACACAACACAGCGATTGTTTAAAATTTGTTACAAAAATCCTATTTAAATACTAAGGGTATCTGTCTGAAGGGACTGTGGTCAGTTGCGACCCAATCATACAAAACCTGGCCAGTTGTGACCGAGGTGAAAATTTGGACATGGTCTATTGCGACCCTGTCAATGGCAACAGAAAATATCCTACTATCAGCTACAGAGTATAGACTGCGTCTATCAAAGCCGTGTGAAGGCTCACGCTTGGAATGGTAATGCGTCCAGCTGTTTCCATTGTTTGAGCCTGTATACTGTTGCGACCAATCAACATCCTATAGTAGTTGCTATAGTAGAGTGAAATTTATCGTGTCATAAGGTGGTGCCGATCGTGACAAACATCCCCCTTTTCTTACAGAATACAGAAATGCAAAATTCTTACATCTGCATTGTTACAATACAGAATTTTAATTATAATTCCAGTTATTCCTAACCTTACCTAACCTAACGTAACCTAACCTAACCCAAATTAACCTAACCCACAGTAACCTAATCTACCTAAAATATTAGAAGAAATTACTCGTTCTCGTACAAATAAGAAGTTGCAGAATTAAAACCTCATTGAACGTTGGAACAGGAAAGTTTCTACTAATTGCCATGGATTCGGTCAGGTCGTTTGGTCGCAACCGACCGAGACCGGTTTCCGTCTAAAGTTTCCAGTTAGCCAAGGCAAAACATACGCGTACAACCATCGGTCTATTGCGAATTCGTTGCGGAAATAATTTTTAGACATATTTTTGCATATATCCGTTTTATGAGTTTGTCAAAATTGTTTTATGTGGATGGGTAAGTTAGAGGACCAGGACTCTTCTGTAAGGGGTCACCATTCCACTGTCAAAGCTAACTGTAAGTTGGTAGAGTTACTGGCTTTTGAAGGGATCAAAGTGATGGATTTTAGAAGAATGGATTGAAAATATAAAATGAAATAATAAGTGCTCTAAAAATTGAACAAATATCTCACTTCTAATGTCTATCATTGGAAATCTAAGTATGACATTATGCATAGCAGCAATGATTACATAAATGCTAAAGATATTGACTAATACTAAAATTGGTTAACTGAGCGTGGGGAACTATGAGTGGGGATCGTACACATTAGGCAGGAAAACGAGAAAAGAAACACAAGTTCTTTAAATTGTGTCTGAAAATTGGGTAAAAACGGGAAGAGATGTAAGTAGGATGTAGAGATGTAAGTATTGTAATCCAAGTTTATGAGATAAAGTTCCACCGTTATATGCAGAGATGCTCACGAGAGAACGAGGACAGACGCAGAAAACTAAAAGTTTCATCAATAAATGACAAGATTGTTGACTATCGAAACGTCATATGGAAATGCTGACAGGTTGCTTAGGAAATCCATAGTTTACAAAGCAAAAGAGCAGCGACTTTCTGGAAGAGTGAGGAAGAGATAGCTTAAACTAGCTGGCAGGAACGGATGATATCATCTAATCCTCGAAGGGAGAATTTACTTATCCCTAAAGCTAAATACGTGTTGGTGCAGTCAAAAATTCCTGTCCAATGCAGTTCTCTTCATATATGCACAAGTACTATCTCACCTCACTGATCGTACTTCCGAAGTATGACAAAATAGGCCACCTCCCCCCCATCTCTTGGCCATTACCTTTCCTTCAAGAATGTTTTTCTGAAAGGAATTATGTCGGAGCACAGGCTAAAAACCTTAGGAAACCCATTTCTCCTTAGGTGCTTTCAAAATATCTTTGTTACTCCATCTCCCACCGAGTTTGTTTTGGCGAGTGTCCTCAAAAACGACGATTCCGCGGCTTTAAGTCTTCTTCTCTCTTGCGCTCTCCCCGACTTCCAGGCTCACACTTATACAATAAAGCACTTAAAGCAAAGGACTTAAACGACGGGTTACCTTTTCTTAATATCGGATATGGTTATTATGTATTTAAAACCATTGTTAGAAGTATCATGACTTACGGCTCAGAAGTTTGGACTATTAATAAACACACTAGAACAAAATTAATGACATCATAGATAGATTTTTGGAGCCATTCGGGAAGAATATCCAGACGTAAGAAAATTAGAAATGAAGTCATTAAGGACAGAATGAATATAAAAAATTCAATTGTTGATTTTATTCAAACAAAAAAATTACAATGGTATGGATACACGAAAAGAATGGCACAGGAAAGATTGCCAAGGAAAGTTATGGAATGGACCCCGCCAGGAAGAAGGAAAAGAGGAAGACCACCTATCACCTGGATACAAGAAATTCAGACTATATTGAGGTAACGAGAAATTGAAGACGCTCTCTGGATGGACAAGCAGCAATGGAAGATCAATCTTCTACTAACTTCAATCACTTCTGTAACCTTTGGTTCCGGAAAAATGTGTAAGCATTGTACAGCCGGAATAATAATAATAATTACTATGCAAAATGATCCTTTTTGTTGCGGAAGGCTTGTTTTACCTTTAACAAAAAGTCGAAGGAGGGCGAACAAGAAGAAGATATTTGTGTGGCATCAACGATCGATGCCAACAACATTTGAGCTCGCGCGTGAGGCAGGAAGTAGGTAGACGCATAAATAGCAATTATTGTATACAGACAGACAAGAGGTCGTTAACTTCTCAACTTGTTGATGTTGTCTTAAATAATTGGTGTTCAGAGAATTTGAGAATGAGAGAAGGTGAACTGGCAGACTGGCACATTGAGGTTGGTGAGTGAAGGTGTACAAGTAATTAAAATGGTGGGAAACTAAAGATAACAAACAATAGATATTTAAGTCAGATAAACGGCGAGATAGCTATTACAAAGAGAGGGAGAAAGGTAGAGAGAGAAGGGTATAAATGGTGTATGATCGAGGGAAGGAAAATCGATCGAAACCCCCAGCCAGACATCAGACTGACGTCAAGATAATTGGATATATTCAAATGCATTCGTGGTAGTATTTTAAACTGTACAAAGTACAGTTTAAGATTTGTAAATCCAACATTATCGTGTACAAGCGAAATGCTGAAATAATATTATCAGTAAAATGTTGTTTAAACAAACTGAAATTGTTACACGTGAAATGACTTTACATAACGTGATTTAACTGTTATATCATTTTCATCGATTATTTAGGCTTTCACTGCCGGCGTTTTAATTGTACAAACTACTGTCCGGGCTGTAAAGTCGTGGTCTTACATTGTACAAACTACTGTCCTGGCTGTAAAAACGTGGTCTTACATTGTACAAACAACTGTCCTGACTGTAAAGTCGTGGTCTTACATTGTACAAACTACTGTCCGGGCTGTAAAGTCGTGGTCTTACATTGTACAAACTACTGTCCGGGCTGTAAAGTCGTGGTCTTACATTGTACAAACTACTGTCCTGGCTGTAAAGTCGTGGTCTTACATTGCACATACTACTGTCCGGGCTGTAAAGTCGTGGTCTTACATTGTACAAACTACTGTCCGGGCTGTAAAGTCGTGGTCTTACATTGTACAAACTACTGTCCGGGCTGTAAAGTCGTGGTCTTACATTGTACAAACTACTGTCCTGGCTGTAAAGTCGTGGACTTACATTGCACATACTACTGTCCGGGCTGTAAAGTCGTGGTCTTACATTGTACAAACTACTGTCCGGGCTGTAAAGTCGTGGTCTTACATTGTACAAACTACTGTCCGGGCTGTAATGTAAAGTCGTGGTCTTACATTGTACAAACTACTGTCCGGGCTGTAAAGTCGTGGTTTTACATTGCACATACTACTGTCCGGGCTGTAAAGTCGTGGTCTTACATTACACAAACTACTGTCCGGGCTGTAAAGTCGTGGTCTTACATTGTACAAACTACTGTCCGGGCTGTAAAGTCGTGGTCTTACATTGTACAAACTACTGTCCTGGCTGTAAAGTCGTGGTCTTACATTGCACATACTACTGCCCGGGCTGTAAAGTCGTGGTCTTACATTGTACAAACTACTATCCGGGCTGTAAAGTCGTGGTCTTACATGGTACAAACTACTGTCCGGGCTGTAAAGTCGTGGTCTTACATTGTACAAACTACTGTCCGGGCTGTAAAGTCGTGGTCTTACGTTGCACAAACTACTGTCCGGGCTGTAAAGTCGTGGTCTTACCTTGTACAAACTACTCTCCGGGCTGTAAAGTCGTGGTCTTACGTTGTACAAACTACTGTCCGGGCTGTAAAGTCGTGGTCTTACGTTGTACAAACTACTGTCCGGGCTGTAAAGTCGTGGGCTTACATTGTACAAACTACTCTCCGGGCTGTAAAGTCGGGTCTTACATTGTACAAACTACTGTCCGGGCTGTAAAGTCGTGGTCTTACATTGTACAAACTACTGTCCGGGCTGTAAAGTCGTGGTCTTACATTGCACAAACTACTGTCCGGGCTGTACAGTCGTGGTCTTACGTTGTACAAACTACTGTCCTGGCTGTAAAGTCGTGGTCTTACCTTGTACAAACTACTCTCCGGGCTGTAAAGTCGTCGTCTTACATTGTACAAACTACTGTCCGGGCTGTAAAGTCGTGGTCTTACGTTGTACAAACTACTGTCCGGGCTGTAAAGTCGCGGTCTTACCTTGTACAAACTACTCTCCGGGCTGTAAAGTCGTGGTCTTACATTGTACAAACTACTCTCCGGGCTGTAAAGTCGTGGTCTTACATTTTCAACAACAAACGTTTCAACCTCACCATTGTAGGACATCTTCATTGTCATAAAGGACTTAGAAACGTACTGATAAGATATCCGTCAGTTAGACCACAATGCTGTGGCAAAGAGCCACACAGGCCACATTGAGCCTTTGCCACAGTACTGTGGTGTCACTGACGGACATCTTGTCAGTACATTTGTAAGTTGTTTGTGACACTGAAGATGGCCCCCTATGCCAATGTTGAAATGTCTGTTGTTGAAAATGGAAGAGACCACGACCTTACAGCCCGGACAGTAGTTTGTACAATAACATTTCTATGTTACTCACAATTTCTGGAGTTATGTTTTTTTTTGCTAAAAAAGCATCAACATTTGAGTAAGATAAACGTATTATTATTATTATTTTTTTTTAACAACAAGCATTCTACCAGTTTGTGTATCCTCACGAGGCCTGACTGAGAGTGCCTTGTGTATGAGTTGTCAAATTTATGTTGTCAGGATCTAAGAATTTTATAAAGTCACATATTTCTGGTAATGATGCATTATTTGTAATTCAAAAAATAAGAGAAAAGGCAATTGACTTCCGCAAACCAGCTTTGGTGTCTGATAGATCTCAAGAAGGCACTTGATAGTATCCGAGTGTCGAACGTATTAACAACGAGGAGTCCCAATCGACACCACAAAGCTAATAACAGAGATCTACACGAATACTTCAATGAGAGTAAAAGCCAATGGCAAATTATCAGATAATATACTTGTAACAAAAGGAATCAGGCGGGGGATTGCCTAAGTCCCATACTCTTCATTGTAGTTATGTATGAAATTATTAAGGAGGTAAAGCCGTTAGGCTAAGCAGATTAACCATTAGGCTGACTAGGCTGTAGCCTAGGGCGTGACACTTTGGCGGGCGCAAAATGTTAGCTAAAAAATAATACAATTTTACAGCTAAATGTAAAATTAGTAATAAATTACAAGGATAAAAGTTTGAGTTCATTTTGAACACAGGCTCCTGTTTGCGAGAAATTATGGTAAAACTGTACATAAATAATAGAAGTGCTTTCCAAACTGTTTTCTCCGGTTATGAGTAATCGGCGGCCGGCGCTCATAGAACTATGCCTTATAAAAGTCATGCAAACTACAAATGGTTGAAGATGTAACTCTAAAACAATCTCTGAAAAATAGCCTCAGTTTTCAATTCTTGAGACTATATCCAAAAACAGTAAGATATTTGAATTATTCGTAACTAAGAAATATATTGTAGGGTGTTTAAAGCTTAATTCAGCCCCTTGGAAATAAACGTGAGAGTAGCCTATGGGAGGTGAGGGGGGCGCTAAAATATAATTAGCCTAGGGCGCCAAGATACGTTAATCCGGCCCTGGGTAAAGCATATGAGAGGATATATGATATAGGGTAGAAATGTGTTTAATATTACATGTTGTGCAGACGACGTTATTCTAATCGCAAAAAATGAAAATGACTTACAAAGATTTGTGTATAATTTTAACAAAGCATGCCAGAAATAGAACATGAAGATAGCGGAAGAGATAACAAAATCAATAACAGTTTCACATGACTCATTAAGGTGTAAGCTTGTGATAGATGACAGAATAATAGAACAATCAATGCAGATAGTCTACTTAGGAATACGGTTTACAAGTAAAACAATAGGGCAGATGAAGAAATAGAACAACAATTAATGAAAACAAGAAGAATTGCTGGATGCATGAATAACCTAATATGGAATAATAAATACCTCATACAAGAAGGGTTTACAAAAGCACAATATTTCCAGTAATATCATACGCATCAGAGACCAAGCAACAGCTCAAAGAAAACACAAACTATAGAAATGACTATATTACGGAGGGTGCTAGGAAAAACAAGTTCAGATAGGTTGCCAAACAATAGTATAAGAGAAATATGTAATGTAACAGATATTAACTCTTGGACTGTGGAAAGACGAAGGATATAGAATGAACATATATCAAGAATGGATGACACAAGGCTAGTTAAAAAGGTAAGAGATAGCCAAACCAAACACCAAGATGAGAATTGGTCGGCCAAGGAAGAGATGTGGAGTGACAGCATTTAGGTCCGTTGTTATAGAACAGGACAGAGTCCTAACAAGGAAGTTAAAGAAGAAGAAGTAGAAGAAGAAGAAGAAGGCAGATATTTCTCACCGCCGTAGATAACAAACAGACTCCAAACTGTAATGACTTTTACTTGATTTGTTGCCTTTACGTTTGTACAGTAAGATTGAAAAATACCATTAGCAGCCAGCAGCGATAAATCGTATTTGATACTTTGCGGTATTCACTGCAGATCGTCAGTGAATTACACTTAAGCGTGATCAAAGCGATTAAATCTCTCTGTGGTGCTGCGCTGTTGCAGCAGGTCTGGGTCAGCTATGACGCGACGGTATCAACTGTACTAAATCAATTTGTGTTTACGGGTCGCATAAATGTAACCTTTGGCTTAAAAAAACTGTCCAATGCCACCCCTCCCCCTCTCTCTCTCTCTCTCTCTCTCTCTCTCTCTCTCTCTCTCTCTCTCTTGTGTGTTTGTCTACCTCTCTTCTTGTATGTGCTAATTTCTGTTATGTAAATGGTTATAAATTGTAATACATTAAACTACATTTGTATTAATACTAATATATTATTAATATATTGTTACATTATATTCTAATTTCTAATTTTATTATAAAACTATCCTTATGCAAGTATTTATTTTCCTTTTTTTTAGTTATATGCATATTTCGTTGACACGTTTGTTTGTCGTCGTCGTCGTCATCATCATCATCATCATCGTCGTCGTCGTCGTCGTCGTCGTCGTCGTCATCAGCGTCGTCGTCATCATCATCGTCGTCGTCGTCGTCGTCGTCGTCGTCGTCGTCATCAGCGTATTCAAAACAAGTTTAAATTAAAACTTTAATTTGCTTATTTATTCGATACCATGTTTATTTTCATTAGCTGTTTATGTATGTTAATTTACATATTTAATGACAAATTATAGTACCATCTCTGTTATATAAAATATTTATACAACTTATTTAATTATTATTAATCAAAGAAATAAACAAACAAAAAAATGAATAAAATATGTTTGTCACTGAGGATGGTGACCGTTAACAAAAAAGGCAAATGAAACACAATTAGAACTAAAGGTAAATTTAAAACAATTGGAAAATTTGAATATTTACGCACAGCAACATTCATGGAAGGGAAAGATGAGTAACAAAACTGTAGACAGAATAACAGCAGTTAGAAAGATAGCAGTAAAGAAAAATTCGTTTGTAAGTAATCGTAAAATCTGGAAGGAAACAAGAATTGAAATGTGTTGTTGTTGCTATCCAGTGGTATGTGTATGTGCGCGTGCGCGCGCGGGCGTGTCCAGATCATACCATCAAGCCTCTACCTTTCCAATAGAGGACCCGCAACATCGTTTAGATTCTGTTTATGAGGATAAAAACGTCCCGGCAAATGATGCACCGGTCTATTGACGATGCTAATCCGGACAATCCGGTCCTATGTAGGACAATCGGTGCAAGATTGGAGTCGAATTAGACCAGTAGATGATCAGTATAATGCAATTTGTACAATATGAAAAGGATTTTAGTATAATGAGCTATGTTTTTACGTTTTTTTTCTGCTACAGCCTCTCTGAAGTGTACTTTTCTTATGCATACTTTTATATCCGTAGTATTCCACATTGCCTATTTGCTATCGTCTTATATCTTATATCCTGATTTGTGTACTATGGTCAGGCCTTTGTTACCCACGTTATCAGCCTATTCAATTTCCTACACACCAGCCTGAAATGATCTGTATTGTACGGTGACCGTTTTACCTTAAACTGTTAATGTTACGTGTCTAATTTCATCTGTTTGTTCTGATTTTATTAGATGGTTATTTATCTCTTCAGTAGTTGATTTTGATTCAGTTAACACTACTATTCTGTTGTTCGTTGCAGGCCTGATGAGAAATTGTGTTAGGGTTCTTATTGCTGTGACCTCAGCGTCTGAGTTCGTTGAAGACAGGGCCCAGGCTCAGAACTGGAATATTCGGGAAAACAGTTGTTCACATAATTCCATGTAGGTCAGAGCCATGGACAGTTATCGAAAAAGAAGGAAGAAAGAATAAAATAGACGCTGAAAATTACATTCTTAAGAAAAGTAAACAATAAAAAATTCATAGTCAAAATAAGAAACAGTGCATTTTGAGTAAGAATAAAAATAAAACTTGGCGCAGGCCGGAAGAGTGGTTTAGTTTGCAACTCACATCGCAACGGTTGTGCTGGAATCGTGAATTGAGTCATTGCAAGGCCTGGAGAAAAAGAGTGAGTCACTTTTTGAAGAGAAAGGATTGAATCACTTTCCTCTGGAGGAAGAAAAGCAACTCGCAGAACTTGAGTCAGGCCAAACACTTCAACTGAAATATGATGAACTGTCGTTTCTCAGATTTTGGATGTGAGCCAGGAAGAGTCTCAATAACAGCACTTAATACCACCTGGTTATGCGAGCTGGACTTTTCGACACTAACAAGCATAAAAAGACAAGATACGCGAACCACCTTGGACTCGGTCCGTTGCTGGGAACAAATAAAATAGCGGTCTCATGTGACCTGCCTCGGTTAGGTAAGTAAAAAGGCACGCTTACCCCCTTCACACACACGCGCGCGCGCGCACGCACAACCCCCTGTCCACGGTATTAGTAGATTTCTTTATGGCGGTAGTGGAACGTGAGTTGTGCCACAGGCAGCAGGTCTAATGGTTGAAGGAAGTAGAAAAAGATTAAACAAAACTCCTGGGTTGCGCAGTAGAACAAAACTAGGTGTAATGGTTCGATCGCATGGATAGAATGAGTGCAGAGAGAATGTAGAGGCCAGACTATTAAAGAAGTGAAGTAGATAGCGAATGGGTTCGCTAAGCACCTTATTTCAACAGTAAAGAGTCTCTATTTGTAAACACAGATACTTCTGCAAACAGGAAGAGAACAGAAGATGCTAACTATAAATCAGAGGGTACAACAGGGCTCTAGTCTCTCTCCAACACTGTTTGATATATTTGTATATTTCAACGATGCGACTCGTAGGTGGCAGAGCATTTGCCCATCAACAGGTATTTCTCTAGGACAAAGCAAATTTGTTAATTCGCTGCTGTTTCTGACGACCTGCTGCTTATAGATACCACCGAAAATGGTTTCCATAGAGCGCTACATAAGTTGCAACGGTGTTCGATTCAGTATAACTTAGGAAGAATATCCTCAAGCAAAACGAAGGTGATGGCTTTCCTGGGAAGCAGTCCTGTAAGAGCCATAATAATGACTAACAACCAACTAATTGCACAAGTCTCTCACTGTAGCTACCTAGGGTATGGCAATATTATATGAAAACATTACAGACATAGGCAATAAACTACGTAAGTTTCAAATTATGTGCGGCACCATGAGATAACACTAAAAAACAAGACGCGGAATGATACTCAGCTCCAGTTTTACAAGGCGATGGCTGTCCCAATGCTTCTTTATACAAGTGAGTCATGGATAATGAGAACGAGAGCCGCATACAAGCAGCGGAGATGAAATTTCTAAGATTGGTCAAAGGTTTTTCTAAAACAAGATCGACTTAGAAATGAAGAGGAGAGTTGGAAATATACAACTTAAATGAGAAAACAGAGTTGCATAGAAGAAATTTTAAGAACCATCTGGAGCGTGTGGATAATAGAAGACTACCAAAAGCGGCAAGTAGATACAAACCAGCGGGAAGAAAAAGCGTAGGGAGACCAAAGAAAAGATGGGAATAAATCCTATGAAGCCGGAACAGGTCACCTAATCCTTGTTGGGAAAGAAGAAGCAGAAGAAGAATAAGACGTATATAAGCGGTTTGGCCTACTTCTGTAAACGTGCAGGATGAAGTTTAAAAAAAAATATTTTATAAAGAGGAGAAGATTTTAAATATCTCGGGGTAAACATATTCCGAAACGCTTCAGACAAAGAATCCTTTAAGGTAAGGAAACTCAAATTAGCAAAGGCCTTTACTCTAACCCGGGAACTGTACGGAAAGAAATACCTTTCCAGAAGTGCGAAAATCCGCTATCATAGCAATGTTATCAGGCCGGTGATCATGTATGGAGTGGAAACAATGTGCTTTCAAAATTTGGAACCTCTTCTTAAAATTGAATAAAGAATTCTTAGGAAAATTTATATCCCCAAGAAAACCGAAGATGGGTACAGGCATAGACCCAAAGAAGAGCTGTACAGGGATTTGGTAGTTCTGGAAACGGCTTTCCGAAGAAAAAGACTGAGATTCCTTGGACATATGGTTCGGATGGATCGGTCCAGATTAAATAAAACAAATTTTCAACTATGTTTGGCAACTTTCCAGTCTGAACGGATACACCGAACAACTCGAGAAGGAAATGATGAAACTGGGTATCTCAATGAACAACTGTGTGGATAGAAATACATACAGAAACAAAATTCAAAATCTTGAGGTTGTCTGCGGTGAGAAGAAGATGAGAAAGGGGTGGACAATGGAAAGGAAGGCGGCGCATAGTGTGAGAATGAGGGCCTTCTGGTGGGAGAAGGAAAGGAAATTATATTCGCGTTGTCCACGGCTGGCCTGTTTATGTAAAAGAAATATAAGAACTGCTAGACAGTGGAACAGTACAGGACTGGAATATATTGGATTACACAAAAGCTTTAAGTGCTGGACTGCACAAACCGTCTAACACCCGTAAGCGTAAGGATTATTATGTAAATAAGTAAATAATGTGCCAGCTGGTGCACACTGTCGTTCCCCCCCCCCCAATCACTCTTACTTACATTTAGGGTATGGTACGACTTGATACAATCCACTATAATTGGTGGGAGTGGCTGCCCTTTGCTCGTGTACTGCACACAATGTTGACTTACAGTTAGTTGAGGTGGGTTCAATCTTAGTTTTTGTTTTTATTTGTTTATCTCTTATCCTTTGGCAGTCGGTTACTTCTAATCAGCGCTAATGGGAAACAATTTTAGAGTAAGTCCAGAATTAAAATTATTTTCTCTTACTAACAGGTCTATATTAAATATATTTCCTAGCTGTATCGTGTTGTGCACGTGGTTCTGCATCAGCATTTGTTGAGACATACGTAGAAACCAGTATTTTTTCTGTTAAAAGTGTTTGTATTTTAGCTATTTACATACGTTAGGTGACATAATATTTTATTTAAAGTTTTGTATGCAAAGTACTGATGAGCGTCAACTTGTGTGTGTTACAGATAACGGGTATGACTCCGCTGATGTACGCAGTCAAAGAGAATCGGACTACGTTTGTGGACCGCATGATCGACCTGGGTTGTGACGTCAGCGCCAGAAACAACGTAAGTACTGTTACTGTTTTAGATATTTTATAACTTAGAGACGCAACAAAATATTCCAGTTTTGCTTTTCTCTTTCGAAGCAAATGCTGTATCTACTATGTAATTTGTGATACTGCGTTAACGAGCCGTGATCTATTGATTAAAAAACTAGACGTTTCGACTCCACTTGTGAAAATCATCTTTACTGGTTTGTTCTTATCTTTCGCGTCTGGTAGCCTACTATAATTGAAGCTGGTGAGAAGACGGGACTTGATACCCTGCGTGGTAGCAGCGCCCGGAGTGACTCTCCGGTGACTGCAACTATCGGTCGATACTCTGTTAAGAGCGCTCAGGTGTACGACTACATGATCGATTTCTGGTTTAAGACGGAACGTTCCTTTTGATTGAGCTACCCCTTCTTCTTCTTCTTCTTCTTCTTCTTCTTCTTCTTCTTATTCTTCTTCTTCTTCTTCTTCTTCTTCTTCTTCTTCTTCTTCTTCTCCTCCTCCTCCTCCTCCTCCTCCTCCTCCTCCTCCTCCTCCTCCTCCTCCTCCTCCTCCTCCTCCTCCTCCTCCTCCTCCTCCTCCTCCTCCTCCTCCTCCTCCTCCTCCTCCTCCTTCTCCTCCTTCTCCTTCTCCTTCTCCTCCTCCTCCTCCTCCTCCTCCTCCTCCTCCTCCTCCTCCTCCTCCTTCTCCTTCTCCTTCTCCTCCTTCTCCTCCTTCTCCTTCTCCTTCTTCTTCTTCTTTAGCACTACAGCCCAACGTGATCCCTGGCTTCAAACACCAGTCTTTCCTAATGTCTCCTATTCATTGCTCTCTCAGTGTAACCCCTCACTTGTTCTTCTTCTTAGTCAACCTCTTCTACCCGTCAGGTGTCGAGTTTTTCGAGAGAGCTCTCCAACTCATCCTGTCCAATGTCAAAAGCCTGGAACGTGCCCACGCGTCCACTCTGCCTTCTACACTCTTCTTTATGTTACCCTCCCATTTCGTTCTGGGTCGCCCTCTTCCTCTTTAGCCTTCTGGTTTTGCCTCCCATACTAGTCTTGGGTATCTTCTTTCCTGTAACCCTCACATTCAACCATTTTATCCTAGTTCGGCCCGTATTTCTACTTTTATAGGCTTGCACCATCAGGATTTTCTTTGATATACGCTGATCATTCAGCGGTCGCCTTTTGAGTTGTTTACCTTCTGACAGGACAAACGTTTACGCACATGGAGTCTGCCGGCACTGAAGATGAGATTCAGAGATAGTCTGAAACGAACTGTTTTTACCTTTGTTATTAGACAATTAGACAAACAATGTTGTTTTTACCCATCCTGATCGCTGGAATACAGACAGACCAGAGCGTGTTTTATAAAACATAAACATAACGTAGAAAGTAGACAACACAATGTTCATATGTTGCTTTTGAACTAAATATAGTATTTACTATGTATAATTTATGATACAATTTCTGCTTTATTGAGTCGTGATCTGTTGCTAACAAAAGGCCAGACGGTTTGACTTTACTTTCAACGTGAGTACAGTGTTCTTCTTTTGTACTGCTCGGTTCTTATTTTCTGCGTCTGGTGGTAGCTGTACCAGGTGAGGGGTCGACGGGACTCAAGACCTTTGCACAGTAGCAACTTCTTGACGCAGTGACTTTTCCGATAAATGGAAGTATCGATATTCTTGCGTTTGTATGTAGGCCTTCATGGTCGTCTTTTGGTTTAGAACGTTCCTCTGATATCTGGGCTACCTGGATTGAGAATCTCAGCAAGTGAGGTGCTCGGCAATTCTGCTGTTGGTTTGAGAATACGGTTGCCGCCTTGAACTTGTGACAGTGTCATATAATGCAGCGTCAAAGACAAGATCTTCGTTTATTTGAACCACATAGTGTGGTGTTCAGGTTCCAAAACGTGTTCGCTGGCTGGCCCGTCGGTCAGCTCCCACTGCGTTCAGTACTGCGGGCATTTATATAGTCCTTAGGGAAATTGAATTAACAGTTTACCGTTGAAACGTAAACAGTATTACATTATGTAGTCTGTTCGGTAAGTTTGTGGATGTGTAAATATAATTTCACGATGCCATCATTTCATTATGTAAGTACGAGGTGTGTTAAAAAAAAAGACCGAACTTTTATAATAATAACTTTATTAATGTAATTACAATTTTATTCAGATTTGTCCCCTTCAAAATATGTTCCCTCTGCTGGCGATCGATCTCTCCCAACGTTTCTTCCATTTTTGGAATGTTTCCTAGAACGCTTTTTTGGGAATAACCGCTGCTGTCGTATCATATTTTCCTTATTGTCATTTATGGTTTAAAAGCGACGCTCTTGCAGGCTCGCCTTGGATTTTGGAAACAAGAATAATCTGCTGTGGCCAAGCATGGAGAGTACGGTGGATGGGGCGTGGGGGCAGGTCGACTACTTGGTGGTTTGCTAGGTCATTGTCTATGAGTGATTTAAGTGGTGTGCTTTATTACCAACATTATTTAATATCTGTATAGATGAGCTTGTAAAAGATTCCTAGAAAGTTCCATCGCCAGGTATGCAAATTGCTCAGCACGAATTTTTAACTACTGTGCTCTTTGCTGATGAACAGCCTACGAAAGATATTTTCTACCAGAAACCAATGGGTAGTAAAACAAGGGGAAGACCTCGAAGTAGATTCAAAGACCAGTTAGAGGAGGAGCTCAGAAAACTGAACATAAGAAACTGGAAAGCCAGGGCACATAATAGGGAAGAATGTAGTTGACTCTTGGAGCAGGCCAAGACCCACCAAGGGTTGTATAGCCACGATTGATGATGATGCTCTTTGCTGATGATCAGATTATAATCCGGGACAGTGAAGAACAAATTGCAATTGGCTGTTCACAGGTTGAATGAATTATGTGACACAATTTTAAAAATTGAGTGTAAAAATCCAAGACCATGGGATTGTTCGTAGGAAAAGATCCAGTATGAACAAAAATCACATTGCTAACTTAAACACTTGAAGAGGTAGACATTTTAATTATTTGGGGTGTGATATAACATATGAAAGGAACAATGATAGTTTAATTAAGACTTACAAATATCGAAGGATATGTAGAATTATATGAGTAGGTCTGAAGAGAGAAACAATAAAGGACACTCAAGGTTGTGTAAAGTGATGGCAGTCTTTTCTTTGATGTATGAACCAGAATCGTGGAAGAAGGGAGACTTTACATTGACAGAATCCTCAGAAATTTCCTTGGAGATTTCTCCGATCAGTTAAAGGTTGCACAAGACTTGAGCGTATTAGAAGTAATGACGTAAAACAGGAACTTATTGTACAACCATCAACAGAAATAACGTCATGGTATAAATACAGACGGGGTGACCACGATATGCATGATTAGAATACCCAGGCAGGCTATGAGCTATAAGCTTGGTAAAAAGCGAAGTGTTGGAAGACCTAGGATAAGACGATGAGGCCGAAACAGGCAGAAGTATCTAATACTGGCAAGAAAGAAGAAGAAGAAGAAGAAGAAGAAGAAGAAGAAGAAGAAGAAGAAGAAGAAGAAGAAGAAGAAGAAGAAGAAGAAGAAGAAGAAGAAGAAGAGATTTATTCAAATTGGAAGACCGAGAATAAGATGGTGAGGCTAAAACAGGCAGCAGTATCTAATCCTGGCAAGCAAGAAGAAGAAGGAGAAGATGAAGAAGAAGAGGAGGAGGAGGAAGAAGAAGAAAAAGAAGAAGAAAAAAGAAGAGATTTATTCAAATGATAGTATTATATGAACTTGTATAAATATATAGAATGTCGGTAATTATTTTTATTATTCAGGCTGTACATTGTTTACAAATTTTCCGGAACCAAATATTAATAAATTATTTAAATTCTCATCTTCCATTGCTGGTTGTCCATCCACGTCGGTAATTCTGCCTTTATGTAAACTCTAAAAGTGTTATGAAATATTTATTATTTCATGAAATAAATTTTATTATATTATTAAGATTTATTTTTACTATATTTATTTAATTTTTATTTATTATATTATTATATTTTTAATATTATTATTATATTACTAATAAATATGATTACATGAAATATGTAACCACTAATGTTTTCTAAAGTTTCTAGTACTTTGTTTACACACTTGAACACGGTAAGATGTAAAAGGGGATTTGCGATATTAAGAATTGTCTAAATTTAGAAACTGAATTATAAAACTTTTTTTTGATAAATTGTTATTGTTAGGGTGATAATGGAATCTATTTTCATTCACGTTTTCTAAAAATAGAACAGCTGTTTAGGAACGAAAACGCTTTTCTGTTTTTTCTCCGACTAGTAATTGGAAGGAAAGGAAGTAGGTAAGGAATACATTTCGTGGAGGGCGGCGTGGCAGGCGGGGGCACTGACCTGGTTATAATGTAGCCCAGAAACCAAACGTTATGGCCGCTGCTATCGTAGTTTGATAACGATACGTTAGTACGCACCGACCCCAGTCTGCCCGTATCGATTGTGATAAATCTCGAGTTGTGTTGTCATGCCCTATCGATATAATTAATACGTACGTATTTGGAGGCGTTTCAGCACGCATTGTTCTTACTTCACACACACACACACACAGGCTTGCGCTAACTGCTTCTGTAAGTATCTCTCAGAAGGTTGGCAACCATAACCGGCGGTAACGGTAACCCACATTCAGTGGCGGTTCACGGTTCTGACAGTTGGGGGTTCAACGTCTGAATGTTTCTAGTAAAGTAATATTTTATACATTTTAAAAGGGTGACATTAGGAACATTAAATCGAACTTTGCCTTACATGTCATCGGTCATAACCATAGTTATTCCAGTTTTCAAAACAGTTTCAAACCACTGCATTTCTGCAAAGAGATCAAACGCATGGACACACTGGAAGAGTTTGATATTTACAGAGCCTCCAAAACTCAGGGTGATCAGCTTCTGAATGAAAAACTTTCTTTCAAATCCAAGGAGCTATATGGTACAGCTATACGCGTGCTAGGATAATATGATAGATAAGTGTGGGCACAGTATGATGTGGAATCGATAGTGACTCGGGAGATCCGTAGTGATGCGCATCGTGAGATAACGCGGGTTGGTAGTCGCTTAAATAACGGGATGTGTGTGACTTTTATTAATTGACGTACTCCATGTGAGGTGAGTGAACATATTTTATCACCTGATGATGGGACTATAAGTCTCGAAACGCGTTGTGTATAAAATATAAAAAAAGAAGTTGCAAGGAAGGGAACCTGGATACACACGGTAATTTTAACAGTTTAACTATAACCTTTCCAGTGGTGGTTCGTAGTTCTGACAGTTGGGGGTTTCAGTGTCTGAATGTTTGTAGTAAAGTAAGAGCAATTTGCCCCATTCCAAATAACACACGGTGTGGGTCGCAACAAGAAGAAATGACTGATGTATTAGTAATTTTATTAGGTTGTGTTTGTGCTATTTGTAAATTATTCTAAAATATATAATTAATATAGTAGGTAGTTAAATGCCTACCTGACTTTGGAATTATATATCTTGTGGATAAATGGTTCAAGACCCAGTTGGTACGCTCTCCCAGCATCTTTTAGACTTTGTGTTACACTATTTGTTGTTGAAGTTGCTAAATGTTCATGTAAAAAATCCACCCTTCTTCCCTTTTTAGCACCAAATTTATCAATAACACTTTCAATGAAATCCACAAGTTGGTGAACAAATTATTTCTCCATTGACAGCATAGCACTAATTTATTTGGTTTTAAGACTTCACTGCACACATTGTCCTTGCCAAGTGTATAAAAAGGAGAAATCTGACACAAAACTGAACGTAAACGGACAAATCATATGGTAAAAATCATAATGATGGTGGTATGAAAATGTTTACATTCTCGGTCGGTGCGGTTCGGCCCTCGTCGGAACTATTCATCTCTGTCGCTAAGCTGGAAAGTTAACGACAGTTCAGTGTAATTTTGCGTACAGTGAGTTCCCCCCCTGAAAAGCTCTCTACATAGGCTAGGAGGTGCTGAGGGCCGCTTTGCACCTCTAGCAGTAGAAGCGAGCAATTCGCTTATCACGCGAATCGATTACTGGTCCGTCAACACGATGAATCTCACAAATCTCTTTATTTCAAACACAAAAACATTCTCTCAATAAATCCAAATAAAATATTTAAATTAAGTGGAGGGTTCAATGAACCATTGAACCTTATGGATGAGCCGCCACTCTCCATATTCCAGATGCAGATACTCTGAATAAAACGATTGAGGTACAATGGAACCATTCTCTTGGATTATGCAGCCATTAAATACTCCTGTCCCGACTTCTTGTGCCTTGTATTTTTCCTCGTGCCATTAAACGTAGAAGTTGATATTTTTCTCCTCTCATTACATGTCCTAGATACATGAGTTTCCGTACTTCTACGGTATTTAATTAGCCTTAACAACAGTACTGTGGTCACTCACTGACTGAGATATCTGTGTCAGTGTGTAGCCTGATTTAAGCACTGAAGATGGCCGTCGAAGGCACGGTTAAAAAATGTCTGCTATCAACAACCTTGGACCTCCACGGCCTTACAGCCCGGCAAACAACAATTTTAACAACTTTTACAGTATTTGTTACTTCCATTTCCTTAATCGTTCTTCTCATTCTTAAATTTTGAGTCCCATTTCTGGGCAGTAGTGACCAAAAGTTAAAAAAATATTGATATTAAACTCTACATTCACACTTGGGTTGAAATGCCCATTAATCTGACACCTGGCTGAAATTTTACAATTTTATCAAAATTAATATCTGTTTTAGCCTCTAGTGTCGTAAAATCTGGAAATTTCTGACCTGTACGCTATACTCAGATTTCGGTTAAAATTTTATTTAATTTGATAACCCGTATGTATTTTGCGGTTTTATAAAACTTATGGGCCACTTTTTGAGCTCTGGCGTCTCAAAATTTGGAAATTTAAAAACTAAAACGCTATTTTTAGGCGTTGGTAAAAATTCCTTTTTAATTTTATATCCCACATGGATTTTTATGATTTTTTTACAATTTCGGCCACTTTTGACCCTGATATCCGAGCATTTTGAAATTTTCAACAGTTAACACTATATTAGATTTTAGCAAAAATTTCTTTTAATCTGATACCCACATGGATTTCTTCTTCTTCTATGGCGTCACAGTTCGGAGTCGAACCTTAGTCTCCATAATCATCCGCCTCCGTTTTCCCTTCTCCTTGCCGATTGGTAGCCATCGTTTTATTTTAAGTAAAGTACCAGCATCCCTCGCCACTGCGTCAATACAGCGACGTTTGTGTCTTCCGAAAGGCCTTCAACCCTCGATTTGACTAAACAGTATTCGGTTTGACTTCCTAGGTATTCGGTTGCCTTCCATCCTAGTGATGTGTCCTGCCCATTGTAATGTATGCAGTCAGATGGTGGTGGCCAGATCATTGTCTATGTATAGTTCCTCATTTTCACACATTCTCCGTATCCCATTGACTTGGATTGGTCCACATATTCTCCTCAAAATTCTCCTTTCAAAGGTATTGACTATGTTAGCGGCTTTGGATTTTTTACAGTTTTGATTTCCTCCTATTTTGCCTTCCGCCCCCCAAATTTTTGGGCGATAAATCTAAAAAAGAGTAGAGGTTCTGTAGGTTAAAAGTGTGGGCCAACGTTTACAAAAATCGGTTGATAGATTCAAACGTTATCATGAGACATGCCCTAGACGGACAAACATAAACACACAGACAATCACCAAACGGTCGAGTTAAAACTGAGAACTAGTTTCGCTCGTTCAATTGCATCAGTCTGCTATTTTTATAATAATAGGATATCATACTTGATAATAATTTTATATTATTAGTAATAATACAAGAATATATTTAATTTTGTAAATACATATGTTTCGGTACTAATTCAACTATCATCATCAGATATAAATTGGTAAATTAAAAAAATTTTTAACTCAATTGTTCAAAACAGTTGTTTTAGATGTAGACTAAATTTAGTGTTTCTATATATGTGTATAAAATATGCTATATGATTAATTGTAAAATATAATATAAGTATTTATTATTTTATTAAATTAGTAATTTTGAAAATATTATTATTTTTTGTATTAATCTGGATTTGTTCTGGTATTAATTTATTACTTGTTTTATGTTTAAATATTTTTATTTTTAAATTTTCCCATAATGTCATTTTTGGACCTTTGTGTTTTAATAAACTGATAAGGTATAAACGTTTTGACCGTTTCGTTCCAGTTATATAGCCTACTCATTTTAACTGTGACACGTGACAGTGCAAAGGCGGCGTTCTATATACAGTAGATACCAAGGTGTCATACCGTTAAAGTACAAGGCGTTGAATATGCAATTTACGTACAGCTTTGTGTTGATATTGCGTGGAAGTCCTGGAGTCTTCACCAGCTGTGTAGAATGCTTGGGAGTCGTAATTTATTTACGTTGGTGTAGGCCAGTCATAGGCAACCTTTGAATTTATGGGAGCTCATATATAACTGACACCACATTAATGGAAAATAGAAAGGTGCGGAACTGGACCTTGGACATCAGTGGTCAATAGCTGGACGTTACAAACATCAACCGTCGCTTTATAATACCCGTGCGCTTATATTTAGCGACGTGGAACACCGAATCAAAAAAAGCTTTGCAGTATTTTTCATATAAATTTGTGACAATTTTTCACACTAGGAGTAAGTCATCAACAATCTGTCATCATGCATACGCACGTTAAAACTAACAAAACTTTAAACGAGAAGAAATGGTTAAACAGGAGCACATTTTAATAAAAATAAATTAATAAACTTACCATAATAAAAACGATTTATTTTTATAAAGTGGACAGAAATGCAAAAATTGAAAAAATCACATTTAAAACATAAATGAAGGTTTCAGTTCCTTTTCTTGAAAACACTAACTTACAGTAATTATTGTATTAGAAAAACGTAAAATTTGAAACGGCTTTTACTATTTTATAATAAAGTACTTCTAAGCAAGTACAATGCGGGTGCGTCCCTTCGTTCAAAAGAAAATAAAATTACAAATCGGTTCGCGGGCGCAGGGTTGCCCACTGCTGGTGTAGGCTATGGTTTATTTCACTCAGATGACCCAATTCATGAACGTGTGTTTATTTTCTTCCCAACTGACCGTTTGTGAACTGGCGACTTAATGTTTAACCGTCGTTATATTAATAGACGTTTTACCAACTCCCGATTGGACCCGGTTAGTAAAACTCTCTGTAAAATTAAGGTACCATGATAAGTGTCTATTTTGCTTCAGATTAAAATAACTTGTAAACTATCTGTAGGGTGGCGTTCCTGTGTATTTATTTATATATTGTCAAGTGTATTTATATATTTTATATCTCATTGTAGTTTTTATTTGTTTTATTCCTGTTATCGAGGAAATTCCCGTATAACCTCAATTCTTCAAGTATTATGAGACTACTTTTTTTTGAAAGCCTTTAGTGTTCTATAAATTTTCACTCACTGAAGTAATCAAAACCGGTAGGTTTATTTCTATTACCGGTGACATTTTTTGTTTTTCGTCGTTGTTTGGATAACTTTGTAATACAAATATTATTTAAGCGTATAAAGTATCTGATCAATTTTTTTACTGAACTTGTATTTCAACTACTAACTCGCGGTTATACTTTCCATAAGCGCTTTCAAGCCTCTCGGCTCATCTTCAGATGGATCTTCAGAAGGGTTGTTGTGTTCCGTCTCAAGACGAGCCGAGAGGCTTGAAGAAAGCGTTTATGGAAAGTATAATTGCGTGGTAGTGGTTGAAATACAAGTTTGTTGAAAATTATACTTAACCAATAAATTGTGTTTATCTTTTAATTGATCAATTTTTGCTTATTACAATAGTTTATATATTACCGTATATACGAATATGTAACAACTGAAAATACAATGAATTATTATAAAAAAATGTAAAGTACCGTTTACCAAATGGTAAAAGCTTAAGAGCATGATAATGTCTTTCAGCCGCCAGCTAAACGCAACATTATTATGGTTACTGACTGACTGATTGGTTACATACCTATCTACAGCTATGCAGTGTTGTTTGCTTGTTAGGTCTTTAATCTGCGACGGACGTTAGCACGTTAGCGGTCGCGGTTTTAGTTAACGATTCCCGGCTGGTAAATGATGACGTCATGCAGCGTGATGCGTTACAGAAATTTTCAAATGACCCCCAGCCATAAGACATTATCATGTCAAAACATAAAACAGATAAAACGTGTTTTCTCAAAAAGCAAACAAGTATGTTGATGTTCGTGTATATGTTATTGGTGTTACACGGACGACTACTTCAAGGGAAACAACTTACAAGAAGAAGAAGAAGAAGAAGAAGAAGAAGAAGAAGAAGAAGAAGAAGAAGAAGAAGAAGAAGAAGAAGAAGAAGCAGAAGAAGAAGAAGAAGAAGAAGAAGAAGAAGAAGTAGAAGAAGAAGAAGAAGAAGAAGAAGAAGAAGAAGAAGAAGAAGAAGAAGAAGAAGACATACAAAAACTTGCTCAATCACAAGAGTACTGATTTTTCTTTTTGATCATGTAAATCAAATATTTATAAATTTATATTTACATTTATATCAGATATTTATATGAGCGAACTTACAAAAGAAAGTGAATATTTGTATAACATTATAACTATAGAAATGGCGGAGAGGTAGACAATTCTATCTGATAAAAAAAATTAAAAAAGGGTTCACGACTAGCTTTCTTTGCAACGGCACAAATAATTTTTTTTCTGAAGTATTTAAACAAATTTAATACGATCCTTATATGGCTCACTACAACTTCCCAACGCTTAATAAAGCCTGATATCAACAACAAAATAATAAAATAAAATCATGATGCGGCAGAACTTCTGTAAATATAGTTATTCTATAACGTTTTTCTTAATAACTGTATCCAGTGTCGATTAAAATTAACTCCCGGGCTATTTGGCCGTAGTCCAAAGTTTCTGACAAAACCATACGTTTTCGGCGAAAACGAGTCAACTCTAACGTGGTATTAGAGTTAACGTGGTCAAGCCTTAACCACAGTACTTTGGTCCTAACGTACTACATCCCACGTTAGAATTGACTCGTTTTCACTGATGATGGCAGTCAGTGGCACTGCCGAAACGTCTGGTTTTGTCACAAACTTTGGACCACGGCCAAACAGCCCGGGAGTTAGTTTTAATCAAAATGACACTGACCGTGTACGACTAAGCCTTTGTACGACTGTATCCAGTGTAGTAAAGCACCTCCTACCGTATCTTATTAATATAGCCAAATCAATTAAAATAAATATTCAGGGAGTATTCTTGATACTCCCGTCGGATCTTTATTTCGTGAATGCGAAATTAGATACGTTACTCTCGTTATTGGGAGATTCTTTTGTTTTGTTTGTCAAAAAGAAAGTTGAAATGAAAGAAAGAAAATTACGCTATACATAACATTTATTCATCGAAATCATTAGTACAAATGGCTAACCTATGAACAATTGGTCGATGGTAACTAAAATATGGAACTTAGGGCATAATCGTCGTCCAACTGTCGAGGCAATTGTTTCACCGTATTGTTCACATCAACTGGAACATTTATTACTTGACCAATGATGCCATAACTGCCCTCGTGTCGAAGTCGGCGAATTTGCATGAAAGGCAGCCTAGGTGATATCAACCGTTCCTCTACCGGACTCAACACTGGCAAAGTTTTAGGCCGATCAGGATATTTGAAACCGTTAGACACACTCATAGATGGCATTTTATTAGTATCCAAGCATCGACGGCAATTTACACATGCTACCATAGCTTCCACTACTTGGTCGGGGAACTCGCTGCGCAAAATGTTACAGTGTTTAACTTTAACGAGCTTAAGATCCTTCTTGAACCAAAGTCGATTACAAACATCACAACCAAGTCCAAATTCACTGTCAAAGAACATTTTCACAAAGTGGCGATCGCATGCAGCATACTTATTTGTCAAATCGAGCGAAAGGTCTGAACGCGCCATTGACGGACCGATGTTACCGTCCGTACGAGTCTCAGTATTGTCATCCTGCATATCAATGGAATCGTCGTTGCTTTCTACGTCTATTAGACCACATTCCAAATCCATTCGACACGATGACGAAGTGCTAGGTTGCTCCAAACGTTGTACGCACTCGCTACTTGTACTGGGCGCTCCACTTCCACCATCCAAATTCGAATTCTGGCGTCTTCTTTCCAATTCCTTTTGTTGCAATCGACGTAGCCGACAACGTTATATATTTGTAAGTCGTGGTGCACGCATTTTGTCCTGAGTTCCAGATTTTACAGCCTCCTTTCTCTTCTGAGGACGCGGCATTTTCACAATATCTCAATATTTTCTGCTTTCCAATGTTAATTTTATATTTCTTGTCTTATTAACGTCTAACTCATGTTCTCAGCTCTCCGTAGACACCTCGATCACTAAAGTCGACCAACTCGTTCCGGAGATACAACTGAACTGAGCGCGCGCCGTGCCCACACAAGCCCAAATTTAGACCCCCACGCGCAGCGCTGTACGTCACCGCGCAACCCCCCTCCGCTGGCGACAAACCATTTCCGGTAGTCGACGAAACGGGTTATCCAGTCATAGTTTTAGATATTCTGTAGTTCTTATAGTTTTTGCACATGAGGCCCTCGAAAGTACACAAATATTGGTCGCGGCAAAACCTTACATGACACTGAGAACGAACCATAAGATGTTCATTCGCATTCACATCAATAAATATTAGACATTTATGTTAGACTGGCATCCATTATTATCTCACAAGGTGCCTTTACGACAATTCACTTGTTCAATATGGTTTATTTTGACACTGTTAGATGTTTTTTTTTTTAATTGTCAGTTTATGAAGTCACAATGTTAATTTGGGAGAGTAAGTAACATTGTGAAGGACCTCGGATTTTACCTTAACTAATGACATACCTTGCGGGCACACTGTATTCATGCAGCTAGGAAACGCCGGCCGGGAACGCAAACTCCGACCCAACTGTGCTGCAACTCTGTCACTCACCGCCTAGTTCAGCTCATCGTTACCGCGAAGGGAGTTCCTACGAGCTCATAGGACTACGTTGAACCTTCAAGGTATCCTGTTTCACATGCAACTTGATAATCTGTAACGTCCTTGGGACCAGTTCTCTGAACGTTGCCATATTATCTGTGAACCGGGAATCGTATAGATAATGCGCTTTCCTCCAGGGCAAGCAGCTGATTAACCTCGGCCAGGACCCATCAATGCCATACGAATCTTGGTCCCGACCTCGGGAAATCCTCACTCTGAGTTAGCTTTAATCTACTGTAATTGTACGCCGTGCCCACTCTAATAAAGATCATCTGATCCTTTTCCACAGAGGTCTATCTGAAACGAACGATATGGTGCACGGAACGCCTGTCATCTTGTGTAACATTTGTCATCCCCAGATTTTGTGTAGGTTAAATATGATAGTTTGCGTAGCTAAAACACGTGTACTCATAATAAATAGAATTCCGTAGTGCATGTTAAACCGAGTTTTATTTAATGAAGACGGAACAAACACACAACGCTGTCTTTCTTGTAGATATAAATATAATTACGTTGGTGGGAATAATGACTGAAATTACCATAATGGCTTTCTTCATCATCATTAACATCGTTATTGAACCTTACGATGTTGATGCTGATGTTGTACGGCCTTAGTAGTTCTCGTAGTTATCGATATTACTGCACCCGACTGCATTTATACGGTATCTACTAAGATGGTATCTCTGTACTCCGGCTAAGCCATCTTTAATGGCCTCGCTTCACGCTATGTTTTTAAAGAAACATTATATGTAATGTAGGGTTTGTTCTTTGCCTTATTTGCCTGTCTTATGGATCTTTGCAACTCACAGTGCTATACGTATTATACGAGGGTTAGTCGAAAGCGACATCTGTAGCTTAGCGGTAAAACTAAATTTTTTCGTGTGCTGCAAGATTTGTATTTTATGTGAACTCCTGTTAATTCTAAAATCGAATTGTCAATTTATTCATTGTTTAGAAGCTGTTTAAAATTGACCTGTCATGCGTGTTTTGAAAACCGGACAGAACTAAACATCGTGGTGTGATTCTTTGTAAAAAATTGTTTAGCGCCAACGGAAATTCAGAACGAAATTGTAAATGTGTCAGGAGGTGCTGCGACTTCAAAACCGACAGTTTGTAAGTAGGCACTTGAATTTAAACGTGGTCGTACGAGCACTGAAGATGATACCCGCACTGGACGCCAAAAAATGCAAAACTCTAGGTGCGGCAGCCCTCTCGCACTAAGCTTTTTCACACCAAGTTCTTGAGTTAAAGTACAGTATGATGCACACGCTCATATGAGATGCCTGTGATATCAGCAACGTCATCCACCCTATGAATTTTTTCAATAATGTAATTTTTTGTTGCACTTTTTGGACGTCTACTGCTGGGATCGTCTTTCAGTGCTTGCACGACTACGTTTAAACTCGAGTGTGCCCCCACTTACCATTGTTTCTGAAGGCGCAACAACTCCTAACACATTTACAATTTCGTTTTGGTTTTCCGTTGGCGCTAAAACGTTTATAATAGAGAATTCATTACAACACGATGTTTGATTTTGTACATTTTAAAAACACCCATGACAGGAAAATTGCAAACAGCTGGTAAAAAGTGAATAAATTGACAGACATACCTGGAAATTAACAGTTTTTCACGCGAAATATACGTCTTGCAGCACACGAAAGATGTGTTCTAGCACTGACTAAAGTGGTCATGGCAATCATATTGCTGATTTTGATCGTCTACTTGGTAACCAAGGACGTCTGTTTTCCATAGTTTTTTGGACATTAGTGAATACTAATCTTGTTGGATGTTTTCTCTTTCTTCTTCCAACTGGCATCCATTCTCAAAGTCTTTTTCTGGCCGTCTTTCGTATTCAACCAAGACGGCTGAATAGTTGTGTTCGGGTTTCGCTGTCCAGAATAGTCACAGGTATTTTCTAACATCCTGATTTTTTCAACATTCTGTTCTGCACATTCCATCTGTCTAAATGGTTCCTTTTTTTAGCTTCCAGATTTGGCCTACGTAGGTTGAAATGTTTTCAGTATTAACGTTATTTATGGTGCTGTTGGTTGTTTTGTCAATTTTTGTTGACGGGTAACTGTTTGTCCGTAAAGGATGTTGTTAGAAATATCTCTGTGTATTCTTATATTCTTGGAAAACGACAGACCTAATTACAGATGATCAAAATTCGGTATGGACATATCTAAGCAATGGCTGAAAATAGATCTCAAAACATGTAAGTGTTCCCAAAAGGCAGAAGGAGACCAGGCAGACGACATAAGAGACGGCGCAGATGAGGATGTGAAGAAGAGGAAAATTTGAGGCGACTTATGGAGTTGCTGAAAAAACGTGGAGATTTAAAATAAAAAAAATTGCATATATATTCATAAAAAAACAACTTATGTTTTTGAGATTTTGGAGATTTTGACGGAAGATATGGGGAAAAATTTCGTGCTGAAGTTGCACAAGATTTGCTCGATACCGCTAACAGTATCCCAGACTTGCTGAAAAAGGTCATAACTGGAGATGAGTTGTGGGTTTATGGCACGCCCCTGAAACAAAAGCAGAGTCTTCCCAGTGTGGAAGAAAATTATGAACATTAACAGTAAAATTACGACAATACGAGACAAGTGTTTACAGAATAGTGTGTCACAGCTAACTGAATAGTCCAATACGTTAATGAGTGTTTACCCGTACGTCTAGAGATCCCGTCTGATCGGCTACCGAGTTGCGATGCGGTACCACAACCGGTTCCCGTAACATTCAAAATGGCCGGATACTTTTCAGTCAGACCTCGTACCCGCTCAGATATACAGGGTGATTTAAAATTGCACGGAAATCTCTTGGGGACCTGATTCTATAGCTAAAAATAAGAAAAAAAGTTTGCATAAACGTAGGTCCGAAAACGGTGTATAATGTTTATTGAAAATAAGTACAAATTTGAGAAATTTGACTTTAATTAAAATCAAACAGGCCAATATGCGTCAGAAAAGTGTACACATCACTTTTCTCAGAATTAAATTCTCTACAATGTTAGATAGAAATTTTTATTTGTTTATTGGCGAATTAACGAATTTATTTTATCACAAATCTAAAAATATGTGTTTTTCGACTCCAGGTTTTTGTGTTTTACACAGTTTTTCTTACAAACTAATTAAGAGACCAGAACTAAGAGCTCTGGGACCACTTTTATTCAATTTTTCAGATGAGAAACCATAAGAAACAACCAAATTTACCTTTTACTCTATACCCCAAGAATTTTAGTATGGCGTCATTATACTGTGGGAGCAGAAAGCAGGGCGAACTGGTTCGCGAGCCGTAACTCGCTAAAGAACCGTTTTCGGACCTATGTTTATATGAACTTTTTTCTTATTTTTAGCTATAGAATCAGGTCCCGGGAGATTGCCGTGCAATTTTGAATAATCCTGTATATATTATTTTAAAATTAAGTAGAAAAAAAATTTGTGTTATAAAAATTAGTGTAACAAAATATCAGTAGGTCAATTTGTCTTGCCGCAACTCAAGGACGGTTTAGCACGGTGTAGAAATTAGTGTGGCGTCGTTGTCTTCTCGTTATTTATTATTATTGTGTAAAGTACAGGGCCACATACACGTGTTTGTGTATCGCGTTACGTGCGTGATTGCCGACAATTACTGTATTACTAACACATTTACTGCCGTAGTTAATTCGTTTCGTTTGTAGTAGTAATTATAAACAAATTACGTCTGACACTGTATAAAACAATTTTTCCCAGAAATTAAATAAAATCTGGCAGTTGTATAGTGGTGTATCTGATGCGTGGGTGTAGTTAATCTACTCGTGACTCGCTTACTTACCTTATTGTGCCCTGTAATTAATAACAAAACTATTAAGAACAAAAACTACATTAATTAAAGCCGTCGTAAAATTAATTAATAATTTTTTTT
The DNA here is from genome assembly GCA_034769895.1 of Magicicada septendecula. Lineage (NCBI taxonomy): Eukaryota > Metazoa > Arthropoda > Insecta > Hemiptera > Cicadidae > Magicicada > Magicicada septendecula. Next base: position 28,376,174 of record CM068369.1, read on the forward strand.
ATTTGTATAGTGTGGAATCATAATTAATGTGTTTGAAAATATGTAGTGCAGTCATAATTTGTACTATGTAAGTAATAATTTTTGTCGTCTTTATCGCTGTCCTTGACCTGACTCAACACTATATCGAAAAGGTTTTGCATAGAAAAATTCGATGGTTACATCGTATTTAATCATCGACTTCTCGATATTTACGGACATGGTTGAAAACGTTGTTTTAATTATTTGTCTTTCTGTTACTCTATTCCCTGTATTTTTTATTACAGCGTTGACGCCTACGTCGATTTTCTCATATTCGCGAGACGTTTTCTTATCTCTTTCGCGGCATCGCTGGGAGACAGACATGGCACAGTATTATTTTAAGCAGAAATTCTTTCTGTACAGTGTTTTTCTAATTGACAGAGGTGGGCAGACGGACTGATTCGGTGAGGCGGTCCGCGCTACTTCTTGTGCAAATGTGCTTGGTTAAAATCGTACTAATGATAATTTTTCTGAGTGTAACATTTCTTTTTGTTCAAGCATAATACCATCTCCAGCCAAATGTCCCTCTACTCAATAGTGTCACAGTTTCACTTTTTAAATGAAGGTAAAAAGACAAACAAAGACTGACGGTAAAAATGTACCCGAAGTCTGGAAAACAGCTTATATTATATCAATACACAAAAAGGGAAACAAATTAAAATGCAACAGTTAACGTGGAATATCGGTAACAAATACAATAAGCAGGATATATTCGAGAATAATAAGAGACATTATAGAACAGGAATGTACAAATTACGAAGAGGAAGAGCAGAGTGGGTTTAGGTCTTGTACAGACAACGTGTTTTCGCTAAAACAAGTTATAGAGAAGAAAATAGAAAAAAATAGACCAATATACTTAATGTTTATAGACTTACAAAAAGCCCATGATAACAAACCAATATCAAATCCATGCGAACTGTTTCAAAATACCAACATTAATCATACCCTCGTAAAGGCTGTCCAAAACTTATACAATAACATGAAATCTGCAGTGAAATTAGGAGATAAAATATCAGAACTCTTTACAATCAACAAAGGTCTGAGACAAGGATGCTGAATTTACCCAGCTCTTTTTAAAATATATGTCGCCAAAGGTTTAACAACCTGGAAAAAGAAATGCAGTGGAATGGGCATCCAAATCGACGATGACACCTGTCTATATACACTTCAGTTTGCAGACGATCAAGTAATATGCGCAAATGACAAAGATGACTTAGAATACATGGCACGCATACTGAAGGAAGAATACGGAAAATGGGGACTGCAGGTGAATGTGGAATAAACACAATATTTGTGTATAGGAGAGGACACGACCGACATAATATTGGAAAGCGGTGAACTTGTAGCAAAATGTGAGAATTGCAAATATCTGAGAATAAATTTTAACAAGGAAGGGACAGACGATACAGAAATAAAGTGTAGAGTAAACAAAGCAAGAACAATAATTAAGTCTCTAAATGGAATACTGTGGAGCACCGAAATAGGAAAACAAAGGAAAATGAGAATATACAACACAATGATTAAGAACACATTAGTATATGGGTCTGAGACATGGAGAATGAAAGAACATCTGAAAAGAAAGGTAGAAGCCACAGAAATTGACGCCTTAAGAAGAATACGTAGAACATCAAAATTAGACCGGGTCAGAAACGAAACACTTAAACAACAAGTGAATATAAAAGAAACTGTCTTAGAACACATCGAGAAAAAACGAATAATTTTTTATGGGCACGTGCAGAGAATGGGGGAGGAGAGGTTGCCAAAGAGAGTGATGAAATGGATTCCACAGGAAAACAGAAAAAGGGGAAGGCCAAAAGTAACATGGATAAGGTGTAAGGAGATCAATGAGTGTACGAGGTCTAACCGAAAAAAAACTGCAACGACAGGAGATATTGGCAATTTGGAATCGGACAACGTCGCAGGACGTTTTAACCCGAATATATCTATCTATCTATCTATATATATATATATATATATTACATTTAATATTTATAATTAAATTTACCTCAAGATGTTATTTTTATCCTTTATTGGAACATGTTTCGGTTACTATCTTGTACCCATCCTCAGCCTTCCGGTTTTTTTGTCTGGTGAAGTATATATGTTTTGTTGGTTGACTATTATTATTGTGGCTTCCTGTTGGCTTCTGGTATTTCAAATTGGTTTTATTGTGTGTGTTTGTGGTGTATGTGTTAGTTTTTTGTGTATTTTCTATGTTGAGTGCTTTGAATATTGTGTCATGTATCATTGTCTCATTGATTTGTATTTGTTCAGGTATTAGTTTGTTTTCTGTTTTATGTTTGTATATTTGTAAATTTTCCAAATGTTCATTATGGTGCCTTTGTGTGGTATATGTTTTATTAGTGTTACATTGGTTATGTCTGGGAATTCATGTCCTGTGTTTATTGCATGTGTGGCTAAATTGGATTTATATATTTCTGGTTTTTTGTATGCATTTAGGTGTTCAAAATAACAGATATAAAAATAGCATTCAAAACTAATAAAAATAAATTACAAAATCTAAATAGCTCACAAAACATAGATAATACAACAACTAACGGCATATACAAAATTGAATGCCAAGATTGCAATAAATGTTACATAGGACAAACAAAAAACAGCTGAAAAAACGTTATTTTAAAAAAATAACATCTTGAGGTAAATTTAATTATAAATATTAAATGTATTATATATATCAAGAAACGGACTGTAGCAAAAAGTGACTAAATATATCTATATATAAAGACAAACGAGATGGAATTTACGTGCATTCCAACAATTGTCTATAGATCTCGGACCCATTATCAAAGACTTGGAGTTTAACAAACTGCTAGGCCAGTCGTATGCAAGCGGCTGAAATGAGATGTTTACGGGTCTGTGACTGTGACTACAAAATACTTTATCTTAAACGTTATCTCACAAAGATATTCATAGTTTTAGTTAAGTTTTCTAAGATGTCATATTTTTTATAAAGTTTATATTTTTATATTCATAATTAATCACTTCATTCGATCAAATCTGTAAGGATTTCGGCTTACACGTCTCCACATTGAGGACCAAGGTAATGGCTTTTCATGGATCTGATCCCGTACGGGCAAAAATTATTGTAGATGGTACGGTTCTGAGGCAGGCTAGTAATTTTGAATATCTGGGCCGCAGTGTATCTTACGTTACAAACAGTGGTGTGATGAAGAAACTGCGCAAGTTCAACCATCAGGTTGCGCAAGTTCAACCACAAGAAACAATGTGGGACCATCAGGAGAACTCTAAAGTCATCAAGGAAAGAAACACGCCTGAAGTTCTACAAGGCAATGACCCTCCTCACACTGTCTGAGAATTGGACTTTAACAAAGTGAGGTTTCTCAGACACCCGGCAGGATATACTGTTCAAGATCGTAAAAGAAATATCGACGTACGGCAGGAACTGATAATTATGAGTATACTCGATAGAGCTGCCCAATATTGGTTAAAACAGAACATGTTAATCGAACGGATGACTAGAGTGAAGTATAGGCTAACGGAACAGTGAGCGTGGGGCATCCGAAGAAGCGTTACAGCGACTAGTCTACAGTACCTGCTTGTAACCGGAACAAACCGTAATCCTTGCTGAACAACATGACGATGATAATAATTTACCACAATTATTCTTGTTCATTAATGAAGTTAAATAATATTTTTTTATATCTTCTTCTTCCGGAGCTCTAAAGCCCGAGATGACCCTTGACTTCCGCCACCACTCGCCTCCAGTTCTCTCTCTCTCTCTCTCTCTCTCTCTCTCTCTCTCTCTCTCTCTCTCTCCAGTTTTGTACGTCCATTCTTCTTAAGTCTTCATCCACCTCATGTATCCATCGCCTTTGGGTCTGCCCCTTCTACTTGTTACGTCAATGTTTCCATTTAATACATGCTTTGGCAGTCTGTCCCGTGGGATTCTCTTCACATGTCCCAGCCAGCTTATCCGCCTTGCCTTTATGAAGCGCACTGTATCTTTCCGCTGCAATATTTCAACAATTTCAGCACTTCAAAGGCATCTTCACTCTCCTGCTTCCATTATCTTTCTCACTATTTTCCTTTAAAATAGTTTCAACGAATTTATTGATACAGCCGTGAGTGGCCATGTTTCAGCTCCGTAAGTCACGACTGGTCTGATCAAGCTTTTGTATACTTTGATTTTGGTTTTACGAGACAGAAGCTTGGACTTGAGAGAATAAGATTTGCATAATATGCTCTATTGGCAGTCACGATTCTTCTATTTTTTTTTTTTTTTTGTATCGGCCATCCGTCTGAAGACCACATGCCAATTTCAATTCTTTATTCCTTGTTCTTTTCTTTTTCTCCAATATTCTTTCTTCTTTTCACTATGTCTCTTCTTCCTGTCTTCAGTCTACTTTGAACCTGCGTTTTATCTCTCCTACCGTAGACTCCTTCCATTTTTAACACTTTTACCTGAAAAACGTTTCTTTCAATTGCTTTTTCTGCGTTTATATTATTTTTTTCTAACTCCTTTTATCGATTTTCTATAATTTGATATATTTCATCATTACTTCTTAATTTCCAACCTTCTGAAGTTTATCGTAGGCCTAATATTTTCCTAATAATCCGTCTTTCTAATATTTCTAGTTTGTCTAAATTATAATTCAATGCTAGATATTCACTAGCATATAGGCATTGCTACTGTACTGTAATGTCTTATTTTCTCATCTTTAATTATGCACTTTTTATTGTAAATCTCTTTAGTTATATCATATTCAGTTTTATGAATCCTTTCTTCTACAACAGATTTTTCTAAACCATTCTCTTGAATTATTTTTCCTAGATACTTAAACTTTCTAACCATCTCTATTCAACTAATATCTGTTACCAGGAATTTTGGCGCATTTGTAATGTTCGTGAGAAATTTGTTTTTTTCTGCAGAAATTCTTAAGCTTGTTCTACTGGCTGTGTCCTCTAAAAATTTAACTTGTGTTACTGCAGATGTCAGACGTTCAGAAAGTATAGCAAAATCATCGGCGAATGCCAAACAGTTTATTTCAATACGTTTGTTCCTTCTTCCCAACATGATTGGTGATATTTTGTATTCCTTTAATTTTTCATTCCAAATTCTCACTACTTTTTCCAGGACACAGTTTTCTCCATGATTCTTTTATTTATTTTTTATATAAAATTAATGTGTATATTTATTTACATTTGATTGCAATGTTTAGGCAGGTCGTTTTATACTATCATCTTCAGATATAAAACATATCTGCATTTTTGTTTTTATTTCTTCTTCTTCTTCACTACATAGCTTGGGCTATAGCCCATTTCGACTTCACTGACTATCTGACCATTTTTTTTCACAGTCTTACAAGATCTCTCGTTCCCACTATATTCAAACTCTTGTTTAGGAATACATGTGTCTACTGTGCGTTCTATATGCGACTTCCAATTCTGCCTGTATTCCTTTATTCTATCCAAAACCGACTATAAATTCAAGTCTTTCCTTATGTTGTCGTTTCGGAGATGATCTCTCAAACTGAATCCCTTAACTGCTCTTAAAAATATCATTTCCGAGGCCGTATTTTTGAAATATCTTTTTGCAGGAGAGTCCATGTTTTGCATCCATACATTAAAGTCGGCACAGCCACGACCTTATAGAACTCTAGCTGTGTATCCCTCTCCGTTTTGTTTTTCAATAGTCGTCTTATTGTTCCACAGGTATAACTAAATTTATTTAAATTTCTCTTGCTTTTATTTTTTTACAAAGTTAATTTCATTTTCATGTTATTCACGAGCAGACGTGCCTATTAGATGGCACCAGGTAACAAGCAGTATGTAATTGATTATTATTAATCGTTTGTTATGTGAGCCCTAATTCAGTAGGACGTTATTAATTTGGCTGTGAGTGATACTTTGTGAACCAATAAACCAATCTCACTGGAACACGCGACGCACACCCGAGTGTTTACAGGACGCACCAGACTTTACAACGGCGACGAAAAATCTGTGTCAAGGCAAACGCGACGTGAAGGCGAGCGCAAACACAACGCCGTGTGTGCTTAACCCTCTGTCGAAAAACCAACAGTTTACCTATTTATAGCAAATGTCAGTAGAGCGTGTGCCATTTTTTTGCTAGCAAAACACACACGCAGAGTTTGTAGGCATTATATCAAATCAGGTTAATGACAGGCCAGTAAACTCAGAGACTCGTAGTTTATTAAGTTAAGAATACGTTAAAAATTGTTACAGATGGTACTGTCCTGGGAAAAGTTAGAAGTTTCGAATACCTGAGCTACAGTGTGTCTTATAATGCAACCAACGATGTTGTGAATAAGTTGCATAAGTTCAACTTTATGTGCGGGACCATCAAGTAAAGGAACACGCCCAAAATTCTACAAGGTGGTGGCTCTTCCCACACTTTTTTGTGGGTCTGAGAATTGGATTTTAACGAAAGGCCAGGCCAGTCGCATCCAAGCGTCTGAAATCAGATTTATCAGGCCCGTGGCAGGGTATACTCTCCATGATCATAGAAGAAACACAGATATACGGCAGGAACTGAATATTATGAGTATACTCGACAGGATCGCCCAGTATCGGCTGAATTGGTGGGAACACCTTTGCCGAATGGATGACTGCCGCATTCCCAAACAACTATGGAACTATAAGCCGAGGGACGGAGAGGTGTGGGACGCCCGAGGAAGCGCTGGAATGAGCAGCTGTAATCTTTGCCTATTTGAGACCGGAACAAACCATCCTTGGTTTAATCCTTGAAGATGATGATGAATACGTTAACGTTAATAACCATAGACAATATTACCGCCGTGTTTCGTTTTTCGCTCATCACCACCGTCACTATCATTGGTCTATCTTCTCCCTTTCCGTACGCCTAACAAGGGTCGGATTAGAAGCGCGTGGTGCCCTATGCTGCCATCAGACTGGTGCTCCCCCACTCCGACTCAAAATTCAACCTTTTATCCATTATTTATACTGATAAATGGCATACAAAATTTCAAACGATAACAATTATTTTATTAAACTCTCAAATTACAAGAAACAGTAATGGACTTTTTGAGACGTTCTGCAAGAGTATCCAGACGTGAGAAAACTAGAAATGACGTCATTAAGGACAGAATGGATGTGAAAAATTCAATTGTGTATTTTATCCGAACAAAAAAATTACATTGTTATCGACACACGAAAAGAATGACACAGGAAAGATTGCCAAGGAGAGTTATGGAATGGAGCCCACCAGGAAGAAGGAAAAGAGGAAGACCATCTATCACCTGGATAGAAGAAATTCAGACTATATTGAGGGTAAAGAGAAATTGAAGAAGATCTTTGGATGGACAAGCAGCAGTGGAGGATGAGAATTCAATCACTTCCATAATCTTTGGTTCTGGAAAATGTGTAAACATTGTACAGCCGGATTATAAACTACAAGAAATATTTAGCTAAATAGTGATTACAAAGAGCACTTAAGTTAAGTTTAGAAAATACTAGTCAATCCTTTTTGTCCTTCATTTTGCTTTAACGAAGTCTAGTATAATTTCTTCTAAACCGAGAGATTCAAGTATCTCGCTTTCAATATTCAACTTTGCTAATGAAGATAATCTCTAACCTCCCATAGTTGAACTCACCATATTTTTAATGCGTTTTAATATAGAAAATGTTTTCAGATTCGCGGTTAGCTATTGGAATTGTCAAAAACAGACGATAAGTAGTGTATATATTTGGAAATACATCAAGCATTATACAGTTAATAAACCAGTTTAACACTTTGAGCGGACAAACTGTAGTATCATAGTATCTATCATCTTCATTCGAACGATTTTATAAAAACCTTTTTCTTGCAATTTTACTTGTGGCACAATGTGCTTGAATTCTATTAGAAGGTCGGTATTCAAATTATTCGAGTGAACTTCTATAAGAGCTTTTGCTTTATTTTCCAGCTCGACACTCTCTATGGATAATAACCGCGTAAGAAAACCAAACAATTGCGTAATGTGATCGATCATAAGCTTTGCTTCGTTTAGTCAATTCAGCTGGATGGTGCCTCTTCTGAAAGCTGAGGCCTTGGTGCCCGGTGTTGCAGCATACCCTAACGTTATGGATAATCCACCACTGCGGCTAACCAATTGCACTTTAAATAGAGCAACTCTCATCAGTCGTAATTAAATTTCTAACTCCGACCCCCATGTAGTTGCCTTGTTGACACATTGTTCCTTTCACGGATAACACGATAACGGCGACTACACGACGGGTCGGACGATAATCTGCTGATTAATCCTGTTAAATCCTACCGAGGCCACGTGAACTCGTATGAATAACGGGACAATAATCTGGTGTGCGTACCAGGTTTGATCGAAAAGTTCTTGCAATTTTGCAATTTCCACCGCTCAAGTGTCCGATTAAAAAACTCTTTTTATGCAATCTTCTTACATACACATGTTAATGACAATCGTGTAAAATTGTAGCCCTATTTGGTACATAATTTAGATTTCACAGCTAACTGAGTAAGTCGCCTTTAACTATATTACGCGATTTTTTTGTCATTCTAAAGACTGAATAACATGGATTAAATTTTGTATAAACTGTAAGATAAACTGCTCTGTCCTGGTAAACATGTTTCAAAGGCTTCTGGCAAGACTGCTGTGAGTGAACAAGCGGTTTACAAGCTTCAAAGACTGCCGTAAATGAGTTAAAGATCGTGCTTGTCAGATGAAGATTATTATGTTTTTGTGTTCCACGAAATTTCGTCGCTAGGCGCAGTGGTAAATGAAGAGTACTATTCGGACATTTTACTCCATTTGTATGAAGCTATCCGTAGAAAAGGGCTAGATTCACGGAAGAATAATTTCTGAAAATTGCAGCCCGATAATGCGTCTGAAAGCATGTCACTGATTGTTAAGAATTTCGCCAGGCTAGGCAAAAGAAAACGTTATAATGATGACACGGCAACTGCCGTATTCACCAGATGTGTCCCAACGCGACCTTTCCTCCTCCCAATGGTGATACTTTTCACGAAAAGACAACTTTCAATTTTCTGTTGTATTGTATTTATTGTTCATAGCCTAAAGGTACCATACATACGATGTGCAATAAAATTTTTGTTTTATTTTTTATTACCCACATTCTTAAAAACGATCGATGTCGGTCACAGACCGTATTCACCAGATGTGTCCCAACGCGACCTTTCCTCCTCCCAATGGTGATACTTTTCACGAAAAGACAACTTTCAATTTTCTATTGTATTGTATTTATTGTTCATAGCCTAAAGGTACCATACATACGATGTGCAATAAAATTTTTGTTTTATTTTTTATTACCCACATTCTTAAAAACGATCGATGTCGGTCACAGACCGTATTCACCAGATGTGTCCCAACGCGACCTTTCCTCCTCCCAATGGTGATACTTTTCACGAAAAGACAACTTTCAATTTTCTATTGTATTGTATTTATTGTTCATAGCCTAAAGGTACCATACATACGATGTGCAATAAAATTTTTGTTTTATTTTTTATTACCCACATTCTTAAAAACGATCGATGTCGGTCACAGACCGTATTCACCAGATGTGTCCCAACGCGACCTTTCCTCCTCCCAATGGTGATACTTTTCACGAAAAGACAACTTTCAATTTTCTATTGTATTGTATTTATTGTTCATAGCCTAAAGGTACCATACATACGATGTGCAATAAAATTTTTGTTTTATTTTTTATTACCCACATTCTTAAAAACGATCGATGTCGGTCACAGACCATCGTCAGGTCATATACAGCACACTTGTGGTCACAATATCGTAAAACAGCCACTATTTACAATAATTGGAATTATCTATTCAAAGTAATATAATTATATGATGACAGTTAATCTTGTAGACATGCAATGATTTTATAGAATTCAAAATGAATAAATAAATCATTAAAAACGAATAATTAATAATAATGTTTACTAGATTTACAGTCATATTTATTAATACTTGCTAATTTTAATAGATTTATATACATTTACTGATACTTACAATCAAAAAGTGAGGTTAACCTCAAATAAATATTAAAATCACGCTCACGTGTTGGATTTTTAATACTTGCTAATTTTAATAGATTTATATACATTTACTGATACTTACAATCAAAAAGTGAGGTTAACCTCAAATAAATATTAAAATCACGCTCACGTGTTGGATTTATCAAACGAAATATATAATCACTCTCACTTTTACTATAAATTCACTTGAATTTGAATTACTTTGCTTTCAATAACCAATTTTTCATTGAGGATGATGGATTGGCCATGGGTTCACCTCTCTCTCGTCTATTGGCCGACGTTTACTTGAATTTTTATGAAAACTCTCATTTGCTCTCACATAACAAATAATAAGTCTTTTTATTTTATCACTTTCAAACTAATATATTATTCTTTACGTCACTATACTGAACTTTGATAAAAAAAACAACATGGCGCGTAACCGAAAATCGTGACGATTTTTTTTTACATTGCTATAAAATTTCTCTCATACGTCGATAAAGAAGTTTCACTTCAAAAACGAATTCGTAGACATTGATTAATGAACGTGATACGTACGTCGTTGTCCAAAGTTTCCCGAGAACTGATTTTGTTACAGAGTGTTTATGTTTACATTCCGTTCTATATATTATATCAGCTGATTACTGAATGTTGATTTTCATTTTGCCGCAATATTTCAAATGTGATACGATTTTTGAAGTCCGTCATGATGTTCAATAGATTTTTCATCATGGCCCTCTTCTTTTACATGTTTGTATATTCGGTATTTTTCATATATATTCGATCTTATTTCATCACTGCATGTTTTAAATACGGTTAAATGTTGCTGTATTGGACCATATTCACAAGACTGTTGTTTTATGTGTTTGGCTACCGTTGAGTTCGGATTTGAGTGTTGTGAATGTTTGGTATGTTCAATATATCTGTGTTTAAACGATCTTGAAGTGAATCCTATGTTTTTTTTGTTGTACCGTACATTACATTCTGTCGAGTTCGCAGGCTGACATTGATATTGGTAGACTCCAGCTTTTTCATAAATGCTTTTCTTTTTTGTACTGCTTATTTTCAGACTGTTGTAGATGTCATTGCTTGTTTTGAACGCTAATTGATAGTCATATTTTGCAAATGTTCTAGCTAATTTTTGAGAGTTGTCGTCAATTTAATGTGCAGGTATGTAGGTTTTCTTCCTTTTGATTGATATGTTATTTGTTTTTGATTTATTTCTTTTTTGTTTTTCAATGATTTTATCGATCATTTGAGGCTGATATCTATTGCTTTGAGCTATTCGCTTTATGATGTGTATCTCTTTTTCATACTGTTTCTTGCATAGAGGATATGTGAGGGCTCGATATACCATGCTGTTGTATGCAGAAATTTTGTATGAGTAGGGATGGTTGCTCTCTGCGTGAATGGTAATATCTGTTTGAGTATCTTTTCTGTATATAGAGAAATGATGTTTGCTTGCATGGCGTTTTATGGTAAGGTCTAGGAAGTTTATTTCGCCTTTATTCTCTATTTCTTTTGTAAATTTAATGTCAGAATTGATGGAGTTGATGTACGAGGTAGGTTGGTTATAGGAGGTTTCTAGGTAGGTTGCTGTGTTCCATCTGAAGATGAGCCGAAAGGCTTGAAAGCGCTTACGGAAAGTATAATTGCGTCTTAGTGGTTGCAATACAAGTTTAGTAAAAATTAGACTTAACCACTAAATTGTGTTTATCTTTTCAAACAAGTCACATAACAATTTGCTGAGTGATAGTCATCGCTTTACAGTGGGAACAAACGACACAGCACGAGGAGTGTGTGTACAGAACTCTCGTGTCCTTGGTTCCACGTAATTAAATCACCATGTTAACTTTTACGATCCCACGCAAACAATTAATTTAAGTTTCTCCATCAGCTCGTTTCTCCAACGCGCACGTGCGGCAACCTTCAACGTACCGTACTCTATAAATAGAGCGCCTCTAATCACCACCGACTCTACTAGAGCTAGATAATACCGTTTGTGTTGTCTAAACCAAAAATCTTCATTGCCTCCGGTAATATATAAAGTAATTACCGGTTTGTTTTACATACTTACTTAACGCCGATTTGCATAAACAATTTACATAATACTTGCTATACATATGTATATGTATGTCTTCTAAAAATAAATTGTTTGCTTTGAATTTTAAAACGATGTAATTTATGAGAGCCTCGCTTAACACACGATGTCCTTACTGGTTTACTGCGTAACAACATATTAGCGCTGGCTGTTGTGTAGATTGTCTCTCCTGAGGCTGATAGTATAATAAGCCTATTTTAGTGTGTTTTCCGGAGCTGAAACACTGGCAACTAACGGCACAAAACGATGTTATTTATGAGAGCCGCGCTTAACACACGATGTCCTCAATGGTTTACTACGTAACAACATATTAGCGCTGGCTGTTGTGTAGATTGTCTCTCCTGATGCTGATAGTATAATAAGCGTATTATAAACTGAGAAATTGGAGAAGAGACCAAGAGAAACGTAACGCACGACCGAGAGAGCTGAACAGTTGAGAGTACCTTATTGTAAACTCCGCGTGTTCGTTGACCATTACGCCTGGGTCCGATACGACAGCTGTACACTTGATTATAAACTGAGAAATTGGAGAAGAGAGTAAGAGAAACGTAACGCACGACTGAGAGAGCTGAACAGTTGAGAGTACCTTATTGTAAACTCCGCGTGTTCGTTGACCATTACGCCTGGGTCCGATACGACAGCTGTACACTTGATTATAAACTGAGAAATTGGAGAAGAGAGTAAGAGAAACGTAACGCACGACTGAAAGAGCTGAACAGTTGAGAGTACCTTATTGTAAACTCCGCGTGTTCGTTGACCGTTACGCCTGGGTCCGATACGACAGCTGTACACTTGATTATAAACTGAGAAATTGGAGAAGAGAGTAAGAGAAACGTAACGCACGACCGAGAGAGCTGAACAGTTGAGAGTACCTTATTGTAAACTCCGCGTGTTCGTTGACCGTTACGCCTGGGTCCGATACGACAGCTGTACACTTGATTATAAACTGAGAAATTGGAGAAGAGAGTAAGAGAAACGTAACGCACGACTGAAAGAGCTGAACAGTTGAGAGTACCTTATTGTAAACTCCGCGTGTTCGTTGACCGTTACGCCTGGGTCCGATACGACAGCTGTACACTTGATTATAAACTGAGAAATTGGAGAAGAGAGTAAGAGAAACGTAACGCACGACTGAGAGAGCTGAACAGTTGAGAGTACCTTATTGTAAACTCCGCGTGTTCGTTGACCGTTACGCCTGGGTCCGATACGACAGCTGTACACTTGATTATAAACTGAGAAATTGGAGAAGAGAGTAAGAGAAACGTAACGCACGACTGAGAGAGCTGAACAGTTGAGAGTACCTTATTGTAAACTCCGCGTGGTCGTTGACCATTACGCCTGGGTCCGATACGACAGCTGTACACTTGATTATAAACTGAGAAATTGGAGAAGAGAGTAAGAGAAACGTAACGCACGACTGAGAGAGCTGAACAGTTGAGAGTACCTTATTGTAAACTCCGCGTGTTCGTTGACCGTTACGCCTGGGTCCGATACGACAGCTGTACACTTGATTATAAACTGAGAAATTGGAGAAGAGAGTAAGAGAAACGTAACGCACGACTGAGAGAGCTGAACAGTTGAGAGTACCTTATTGTAAACTCCGCGTGTTCGTTGACCGTTACGCCTGGGTCCGATACGACAGCTGTACACTTGATTATAAACTGAGAAATTGGAGAAGAGAGTAAGAGAAACGTAACGCACGACTGAGAGAGCTGAACAGTTGAGAGTACCTTATTGTAAACTCCGCGTGTTCGTTGACCATTACGCCTGGGTCCGATACGACAGCTGTACACTTGATTATAAACTGAGAAATTGGAGAAGAGAGTAAGAGAAACGTAACGCACGACTGAGAGAGCTGAACAGTTGAGAGTACCTTATTGTAAACTCCGCGTGTTCGTTGACCATTACGCCTGGGTCCGATACGACAGCTGTACACTTGATTATAAACTGAGAAATTGGAGAAGAGAGTAAGAGAAACGTAACGCACGACTGAGAGAGCTGAACAGTTGAGAGTACCTTATTGTAAACTCCGCGTGTTCGTTGACCATTACGCCTGGGTCCGATACGACAGCTGTACACTTGATTTATCGCAATGACATACGTATACGTATTGTACTGTATACGCACTAGCATACGATGCAGCCTTGCCCTTACTGCATTGCGTATACAATGTAACAAGTCTCACCACAAGAAGTCTGACGTAAGATTTTGTTCAACTCTTGTTGAGGCAGGCAAAACAATTCTATAAATCGTCTATTGCTGTTCACTGTTGCTTTATCACTACTGGGCTCTGTCTGTTCGTCTCTCTCTCTCTCTCTCTCTCTCTCTCTCTCTCTCTCTCTCTCTCTCTCTCTCTCTCTCTCTCTCTCTCTCTCTCTCTCTCATTGTATCTTCTACCCTCTGTCAGGAACTCCGTCGAACGCTACCCAGGGACATAATATTATTGTATGTTGTAAAAATAAATTATTTTCTTATATTAATTTATTATATCTTATTATACATTTGAACGTGTCTAACAATTTTTACTTCCATGTTCCGTAAGGAAATGGAAGTATGGCGATCGCGAAGGAAAGGGCTCGAGACAAATGGTAATCGTGTTCGAGACAAGGGCTGATTCTGACTGTACTACCCTCAAATCATGAAGAAAAATTATTTTCCAAAACGTATGTGTGTGTGTGTGTGTGTAGAATTTTTTTTATGACGAACGGTAACTACCGTAAATTCAAACAGAAGTAAATATTTTTTTGCATGTGAGCCCGAGTTGTAGAGGATTCTAGGCTTATTGATTTTGGTGAAGATTGGTTAAAGGGGAGGGGTAGTTTACCTGCAACGTTTTACGTTTTAACAAGAGTAAAGAACCTAATTTTGATAAATAAAGTGTCCTGAAAAGAAGGTCATAAAAATCCACTGTAAAAAGGTAGATGAAATATCT
This sequence comes from Magicicada septendecula, assembly GCA_034769895.1. Classification (NCBI taxonomy): domain Eukaryota; kingdom Metazoa; phylum Arthropoda; class Insecta; order Hemiptera; family Cicadidae; genus Magicicada; species Magicicada septendecula. The sequence continues at coordinate 28,391,231 of CM068369.1, forward strand.
ATAAATAAAAAGGGTATTTGAAGGGGGAGGGGGAAATTTTCTATAAATGAAAATGATAGTTGAAGGGGAGGGGATAATTTTTTATATGTGTACTACGTTATTGCCAACAAAGAAGTAGTTTGTTGTTAAAATTCCTTCCCGGGCTGTTTGGCCGTGGTCCAGTGTTTTCTGAAAAACCAGACGTTTCGGCAATGCCATCGACTTCCATCATTAGTGATAATCGAGTGGGCTAACTTGCGGTGGTATACGTTAGTGACCACAGTGCTGTGGTTAAGGCTGAAGAAAGGAGTAGTTTCTATTGAAATATTTCATTTCGAAAATTATTTAAAACATAAATCTTAGAACATGGAAGTCATGTACAGGTCTCCATATCGATATTTGTTTAGAGGGGGAAAGATGCTTTTTGAACCGTTAGAGAAGACCGTGGTTTCCCTGGTGTGTGGGCCTATCACCCTCTAAAAACCACCTCTAATTGAGACATTCATATTGTTACGGCCTCACAGAACAATCTACGTGTTTATCGAATGTTCCAGAGGGATCCGGAATGTAACGTGTGTGGCGTACATGCTTGTCGACGCATTTGATAGACTGTGCCAGAAGCCGGGCGAACTGTGTCAAGGCCGCAATTAATTACTTCGCACACACTGGCGCTAACACGCATTATGGAATAATCTAGTAATTTGGGGCGGTATAAATACCAGTACTCAACGACGTTCAGTTCAGTATAGCTGCGATATATTTTCAGTGCGGTTCGAGAGTTATTGTCGGGCGATATTACTGAGCGCGTTCAAGTGGTTTTAGTGAAGTGTTACGTCTTATAATCGGGCGATATATTGTAATACAATTGTATTTAATATTAGTTGACAAATATTGCGTGTAAACAATTTTTTTATTTGAATTGTTGTAAGAGACTGTGTTATTAATTACGAACTGTTTAACTGTGAAAATTAAAGCTGGTAATTAGTGACTTAATTGGTGTCTTGTATTTTGTTTCCACTGTAACTACGACGATCAAGTAGACCGTCGTAACAGTGGTGTCAGAACTGGGATAGAGCGGTTAACAGTGGAAAAAGTGAAACACTGGACACTTTATACAAGACAAGTGTAATTCGTAATCGGTAAACATGGATGGCAGTCAGATGATGGAAGCTTTACAAACATTGCTGCGGCAGACACAGGAAGAAGCAGAAAAACGACAGGATGAGAAACGCAGACAGGAGGCGGAAGAAGCAGAAAAATGACAGGATGAGAAACGGAGACAGGAGGCGGAAGAAGCAGAAAAACGACAGGATGAAAAACGTAAACAGGAAACCAGGAAACAGAAGACATCAAAGCATTAATACAGGAGCAGAAATAGATGCAAGAACACAGTACCGCAGAATTGGGTCTCCTACGAGGTGAGGTTAATAAGCAAGTTACTAAAATATCGGAGGTACAAGAATCAATGACATTGAAAATAGCTGAAGTAGAAAAATCTGTCTCGATTGTTGAAGAATCCATGTATACAAAAATATCTGTCATAGAAGAATCAATGTCTACAAAAATGTCTGTCATAGAAGAATCCGTGTCAAATAAAATATCTGCAGTAGAAAACTCAATGGCAAACATAAGAGAACAAATTAAAAGTGAAGTTGTGCAGTGCCTGAAGATACAACCAAAACAAATTTGTGAACAGAGTGTACCAATAATAAAGACAGAAAAAGACACAGAAAATAAGTCAATAGAGAAAGTAACTTTGCCTGCAGTATGGACAGTTCATGTCAAAGCTCCAACCTCTGACGGAAGCAGTCACTGGGCAACGTGCCTCCGCCAATTTGAGGCTGCTGCATGCGCAAATAATTGGACAGAGAAAGACAACGCAGTTTCACTCGTTCTTGCATTAAAAGGACCTGCGGCAGAATTACTACAGAAAGTGAAACCTGACAGCCAGAACATCTATGCCGAGTTGATAAAAGCTCTAGAATTACGGTATGGTGATAAACATTTGCGAGATGTGTACTGCACCCAGTTGAGAGCAAGGCGACAGCATTCCGAGGAGAGTCTTCAAGAGTTTGAAGTAAGTATCGACAGACTCATAATTATTAGACTGGCCTATCCTGAAGCGCCAGAAAATTTTCGAACGAGTTTTGCGATGCAGACAGTTACTCCCTGTGTCCGAGATAACGAACTACAGCAAGTGTTACGAATGGCAAGACACCAGAACAGTGCGGACGTCCTGGTACATGCTTTGCAATATGAGGCCGCCAAATCAGCGTCTGGTTGGTCAAGTAATAAAGTGCGCGCGCTAAAAGATCGCGACGGCACAGACGATGAGGAAGAAGAATAAGGAACAGAGACTCGACGGTCGGCGTGACAAAATAAAATAAGAAAGTATGGAAGACCAAATTGTTATAGATGTGGGAAACCTGGACATCTACAAAGAAATTGTCGGGTTAGAATTCAGCAGCAGGGAAACAAGCAATAGTCGGTACAACGGGGCGTGTGCTGACTAACTGGAGGAACGAAGCCCATAGACAATACGCAATTTCTACACTTCAGAAAAACAGCGGGAGCTTGTTGGTTACCGGATTCGTTCAAGAAATGCCAACCTCGATTACAGTTGACACAGGTGCTACAGTTTCCATTGTGCGGCCCGACGTGGTGAAAGATCTTAAGCCAATCTGGTGCTCTTGCAGCTTGCGAACAGCTACTGGACGGCCCGTAAAATTGTTTGCAAAAGTGGAGATACGCCTACACCTCGGTCGACTTGAGTTTAATCATCAAGTACTGGTTGCAGACATTGTGGATGAAGCAATTCTTGGTGTGGACGTTATGAACGCATACGGATTTATAGTCGGCTTCAAAAACAATGTCTTGAGAATCGGAGGAGAAGAGGTAATGCTATTAACAATGACGTCAGCAGAAATATCGATGGACGTCATAAACCAAGTGGCCGTAACTGTTCCGCCAAACTCCGAAAAGATCATCATGGTTAGAACCGAGGTAGATACTAGGGGCAACCAGTGCTCTATATTCGAACCCCAGGTAGTCAGCACACCGGGCATACTAATTTCCAGAAGTTTAGTAAAACATGACGAAACCGGAAATGTACCTATTAGAGTGGCGAATATTTTGGATCAAGGTGTCACTTTACAAAGCAATACGCTCCTAGACAAATTGACTCCTGTGGCCTGGGTAGTCGAAATGACGCAACGAAGGTCCAGTGCTTGGGATACTTTCAAATTACCAGAGGAACTGCAGGACTTTTTGAACAGATCTTCTAACGACCTCTCAAGTGGTGAGGTAAAAGAACTCAGACAGTTTTTACATGAACTCAAAGATTGTTTTGCAGTTCGGGGACAGCCACTCGGAAGAACCTCTCTTGTGCAACATCGCGTCAATACCGGGGACACAACACCGATACGCCAACCTCCTCGAAGGCCTCCATTATCTAAGCAAGAGGAAATGTCTCGGTTAGTATAGGATATGTTGACAGAGGGAGTAATCGAACCTTCGTCAAGTGCTTGGTCTTCTCCTGTAGTGCTGGTAGCGAAGAAGGATGGTTGATTGCGTTTCTGCGTAGACTACCGGAGGTTAAATGACGTTACAAAGAAAGATTGCTATCCATTACCTCGGGTTGACGATACACTCGACACGTTGTCCGGAGCACAGTAGTTTTCCACATTGGACCTGAAGGGTGGATATTGGCAAGTGGGTCTTCATCAAGAAGACAAGGAAAATACCGCTTTCTCGACCCCAAGTGGCTTATTCCACTTTAACGTCATGCCATTTGGACTCTGTAATGCACCGGCAACATTTTAAAGATTGATGGACCTGGTACTCTGAGGCCTTACCTGGAAAACTTGCCTTGTTTATTTAGACGATGTCATAGTCATCGGGAAGACTTTCAAAGACCATTTGGAAAACCTTAAGGAGGTTTTAACTAGAATTCACGGTGCCCAACTGAAGCTGAGCCCGAAGAAGTGTTCTCTATTCAAGAAGGAAGTACAGTATCTGGGCCATCTGGTTTTGGCAGCGGGTGTTAGCATGGATCCTAATAAAGTAGACACCATAAGAGACTGGCCAGTGCCGAAGAGTAAACACGAAGTTCGGAGTTTCCTGGTGTTATGCTCATATTACAGACGCTTTGTAAAAGGCTTCGCTACTACTGCTAAACCATTACATGAGCTAACGGAAAATAAACGATACTTCCAGTGGTCGAGAGAGTGTGACCAAGCATTTGGGACTTTGAAGAATGCGTTATGTTCGCAGCCAATTCTCACTTTTCCAGCTTCCGAAGGGAAGTACATCACAGACACAGACGCAAGCAATACTGGTCTAGGAGCAGTTTTGTCTCAAGTGCAGAACGGTGAAGAACGAGTAATAGCGTATTACAGCAAGACGCTTTCTAAACCAGAGAGAAATTATTGTGTTACGAGAAGAGAGTTGTTAGCAATTGTCAGAGCTTTGGAGCACTTCCATAACACCTCTATGGGAGAGAGTTTTCACTACGTACCGACCATGTCACGCTTGCATGGCTCTTGAGATTTAAAAATCCGGAAGGACAGTTGGCAAGGTGGCTCGAACGTCTGCAAGAGTACAACTTCAAGATACAACATCGACGGGGGCGCCTGCATGGTAATGCAGATGGCTTATCACGAAGACCATGCCTGGAAGACTGCCGACATTACCACAGAAAGGAAGAACAAAACTGAAACGAACATGTTTAAGCCATCACTGTAAATTTCCTGGCAGACGGCTGGAAAACACAAGACTGTCGACAAGAACAGATGACTGATGAAGACATTGGACCGATCTTGACAGCAAAAGAGGAAGGTCGCCGCCCGGATTGGCAAGATATCTGCCATGGTTCCGAAGTGCTGAAGGGCTACTGCCACAATGGGAATCTCTTACCTTAGAAAACGGATTGCTGAAAAGGGCTTGGGAAAGTGCAGATGGACGAGACGTGGACATGACGTTGATAGTTCCCCGAAGTAAAGTGCAGTCTGTTTTGAAGGAGATGCATGATGGAATATCTGGGGGGCTATATTGGGGTTAACAAAACCCTTGACAAAATACGGAAGCGATTCTTCGCCACGACGTAGAGGAATAGGTTCGGACGTGTGAAATATGTGCTGCAAGCAAGGGCCCACAAACCTGAAGCAGGGGAAAAATGAGACAGTATAACGTTGGACTGCCTTTCGAGAGAATTGTCATAGACATTGCTGGACCATTCCCAGTTACTGACGATGGAAACCGGTACATCATGGTTGTAGGTAACTACTTTACTAAGTGGGTGGAAGCCTACGCAATTCTAAATCAGTAGGTTACCACAGTGGCAAAGCAGTTAGTTTACAACTTCTGTTGCCGTATGGAGCCCCAATGGAGATCCATACGGATCCAGGGAGAAATTTCGAATCAGGAGTGTTTAAAGAATTATGCCGTCTACTCGGAATTCGAAAGACCAGGACAACGCCTCTGCATCCTAAGTCGGACGGGATGGTTGAGAGATTCAATAGGACACTTGAGCAGCATCTTTCGAATATTGTTGACGAGAACCAAACTGACTGGGACCAACGTATACCTATTCCTCATGGCGTATAGATCATCAGTACACGACACAACCGGCATGACTCCAGCAAAATTGTTGTTTGTGCGGGAGATTCGCCTTCCTGGGGACTTGATGTTCGGATCACCTGAGACTCAGTCCCAACAGCCACAGAACTATTCCTCGCAATTAGAAAACTAACTGCGAGAAATAAATCGCTTGATAAGAGGACGGCTGAAGATTGCCAGTGATAAAATGAAAACTCGGTATGACATTCGCAGAAATAGTGTGGGTTTCCAAGAAGAAGATCAGGTCTGGTTGTTCAACCCAAAGCGCCGTCGTGGTCGCTCACCTAAGTTGCAAACTAACTGGGAAGGACCCTATACTATAAAAAAAAATCAACGATGTTGTTTATCAGATTCAACAGGAAGAACAGCGAAAGTTCAAGTTCGTCCACCTAGATCGCCTAGCTGAGTATTACTTCAGAGACGGTTTGCCAGTTCGGGACGAACAGGCTTAAGGAGGGGAAAGTGTGACGACATCACAGAACAATCTACATGTTTATCGAATGTTCCAGAGGGATACGGAATGTAACGTGCTTGTCGTCGCATTTGCTAGACTGTGCCACAAGCCGGGTGAACTGTGTCAAGGCCGCAATTAATTACGTCGCACACTGGCGCTAACACGCATTATGGAATATTCTAGTAATTTGGGGCGGTATAAATACCAGTATTCAACGACGTTCAGTTCAGTATAGCTGCGATATATTTCAGTGCGGTTCGAATTATTATCGGGCGATATTACAGTGCGCGTTCAAGTGGTTTTAGTGGTGTTGTGTTTTATAATTGGGGGGTATATTGTAATACAATTGTGTTTAATATTAGTTGACAAATATTGCGTGTGAACAATTTTTTTGTTTGAATCGTTGTAAAAGACTGTGTTGTTAACTGCGAACTGTTTAACTGTGAAAATTACGCTGGTAATTAATGACTTAATTGGTGTCTTGTATTTTGTTTCCACTGTACCTACAACGATCAAGTAGACCGTCGTAACAATATCCATCCTGGAACCACTTAACGTATTAATTCAGGATGAAGCAATAATAATAATAATAACGTAATTAATATTATAATAATATAATAATAATTATTATTATTAATATTATTATAAGTGGTGGTGGTTGACGTGACAAAGGCTTGATGGTGATCAAGTTAACCGGCCGTGATCTGTTGTATCGCAGAAAGAGCAAAGCGTTAGCCACACTAGTTACACACATACGGTATAAACAAAGCGATCAATATAACTGTGATTTCACCCTGTTCCCTCTTTCCCCCATCATAAGGTGTCACAAACGCGTTTGGTCACGCAAAGGAACTCGCCTTACGTAGCCGCTACTTCTTCATTTGCAGACGTGCGTGCGTGCGTGTATTGATCCCCTCCGCTTTCCTCCAGAACGTTGAACAGTGAAAGGCCTTGTGTTATGTTGTACGATTAAGTATCTGGTTTCATTCAGTTATTATAGAAGTCAAAATATACGGCTTGCCATAGGCCTGTGACGTAATGACTTTCTCGATCTGTACCGAGAGTCGAGTCGCAGTGTTGTTATGTCTATACGTTATTTCACGTCTGAGGAATTTCAAATTCTGGCCAATATTCGTGCATCATGGTTAAATGGCTACATGGCTCGGTATCTGGGGGAACATTCCAATTATTAAGGGTAGGGCAGTGTTTAAAGACTTGAATCGACGAAATTTATTGATTGTAACAATAATTCTTTAAGAAAAGTCTTTAACGTGTTATGTGTAATAAAGACTCACTCACTAATCATATATAACCTCAACACATAAAGTAAAATATGACTTAAAGTATAACTTATATAAATACAAGTTGTTAAGTAAACTATGCTAAAGGAAAGAACAAATTCCTTTTAAAAAATTAGTTACCGTGATGATGTTTGGTTTTCTTTTTCTTCTTCATATATCGTCAGACCAACGCTTCGCTGCTTTTTTTAAAACATCTTGGTTTGAACCACTAGGACCGTAATTTATTTTAGAGATAAACGAATGGAATGCGTTAATCAAAAGTTTTATGTTTTATTTGCGTTTTTGTGTTTTGTTTTTGTTATGTTTTGTGTTTTTGTTATTTGCGTATTTATGTTTCCTACTTAAACTTACATTCTGAGGTAGGAATAATGCAGTTAATACAATATTACCCATTTATTCTAATACTATAGTTTTAATCCCCCCCCCACACACACACACAAAGTAATAATAATAATAATAATTATTATTATTATTATTATTATTATTATTATAAGCATATTTCTTACGTACATATTTTTAGAAAGCTTACAAATGCAAATATATCCTTTAATAAATTTCTGTTTAACTTTTGCTTTGTAACTGTTTAAGTAAAAAATTTAAATACATAAATATACATACTAAACTGGAACGACCATTAGGATTTTCGTTTAGATACGTTTATTGTAACGATGGAAAGGCGAGAGCGTCGTTCACCCGTTTCTCCGCTAGCCGAGCAGGTGTAGCGTCCCACTGAAGGCCGTACTGAGGTAACTTACAGATTGTTCTGGACAGAAATTGGAATACGCAAATTAATCTGGTACGCGAAAAGGATGTAAAGTTATTCTGCGACACCTGCGCTAGTTGTATAATCAACAACGCCTGGCTTTTCCAGTCAGTTACAAGTGGCGATTTATTAAGTTCGGATCAAGTGGTTGTTTTGCAAAGTGATTACTGTGTTATAATTAGTGCGGGACTCTTAATAGTTGACATTATTATTGCGTGTGGACAAATTTAACTTTAATTATTGTATGAGAGTATCTTGTTGATTACAAGGTGTTATTTGTGACTCACTAAAGGTATTCGGTGATTTCATTGGTGTCTGTATAATGTTTTTATTTCCACTGTACCATACGACGATCAGTGAGATCGTCGTAATAATACAAACACCACAATAATAGTATAAACATCAATAATGTATTCACCTCTATAAAAAATTTGCATACCATAATAAAATTCACATTAGAAGAAGAATTTAATAATAAAATATTAAACTTTAAATATTTAGACTTTACCTTACCTTATTTATGGGTAACTATAATGGATCATTGATATAAATCTTCAGTACAGTACAGGTGTGATTATGTAGACGTGTTTGAAGGTGATAGATTAAACAGTAATCTACAAGTTGTTTGCAGAACATTGTCGAATTTAGTAAACAGGCGCCCGTCTTTTGGTCTTCATTATGCCATAATATAATGGATGGGTTACTAAAAGAACCAGTTGGGTTACTAGCTATTGTATGCTGCATATAGGCAGCATTACTTTTGGAACCCATATGCAGTCTCAGCGGTCTAGTTTTTCGGATCCGCTTTTGAATCTAACGTTGAAATCCTAATACGATTTCATTCCAAAATATTAATAACTGTATTGAGAATATTAAGGTATATAAGCAATTCCACTACCCAGCCAGATACAAAAATGACAACAGTAAAACAAAAGATAGAGTAATAAGTGGAGTAATAATTATTTACAAAAAAACCTAGACAATAATGAAAAGTAACGAAAAATAAACAGCTTCTCCATACCTTCAGACATATGTAGATATTGCTTGGAAGGAGGGTGACCTTGGACTCCTCCTCATCAAGACCGCTTTGAAACCATTCTGGACATACGGCATTCGGCCATGAAGATGAAATAAAGCACAACATAGAGATTGTGCAGCATTTCCAGAGCGTATTACTTAGGACAGTGGTCAATTTCCCATGGTACATGCCACATCACGTCGTACAGAAGCACCTCTAAGTATCTTCTGTTTGAGAAGAAAAATTAAATATTGGTACGACAGTTTCACTGATCGTCGTATGGTACAGTGGAAACAAATACAGACATCAATTAGGTCACTAATCACCAGCTTTAATTAATAACATATAATAGTGTGTAATCAACTTGTACAATAGTTCCAGTTAAATTTGTCCACACGCAATAATAACGCCAATAATAGAGCTCCACACTAATTATAACACAATAACACTTCGCTACAATACTTCAACCACCACTCGAACCGCTTTTATAGGGAGCGCACGTGTTCCAGAATTTTCCAACCTTACTGTACGCCAGTTTAATGCGTATCTCAAGTGTTCTTGAACACTCTGGAACGTACTTGAGTGCGGCCTTGACTGAGGCTACACCTGCTCGACTAGCGGAGGGACGGGTTGAGGACGGTCTCGGCTATTCGATAGAGTTCTCGTTGCAATATCATTACACGAGGTACAGAAACAGAGCAACAGCAAGGAAGGTGCAGGCCACACAAAACCCCGTAGACAAACGACCGTACCAAACAGACTTTTTGATTTTGTTTTTAGTTTAGAGTAAGGGAGGAATGCTCGGTAGACCACCTTCCACTTGACATGTATGTTTTTAGTATTCATATTACTTACGTTTTGCTTAATGTTACAAAGCGTTATTGTAATAGATTCCAAAAAAGATCCATGCAAATGTTCTAGCCGTTAACAGTTCGATTAGATTCTCGATTAACTCATACAGTTCTTTATTTACCCTGCGGTTTCTCATAACAGTCGCTTAATATAAGATCTTATCCAAAGTGACTATTTATAAAGCAGGTATTACTTTGAACGTATTCGTACACGATTTGAGGTACCGGACTCAGCCCATGTTTAATGTGCACGTGTACACGGGAACGCAGATCACGTATATTCGAGATTGTGAGATTAGAATGCAAGAGATTAAGTTGAATAGCGTGAATAAGTTTCAATACCTGGACCGAATGATGTAAGGGGACGGGAATCTGGATGACCAGATAGAACACAGAATCTAAGCAGGGGGACCATTCCAATTATTAAGGGTAGGGCAGTGTTTAACGACTTGAATCGACGAAATTTATTGATTGCAACAATAATTCTTTAAGAAAAGTCTTTAACGTGTTATATGTAATAACGACTCACTCACTAATCATATATAACCTCAACACATAAAGTAAAATATGACTTAAAGTATAACTTATATAAATACAAGTTGTTAAGTAAACTATGCTAAAGAAAAGAACAAATTCCTTTTAACAAATTAGTTACCGTGATGATGTTTGGTTTTCTTTTTCTATCTGGATGACCAGATAGAACACAGAATCTAAGCAGGGTTGTTTATCTGGATGAAGATTTCGTCTGGTCGCTTGAATGCTTACAAGCGAGATTTCCAATCAGAATTTACTAGTTTGTTATATCGTCACCACAAAGCCTATCATTGACTTTTGACACTTCTGTTTTCTTTTTGTCGCTAAAATAACCTCTCCTATAAGTAAGTTAAGTTGATGAATAGGGTGATGGGGACCATCCCCGTTGAAATCATCTTCCGATTAGCGCTTGTTTTTTATCCCGCAGCGCTTGTTTGAGACTCCCGGACTCTAGAGACAAGCTTTGGGTTGATCTGAGGCCAAGCCCACTTCAGTCAAAGAGTAAAGACAATGAGGAGAGACCATTGAGGGCCACTGCGGGTCGAGTGCTGACAAGGAGAAAGTACAAAAGGAGCGAGAGGGGGGAGGGAGAGAGAGGCGCGAACATCGTGGTGTGTATACGATATGTAGAGCCTCTAGTGGAGTTTGAGCAGGTAGTGATGTGGGTGCTGCATATGACTGTGAAACTGGCTAGGCGTCTAATGTTACCTAAGGATGGTATTTACAATCATGGAGTTCGACAGTTAAGAGAAAATTAAGAGGATTATGAAGAAAGTAAAACAACTAGAAAAGAGATAAGGAGAGAATTTTTTAAATACTGATTGTTAACTGATTCCTACCACGCTCTGGTGGCAATTTACTTCTAAATACTTATAAGGACTAAACAATTTTATAATACATAACTATGTCCATTTTGTCCACACAGAAGAACATGAATATGCACAGTTATTTCTACGCATCATTAGTCTGTATACTTGAAAGGAGATAAACGGCACCCAAACCCAAGAGTAGGGGATTTAACAGTCCGCTAGTAACGAGGCGTGACTCATAAAAAAAAAAAAATTCTTATCTAACATTTCTACGTAGCGTAGACGATTCAGACGAAACACTTATTGACGTTTCACATGAGTTTAAAGGTCAGTATTAGTCATTACTTCAGGTATTTAAAATAAAGCAAATTATATTTTCACAAACAAAGTTTAAACGTTATATAGAGAGGAACACACGCTCTAACTAAATAGCATGCTTATATTATTTTACTTATTTGATATAGTTGTTTATTCCACTCTCTATTGTTCTTTTTCTTTAAGATAATTTTATAGACAAAATACTTCTAATTTTTGTTGAAAATGCCAATATTGTCGCTTTATGTGTGTAAACACATTTTTGTTTTGAAACTCTAATGAAACCTAAGTTATATTTTGCAACCTCAATCTAGTTAATGGTAGACAGGATTCTAAAAAATCTCGTGGCTCTGTTATATGGCCTGTTGCAGCTGCACAAGTTCAACCATAGGTGCGGGCCCATTAGGAAACCTCTAAAATCAACGAGTAAAGGAACACGCCTGAAGTTATACCCTCCCCACACTTCTCTACGGGTCTCAGAATTGGACTTTATCGAAATCCAAGGCCAGTCGTATTCAGGCACGTGGCAGGATATACTCTTCAAGATCGAAACGAAATGTCGATGTACGGCAGTAACTGAATATTATGAGTATACTCGATATGATTACCCAGTATCGGCTGAAATAGTTGGAACATAAGCCAAAGGGACAGAGAAGTGTGGGATGTACGAAGAAGCATTGGAGTGACCAGCTCTAGTCTATCTGTTTGGGACCGGAACAACCTAGTTTTGGTTTAACCTTGCTGAAGATGAAGATGAACAAAGAACTACGGAGACGCTGCGAACAAAGAAATATAAGATCAGAGGCGAAGACTGGCAAATGAAACTGGATTGAACGCTGTTTGAGAAGAGATGTTTAAGTACTGTTTTTAAGTCTTAAATGACAACAAATGTATTTCTGACGATTTGTGTAACAGTACAATACATTAATCGAAACACGTCATGATAAACATGGGAACGGACGTGCGGCAGTACGCAACGCAACCCCTGAAGTACATTTGCACGATTTGCTCAACAATAAACGTAGAACATTGGGAGTTAGATCAAAATTAAATGTGAATCTCTTTGTATAGTTCACCTACTTAATGTATTACTTTGTCTTGAATAGGAAAAATGTTTGTCGCAGGCTGCTTTTTAAGCCTCAAAGCTGAAAATTTTTAAATTTGAAATAAAATTTTATTTTTTATTTTGTTATACAAGAATATTATTAAATTTTATTGCCATGTATATCATGTGCATGATCTGGAATACATATAGAAAAAAAAGTATTGTTAAGGAGCAAGAACATTTTGCGTAAAGACAGTTTATATTTTAATACGTACTAAATTGAGTGTTCGATGGTTTTATTATGTTTTTTATCTTTACCGACTCAGTTTTTAGGCTAGGTTTATTTAAAGTATACCAAAGTATAAAGAATCTAAATGTTGTTACTACTGTGTACATTTAGTAGACTTATCTAGTACTTCATTCAAAAAATGAAGGACGGTCGAAGTTTTTAAGTGGCGTAACTGTATCAATTAAAACCCATAAGCGCAATGTATTTTTCCCTACCTCGCATATTGACTCATCCGATTGTGGAACCAAGAATAAGTATGTGGTTTGCCAACGGAACTAATTGTAGGAGATAAGATTGTTTTATATTTAATTTTATATAATCGTTCTCATAACGTTTTAAGCAAAACTTGTACATCTTACGCACAACTCTTCCCCCTCAGAGACAGGGCCTTTGAGAGGGGGCAGGGGGGCCAGAGCCTCGGGCCCGGGGTCCCGAAGCGGGCCCGGCGCATAACGGCCTTTGCCCTTTGTTAAAAGAAATAACTAAGCCTATAATGACGGTAAAATTTTTTTAATTTCTTAACTGTAGCTCATACCGTAATATAAGTGACTTTTTCCGTCCTGATAGCTGGTGCTCTTACAAATACAGATAATTTAATATACTTATAGTTAAATTAAGGTTTTACTTGTTTTAATTCGGCATTAGATTAATAAAGTTTGCAAAATGAATGTAATCAATAAAAGTAAAAATATGTGTACCATGAACAACTTTAAGTTGTATCGCGTTAGTGTAAAAAATAATATACAATGTATTATAAAAAAGTTTGCATTCTTTCAGTAGAGCTTTATGATGAACTGCACAGTTTAAAATTGGTATATTCAGCCAAATTCGGTGATAAAACACTTTCGCCATTGGATCTCTTGAATAAAATAAAATCTTTGAATCTGGAAACTATATTCCGCAATCTTACTGTGGCTCTTCGAATATTTGCAACCATCCCAGCTACAGTTTCAAGTGCGGAGCGCTCTTTCTCTGTATTAAATAGAGTGAAAAATGTTTTACGCTCCACAATGTGCCAAGACAGATTATCAAGTTTGGGTGTGCTGGCAGTGGAGACAGAGCTTGTGAAACAAACCAATTTGTACAATATTATTGACGAATTTGCCTTGAAAAAGGCAAGAAAGGGGATATTGCTGTAATGACAGACTGATAAAAAGATAGTGTAAATATAGCTGTAAAACTTTACACAATAGATTTATTCACTTACTAACATACCATTTATTATGTATTTCTATAAATATATGACAAGACTGTTTATTAACAGTGTAAAACCCATTTATTTACGATTAAAGTTAAGAATAACGAATTGTAGGGTCAATTAATAAATCCTAAACCATTAACAATCCAACAGTAATGATTTTGGTAAGTTTTTCTTTTTTGGGGGGGGCCCAAAAATGTTTAGCCCCGGGGCCCGTGATCGCTCTCGCCGGCCCTGCTCAGAGATACCACCTACTCACTACTCGGTCCACCCTGGCGTACGTCCTATTTAACTCAATCACCACTGGACTGAATGAGGCTTCTCCCCAGTATAGTCTGGGATCATTCCACGAGGTTTAAGCTAAGAATTAAACTAAGAAAATTTACATCGTTGTTACCGCAAATGACAAGGTAACAAATAAAAAGGACTACTTTAGGTGCAGTCATCGTGTGGCCGAAAGTTGACATCTAAAATGGTTTCCTTTTATGGCAAAACTACATCAAGAATATTAATCCAAGAGAAACGATTAAATTCTGGCTACGAAGAAATTCATCAACTGTATGAATTAAACAAGGCTGATTGTTGCTGGTCCCAAGTGGACAAAGACTAGAAGTCCCAAATAGTAGCACTTCTTCGAAAGTTACAAATTTCTCCATTTTTTCGGCTTGTACTTCAGTGGTTTCTTGGGGAACCGGCATCCAATCATTCGGTTGAGATGCTCCAACTACTTAGCCGATGTTGGATAACACTGTCTAGTATACTCATAATATGCAGTTTTTGCCCCTACGTAATTCCGTATTCCTTCTGTGCGATCTTGAGAAGTATATCCTGCCACATGCCTGAAGAATCTTACTTAAACCGATTACGTACAAATGGCTTGGCTTGTACGAAAGTCCAGTTCTCATATTCATTGATAAGTGTGAGAAGGACCATTGCCTCAGACGTGTTTGTTTATTTGCTGACTTCAGAGTTCTCCTGCCGGTCCGGTACATGTGGTTAATATCATGCACTCGATTAACCACAGCCTATTTCTTAACATAAGATACATTATACCCCAGATATTCAAAGTTACTGACTTGTTTTAAGACGGTACAATAAAAAACAACGACTTTTTGCTCGCGGAATCAAGTTCCTAAAATGGCATCACCTAGCTATTTGCATCACAATAAATATTCTGGCTATTTGCACACTCCTAAGTTCTATTTAATGAGCGTGTTGTAGCTATCTGCAATCTGATTACAGAGTGCACTAAACATAGCCTGATCATCAGCAACTGGCAACGTGTCAATTGGACAGTGAACCATCTAACATGTACGACATCGTCTATTAAAAGAGGTGATAGTGGGGGTACCTTTGTAGTCAGGTCAACAGTAGGAATGTTTCTCGGTTTGGTCGTTTCAATTGAAACTTTCCAGGTTTTACATACTGGATGGGGCCGTGGCCACCCCACCTACCTGCTTTTCCCCTTCACTTGAAGAAAGGTTACTTTTATGGCCACTAAGAAGGTGCGTCTACTGTTAAGACGGTTTCCTGTAGAGTCTTAGCAACGCGGCGACTACCATATCCAGTGGATCAAGTGGCATTTTATTCCGTTGCATGTAAACTTTAGTTGGTTCAAAAGAACGTTAACTTTATATGTCATTGTTTATCTTGTTATTTAAATTAGCTGTCTCTGTAATTCCAACTTTGTCGTGTTTACTTGCTGAACTGATACTTGTCATGTTCCGGACGAGGGCCTTCACAGTGTTTCCACGATTTTCAAGTCCTGAACCACATCGTCCGGAACATGACAAGTATCAGTTCAGCAAGTAAACAAGATAAAGTTGGAGTTAACTTTATAATTATATAATGATAAGAGCGCAACAATTGTATAATATTGTTATGACGGTCTACTGATCGTCGTATGGTACAGTGGAAAACAAAATACAAGACACCAATGAAGTCACTAATCACCAGCTTCAATTGTCACAATTATACAGTTTGTAATCACCAAGATAGTCTCTTAAAACAAATCAAAATAAAAACTGTTCACACGCAATAATAATGTCAACTAATAAAAAACACAATTGTATTACAATTGTCCCGCACAATTATAAAACACATAACACTTCGCCACAATACTTCGAACCGCACTTTGTAAATCGCCCGACAATAACTGAACTGAGTAATCGCCGACGTAAGACTGAAAACTAAGCAGTAGGCATAGGGAATTTATAGTCTGCAGGGTTCCATAATATGCATCGTTAACAAACACTTGAAATTCCAGAATAATCCACACTACGCGGCAGCGCTACTACAAAACACCAGAACGTAATTGATTGTGGCCTTGCACACAGCGCGCGCGGACCGGTGAGTCTGGAACAATCTCACTGACGCATGTTGAGAATCACGTACGCACACAACATTACAGCTGGTTTCCACTGGAATAGCCGAGAAACACGTAGAAGATTATGTAATAGCGTACACTTTTCCGCCTTACGTAACAATATTATCGCCTTCAATATTAGGCCTATAAAATTATATTTGATATATTTTTGAGGTATTATATTTTAAATATCTGATATATTTGTTAAAAACATTATAAAATTATATAATTTAACCACCACACTTCAAACATTCAGTTCTCTGTCGTGTAATGTTCCAGTTTGTGATATAGGCCTACAGTATTTCCTTATTCCGTTGTCCCTCACGTAATTTCTAAAAGAATTAACACTTCTAAAATACATCAAGGAAATAATGTAAAAACTTGAAAATTCGAATGTGATTATAAACTTTAAATACAAAAACAGCTGCTCGCGAATCTTATAGTATCGCAAGTATTGCACTTATTGTGTAATAATGGTAATGCTGATTGTAGGAGTGGTTGAAAACGGGAGGGCGGAAGATGACATTTTTAATGCATATTTTGGATTTTTAGAACATAGTCAAGTGGCATAGTCAACTTTGTTTATTTAGGATGCCAAGTTAACTCCGATGGGGAAGAAATAAAGCGGAGAATCACCTTAACTAATAGGTGCTTCTTTGGTCTCAGACTCCTGTTCCAGAGCAGAACAATTGCCAGGAGCATCAAGCTGCTTCTGTATAAAACACTGATCCGCCCAGTTCTCACCTATGGTTCTGAGACCTGGACCATTTCTAGGAAGTCTTAGTCAAGCCTGTTGGTTCATGAACGGAAAATCCTCCTCAGGAGTTTTGGTCCAATATGTGTGGGAGGTGAATGGAGGAAAAGGGCCAACCAAGAACTGAACACACTTCTGAATGAACCAGATATTGTGAAAATTATAAAACTTGGTAGACTCAGGTGGGCTGGACATGTGATCGGAATGGAGGAGAATGAAATACCCAGAAAGGCACTCACAGAACAGATTTATGGCACCAGGAGAGTTGGTAGACCCAAACTACGTTGGGAAGACGGTGTGAACTATGATGCGCGCCATATCCTTGGGATCCGGAACTGGAGAACAGCTGCATTTGACCGGGACAACTCAAGTTAAAGGAGGCCTTGTCTCAGTAATGGGTTGTCGCGCAGCTGAAGAAGAAGAAGTCAAGTAACGTACCCGGTCCAAAATCAAACACGTTTTTCTGAACAAAGTACCATTCTACGTTGTGTTGCCCATAAACGCGGTGTATTGTTTACATCGTATCACGGATCCAACATAAAAGATTGAGCAAAACAACAACAGTCAGATTCAGCAACGCGTGGAAAACAAATATTTACCTCTGTCGGATATGGAACAAAGAAAACAATACCGGTAAGAAAGTTTCACGCGTGGTCGATCAAACTTTGTGTACTTTTAAATGACCTCGCGTTAACTTTAATGGGGGAAACGTGTGTACGGCCTGTTGATCGTGTGACGTGTGTATACGAGGCCGCTAATTTTAATTGTGAGGAACTTATCTTTGTTGTTGTGTAGTGCAACAGCAGTGTGACATTAATTATTATTTCACGCAGTAAAACAGAAAAACTTAAAAAACTTATTTTTCTTATCTTTATAAACTTGGCACTACCAGTTTAATTCTTTTCTAGACTGCCAATGTCAAATTGATACTTTTCCAATAACCGTACCTGCACTACATTTACGATATTTTGAGTATACTATAGTATCGATATACTATGCAGTGAAGAAGAAGAAGTGTATCAATTGTAAATGATTTAATTGCTGAATGTAATGCGAAAATATGTAATGTGTTAGTATGTGAGGTTAGGAAAGAACGTTTCGGTTTTTTGTTTATTGTTTAAAGTTTTTTTCTATATTTTAATAATAATAAAACTTTTTACAAGAATATACTTTTTTTATTATTATTCTGTAAATTTACATATGTTTCGATAGTAATCCAACTATGATCATCAGATATAAATGAATAAAAAAATTAATTTTATTTGCGAGTATGACTTACTATACACATCTGGTCGGTTGATCGCTGCTGCCAAGCAGAATATCGTTCTTTCACTCAAACAATTTGCCAATTTTAAAACTAAGCAGGTGAAATACTTTACATACTTTTAAAATTTATATCTGCTGATGATAGTTGGATTACTATCGAAACATATGTAAATTTAGAAAATAATAAAAAATATATTCTTGAAAAAGTTGTATTATTATTAAAATATAAAAAATGTAAATACAAGAAAATTGTGAGTATATATGAATGTAATTGTTTAAAGTGTATTTTGGTACCTTTTTGGTGTGTGCGAGTTCATATATAAATTTACAAAATAATAAAAAATATATTCTTCTAAAACGTCTTTTATTAACTTATATCTGCTGATGTTAGTTGGATTACTATCGAAACATATGTAAATTTACAAAATAATAAAAAATATATTCTTGAAAAAGTTTTATTATTATTAAAATATAAAAAATGTGAATACAAGAAAATTATGAGTATATATGAATGTAATTGTTTAAAGTGCATTTTGGTACCTTTTTGGTGTGTGCGAGTTCATATATAAATTTACAAAATAATAAAAAATATATTCTTCTAAAACGTCTTTTATTAACTTATATCTGCTGATGTTAGTTGGATTACTATCGGAACATATGTAAATTTACAAAATAATAAAAAGTATATACTTGAAAAAGTTTTATTATTATTAAAATGTTAAAAAAATATAAATACAAGAAAATTATGTACTTATATTGTTACGAGAAGTCTAGCGAACACCCAGAACATTCTCCACTCCCCCCCGTCCAGTGTGGCAGCTGTTGCGCCATTCAAGTAGGTCATTCTAGTCAGTTCCAGGAACACTTGAGATAAGCCACCGGCGTGCAGTTAAGGAGGGAAAGCTGTACTAGACCTCACCTCGGCGTATATAAAGCCATAGCATCCGGGTTGTCAGTTAGTTTACAAACTCACGGAAGTCCTTCTCCCAGATTGCTACGTTCACTTGATCGGCAGCTTTCTGCGAGACCGTAGCTTCCGAGTGAGAGTAGACCACGCTCTCTCTTCGGAGAGGCGTATTACCGCTGGCGTCCCTCAGGGAATTGTCCTTGGGCCTCTCTTGTTCTCGTTGTTTGTCAACGACACGCCCCGAGTTCCTGGAGAGAAATTGTCGCTGTTCGCGGACGACACTGCGGCTTTTGCCTCAGAGCCGAACGCGAGTTATGCGGCAGTTAAGCTCCAGCGCCAACTCGACGCGTATGTCAGGTGGACCGATGACTGGAGAGTTACCGTTAACGCTTCCAAGAGCGCCGCGGTAATATTCTCGCAAAAACGTAAGCGGCCTCGGCCGCTTAAAGTAGGCCCCGTCGAGGTGCCCTGGACCAATAGCGTCAAGTACCTCGGGCTCCACGTGGATTCCCGACTCACCTCGCGAACCCATACAAATTACATCAGACACATCTGACATCTGATTACATCAGAATTAATCAGTACGTGTTGCCCGTGATTACCTACGCCTGTCCTGTTTGGGGATACCTGGCTCGTGGTCATAGAACAACGCTCCAGCGCGTAATCGACCGTGGACTGAAGCTCGCGTGCAAAGTCCCCCGGAGGTACTCTTCTCGTCTTTTGAGGGAGGAGAGGACTCGGTGTCCGCTCTCTTGATGACACCGTGAGACGCCTGGCGCGTAGATTCTATGTTCGTTCCGACAGAGTGACCCACAATTCCCTCATTGCCGGACTTGGTAAATACACCCCGCGACCAGGTGAGTCCTGGAAGCGACCTCGTTTGCTAGTCCCGGTGGTATAATCCACCAATCGCAGGTCGCCTCAGACCCCCCCCCCCATAATTAGATAAAAAGCATATAATGAACTCGAACAGACCAGTGGCAGGAGTCCTTTCTGAGACTCGGGACACTGCACTACTCGCGACCCCCAGTTGTGTGTTGTCAGTTAGTTACGTGAGCGACTTTCGCTAGTGCGGATTGAGTGCTTGTCAAAGTGAAGAATTATTGTGTTATGTGTTTTATAATTGTGCAAGACTCTATTAGTAGACATTGTTATTGTGAATGTGAACGATTTTTATTTAATTTGTTGTAAGAGACTGTGTTGTTAATTTGAACTGTTTAACTGTGAAAATTAAAGCTGGTGATTAATGACTTAATTGGTGTATTGTATTTTGTTTCCACTGTACCTACGACGATCAAGTAGACCGTCGTAACAGTGGTGTCAGAACTGGAATAGAACAGTTAACAGTGGAAACAGAGGACACTTCGTAGAAGAGTGGTGTTAGTGGTAGTTCATAAAAATAAAATGGATACCAGTCAGATGATAGAAGCATCCCGAGTAATATTACAGCAAAGACAGGAACAACAAAAAGAAGAACGAAGACAGGAAAGAGAAGAAGCAGAAAAACGGAAAGACGAAAAACGTGAAAAAGGTGAAACACTAGAGGGACGGAAAAAAGAAGAATTTAGTCGTCAAGCAGACAACCTTAAGACGTTCGTACAAGAGGATACCACTGCAAAATTTGTTCTGTTACGAGGTGAGCTGAATAAACAAATTGACAGAATATCTGAAGTTGAAAAATCTGTGTCAACCATGGAAACAAGTATGTCAAGTTTAGAAGATTCTATTACAAATTTAATAAAACAAATTAAAAAAGAAGTCGAACATTTAGTAAAAGAAATAGTTGATAATGAAAGACCATTAATAAATGCTGAAGAAGATTCAAAATATCTGAGAAATCTAACTCTAATAGGACCAGTTTACGCAAAGGCCCCAACACTTGATGGAAACACACATTGGGCAACTTATATTCGCCAATTTTAAGCTTCCGCTCACTTAAATAAATGGACGGAAGAAGAGAAAGGACTTTCACTAATTCTTGCTTTAAAAGCGCCTGCCGCAGAACTAATACAGAAAGTGCCACCTGAAAATCAGAACGTCTATGCCGAATTAACAAAAGCTCTGGAATTACGGTATGGTAACAAGCATTTGTCCGAAGTGTACCGTGAACAACTTAAAGCGAGGCGACAGCGTTCCGGGGAAACCCTCCAGGAGTTTGAAGCAAATGTCGACCGACTGACGAGATTGGCTTATCCTGAACAATCGGACGACTTCCGGAAGTGGATTTCTCTCATTATGTTTATTGACGGTATCAGAGATAGTCAATTACAACAAGTGTTAAGAATGGCACGGCATGATAATAAATCAGACTCTCTTGTTCATGCTCTCCGTTTTGAAGCTGCCAAGTCGGGGATCTACATTAATCAAAGTATGCCATCACGTTGTAGCCAAACGGATCCAATACCACAGTATCGTCATAACGGACGGAATAAAAAGAGATTCAAGAACAACAGTTTAAGAAGTCAGTAGCGCCACAACGATCTTTCAAACAAAAGGATAAAGTCAAAAGACCTAAGTGTTACAACTGTGGGAAAAGTGGCCATTTACAAGCAGATTGTTGGCAGACGAAAAATCGGAGAGAAGAGCGTGAATGCATGAATTGGAGATGTAAAGATACGGAACTGCACACAGACTCCACGCTTCATAAAACCATGGGTAACCTGATTGTCAAAGGATTCATTAAAGACAAACCTGCAGCATTTACAGTTGACACGGGCGCAACAGTGTCCGTTGTGCCTCCTGACTTAGTCAGTAACCGCCAGCTTCTAATTAGCTCTTGTACAATACACACTGTGACTGGAAGCCCCGTCAAGGTGCTAGGAAAGGTAGACGTGCGTGTACACCTGGGTTTTCTCGAGTTTAGCCACCAAACGCTCGTTGCAGACATTGTCGATGAAATGATTCTTGGCACGGACATTATGAATGCATACGGATTTGTTGTGGACTTGCGAGAGAATGTCCTGAAGGTTGGCCAAGAGAAGATAAAGCTTTGCATGGCTAAAATGACAAGGTCTACCAACCATTCGATTAAGCAAGTGCCAATGGCCGAACAAGAAGTCAACAGGTCTGGTCAAGAGGAACCTTTCCTATTCCAGGCGGAAATGAAAGAAGAACTAGCAGAGGAAGTATAAATACGTGAAACGGCAAAAGAAATGACTAGAAAGCCGGCTATGGGTGTCAAGGAAAACCCCTTGTTTGTTCGTGAGTTAATAGAAGCGCCTGGGGGAAACGTTGCTGAAGATGAAGTTACGCAAGAGGTTGTTGGCCTTTACCAAACAGACTTGGATCAGCCAGTGCTGTTTAGGTCATCAGTACATGACGCAACGGGAGTGATTCCAGGAAAACTAGCGGTTGAGCGGAAGACTGGGAACTTGACGTTCGGATCACACGAGACTGAATTCGAAGAACCGGAGAATTATCTTTCGCAAGGACGTGTACCTAGATCGCCTGGCCAAGTATTACTTCAGAGACGGTTTGCCAGTTCGGGACAAACAGGCTTAAGGAGGGGGCAGTGTTGCGAGAAGCCTAGCGAACAACCCAGAACATTCTCCACTCCCCCCGTCCAGTGTGACAGCTGTTGCGTCATTCAAGTAGGTCGTTCTAGTGAGTTCCAGGAACACTTGAGATAAGCCGCCGGCGTGCAGTTAAGGAGGGAAAGCTGTACTAGACCTCACCTCGGCGTATATAAAGCCATAGCATTCGGGTTGTCAGTTAGTTACGTGAGCGACTTTCGCTAGTGCGGATTGAGTGCTTGTCAAAGTTAAGAATTATTTGTTATGTGATTTATATTGTGCAAGACTCTATTAGTAGACATTGTTATTGTGAATGTGAACGATTTTTATTTGATTCGTTGTAAGAGACTGTGTTGTTAATTACGACTGTTTAACTGTGAAAATGAAAGCTGGTGATTAGTGACTTAATTGGTGTCTTGTATTTTGTTTCCACTGTACCTACGACGATCAACTAGACCGTCGTAACAATATGAATGTAATTGTTTAAAGTGCATTTTGGTACCCTTTTGGTGTGTGCAAGTCCCACACACCGAAGGAGAGAGGACTTTCCTGGGGCAAACATTAGTGTACAGTTTCCCTCGTAAAGAAAATTATTATTATTATTATACCCACAAGGAAGAAACTGGAGCGTAACGGTCCGATACTTTACTGCCGCAATACGTACGAAATACACCACGTCATCGTACGGTATTGTTTTCGCCAGACTACTAAGTAACAAAGGAAAAAACAGCCTTGAAAAATCATAAGCAACGTTTAACAAACCGTTAAAAACAAATATTTACCGCTTCTGGTAGTGAGTGACCTCTGAGAAAACAAATATGCGTTTCACGCGTGGTCGATCACACTTAAAAATGACCCGACATTATTAACCTTAATGGGAAAAACGTGTGGGCGGACTGTGCCGGTTATACAGTGACAACACGCGTACTGGTGACAAATTAGTAACATTTTTCACTTTAACAAATGTAAACAAACATTGTTGCGGAGATACAACTTCATTGAAGTACTCTTGTGGAATCGAACGTTTGGCCACAGATATTTTTTAAACC
This sequence comes from Magicicada septendecula, assembly GCA_034769895.1. NCBI lineage: Eukaryota > Metazoa > Arthropoda > Insecta > Hemiptera > Cicadidae > Magicicada > Magicicada septendecula. The sequence goes on from CM068369.1 coordinate 28,415,256, forward strand.
CGTTTTATCGATTTCAGTTCAGTCCAACTTCTGAATAACGGAATCCTCTATGTAACGGAATTATTTTTTTTGTGCATCGTAAAAATGTAGTAAAATGCAAATATAATTACTTCCAGATAATGAAATTGGAACTTTACAGTAGAAAAATTGGCATAATAAGCAAATTATAGGCCTCGGAAATGACGTTTCTAAGAGGAGTTAAAGGTGTTATACATTTTATCACATGAAGAACGAAATCATATGAGAAGGATTAAAAGTTTTCAACCTAAATGAGAGATTAAAAGATTATATAAAAGACGGTAGAAAGAACACTCGGAAAGAATGTCAGATTCCAGACTGGCCAAACAAGTCTGGAAATACAAACCTATGGGACACAGATGTGTGGGTAGACACAGGCTGGAGAATCTTTGAAGGCGGAACAGGCAGCACCTTGTCTACGCCGTGACGTAAAGATGATGCTGATATAATTATAAGACATAACCTTAGTAAAAGAATTAAAATTGGAGGCCCTCGTTTTCAAATTTTGGCTTGAGACCTTAACCCATAGAGTCAGATACTTACTTACGCATATATACATTTCTAACTCATATATGCATTATTGAACAAAAATACGCGGTTTTTCTTAAGTACATCTGTATGAACTCCATTTTCGTCGACAGCGTCGTTGAAGTGCTAACTTTATCAATAGTTAGTGATACAGTCGTTAGGGATATCCTTGCACACACCCAAAAATCGCACTGGCAAGATTCTATCTGAGATTTGTTCAACGTAGTACTTATTGTCTACTTTCCTCTTAAAAGTTAAATTACTCTTCAAGATCTTGTTCTTGTTCTTCTTCTTTCTCTTTAGTCCTTCCAGTGTTAAAAACTACTGGCTCTTCCGCCTTTACCATCTAATACTCAGTCTTCCCACGCTTCTTTCTACCTATCAAGTGATAATTCACTTGCTAATGCTAAAGGCTTGCATTGGAAACATGTTCTTACCATCTTTCTTTATACGTTTCTGCCTGTGGTGCAAGCGACTAAATATGTAATTCCTGTTCAGTTACTTTTCTTTTAATTTTTGTAGTTTTATTCGCAAAAATCTATACCGGACCCAAAACCCGCCAAACCTCACTAGAAGGAAATCGCGCCCCTGCATTGCTTACTAAAACTGCCTGTTGCTAAAATGTCTCTGCTTTTTATGAGTCGCAGTGAAGTCACTAGTGACAAGAATTTCTACGGTACCATAGCTGCTTCGATATTGGGAGAAAGTTCATTATCACAAGGATCATCGTCATCATCTTTGTCAACGCCAATCATTATTTTGTTTATGCCTCCTTTGCACTTCTTGTTGAAAGCGTACCTCTTTCTAGGCCTGCCAACAGGACTATTCTTCTTCCAACAAGCAGTATATTTTTATTGTTTTGCTCCTCCATCCTCATTATAATTTGTATTCGTCTACATTGGTTCCGTTTGGATTGCATGTATTTAATTAATATTTGGTATCCTCAAACCTTTCTCTTCCTATCTAATAGGCCTAAGATATATTGTTAGTATATACCTCCGAGTTCCCCCATGTATGTATTTTCTACTAGGTCCTGTTAATTTGTCGTTAATATCGAAATCGCATTCGTACAGAAAAGTGGCTACAATCATCATTCCATATAGTTAAGCAGTGTATCCTACCTTACATACCCCTTTTGATTTTACCACATCATCATCATCATCCTATGGCGCTACAGCCCACGATCAGCCTTGGCCTCCCCGACTAGTCGCCTCCAAACACCTCTGTCCTCCAGCCATCTGTCCTCTGAGGTCATCTTCTACGTCCTGTAGCCACCTTCTTCTAGGCCATCCTTTTCTTCTTTGCACATCTCCTGTCTCTCTAAGAATTGCTTTGGTCGTTCTGTCGTCCTCCATGCGCATCACACGTCCCAACCAGCTGATCCTCATAGACTCGATGAACCTCACTATGTCCTCGCCATCTATCAATTCCCTATTGTTCCGTATGTGCCAATCTTCACCTTCCTTCACTGGTCCAAACTTTTTCTTAGAATTCTTCTTTAGTAAACCACTAGATATTAAAATTCGTTTAATTTTGTATAAATATGTATGTATTTAGTTATATATTTTTGGTTAGTTAACCAAAAAATATATGATTGTTTAGTTAATAAAAAAGTTAACTACACATGTAAGGCAATTAAAAAGAAATGGTTTAAAAAACTCCACCAGAAGATATAGGTTATTTTTGTTAATAACTGTACTGAATACAAAGCTATTGACCACTTAGGATTCAGGTTCTGCATCAAAAAGTACATACAAATTAGCCAACAACATTATTTTCGCAAAATGTTTGTGACCGATGGAACGCACTAGTCTCTGCTTTATAAAAGAGAAACCTTCAGCCAAATACATGAACAACAAGACGTTTGACGGTTTTGCCTATCTTTAGGTTTCTGGCTAAATTGAGAAATTTTTAGGTCGAAGGCGTAATACGTGTCAAATTACGCGTCAATCTGTCTTCATTTGAGGAACTGGGATGTAACATGACCATGTGAAATTATGGCTGTCAGAAAGGCTGGCAACGCCTTTCCTCTACACGTCAGTAAGTGGTCACGCTTTCGATCATCCTTCATAACCAAATTGGCTGCAAATGCATTACATGTTTAACTAATAAATCAAAGCGGCGGTAGCTTTTACAGAAATAGCATTCAGGGTCATGGTTTTGATAACGTTAAGTGATTTATGTTATAATGCATCGATGTACTCGTATACTTAATAAATTAAAGTAGCAGTGAATAATTATGAAGTCACGAATTTCGTCACGCCTTTTCTGTTTGCATTAAATTATTTGCATTGTAATGCACTATTCGCATAGTAGAAAATAGATTATGTCTGCCAAGAAATGCCGTCTAAACGGATTGTTAAGAATAAGAATCTAACGCAAAGTGCACAGATCTGAATACATTATTGGCACACACGCGCGCGCGCACACGTACATTTCCTCACAGTTATTCTTGTTATTAAAATTGTTATTATTATTTCCGGCTGTACAATGTTTACACATTTTCCGGAATCAAATTTTACAGAAGTGATTGAATTCTCATTTTCCAGTGCTGCTTGTCCATCCAAAGATCTTCTTCAATTTCTCATTCCCTCAATATAGTCCGAATTTCTTGTATCTAGGTGATAGGTGGTCTTCCTCTTTTCCTTCTTCCTAGTGGGGTCTATTCCATAACTCTCCTTGGCAATCTTTCCTGTGCCATTCTTTTTGTGTGTCCATACCATTGTAATTTTTTTGTTTGGATAAAATCAACAATTGAATTTTTCACATTCGTTCTGTCCTTGATGACTTTATTTCTAATTTTCTCACGTCTGGGTACTCTTGGCGAACGTCTCCAAAAGTCCATCTCTGCTGTCATTAATTTTGTTCTTGTGTGTTTATTACGGCCATACCTCTGAGCAGTAAGTCACGATACTTCTACCAATGGTTTTAAATATTTTGGTTTCAGTATCTGCTGTAATTTGCTTATCACACATGATTCCATTTAATATAGATATAGCCATCTTTCCCAAATTAATTCTGGATTGTATTTCTTGCTTCCCACTGGCCGTAATTTTCACCCCTAAATACTTGTATTTCTCTATATATGAAATCTTCCCCATGTCTTCCTCCAATATCAAGTCTCGATGAAGGCCACCTATTGCCATGTATTTTGTTTTATTCATATTTTCCTTTAGTCCCTATTTCTGATATTTCTGTATCAATTTTCTAGTCATGTACTCTATTTCTTCAAAAGCTTGAGGCAAAAGTAATTGGTCATCAGCAAACTGTAATGAATAGACTGTATTACCATCAGATGGAATTCTCATATTTCTGCACATTTTTCCAAGTCTCTATTGCTTTCTCCGTATACATTTTGAAAAGCGTGGGTGATAGACAACATCCGTGGCGTAAATCTTTGGTCACTTGAAATCCTGGTGACAAATTCTTTTCTATTTTTATTCTCGATACTGAATTGTTATAGAACTTTTGTATAGCTTTTATGATAATGGGGTTGCAACTAGTTGATCTTAAAGCTGTCCACAGACTGGCTAAAATTATTTCAATAATAATAAAAAATATTTACTATTTTGTACAAAAGTATTTTTTAATAATTTGTTTTTACGGCGTTTCGACAGTCTACTGTCATCTCAGAAAATATGAATATAAATGTGTGTGTGTGTGTGTGTGTGTGTGTGTGTGTGTGTGTGTGTGTGTGTGTGTGTGTGTGTGTGTGTGTGTGTGTGTGTGTGTGTGTGTGTGTGAAAATATAAATATGCAGAATATTAGATTATTAGACTTATAAGCGAAATGTAAGATCTGCGTAATTGATTCTTCGGTTTTGCACCCCAGTTTTTCCTACAGAGTCTTTTCAACAGGTTTAGTTATTTTAGAGCCCTGAAGAAAACGTTAGTGATGTGTTGTGTAAAGCGCAATTTCTTATGACCTTCCTATTAGTTTGTTGTTTACCACGATTTTTGGATTAAAGCTAATAGAATATGCTACGACATTACAGAACAGTCTACTTGTTTGTCGAACGATCCAGTGGAATACGGCTGTAATGTTATGGCGTACGCGATTCTCGACATGCGCTGTGAGATTGTTCCGAGCTCACCGGTCCGCGCCTGCTGTGTGTACGGCCGCAACCAATTACGTTCTGGTGTTTTCTAGTAGCATTCTTGACGCGCAGTTGGCGAATATTCTGGAACCTCAGCGGGATATAAATACAAGTACTGAGAGACGTTCAGTTTAGTTTGAGTTGTGATTTCTTTGAGTCCAGTTAGTAGTATTGTGGCGAAGTATTACTTGTCTTATATTTGTGCGTGACAGTTGTAATACAGTTGTGTTTTATATCAGTTGACATTTTTTATTGCATGTGAATAATTTGTATTTGATTTGTTGTAAGAGACTCTCTTGTAAATTACAAACTGTTTAATTGTGATAAGTAAAGCTTATAATTAGTGACGTAATTGGTGTCTTGTATTTTGTTTTCCACTGTAGCATACGACGATCAGTAGACCGTCGTAACAATACATTAATATAACAAAATTTACTATTTATATTTATATTTTCTGAAGATGGCAGTTAAGAGGACTGTCGAATCAATGTACAAAACTGTAACGATTTAAAAAAAATATTTAAATCGCACAAATAAAAAATTTTGCTTCTAACAAGTAAGAGTATTATCCACCCCTTACCTATACCTAGATTCCTGCATCAACTTGAAATTGTCCCGTACCAACACGCAAAGAACGGTGTTACTTAAATAATAATAATAATTACGTTAATTATTTTAAATACGTACTAAATAAATAAGGAAATTCCTAATTCATAACAAAAGTAACATAAAGTATTACAATTTAATTAAGGAATAATTAATACTAAATAAAAGAACGAACTATTTTCTCAGTGCGTAAAACCGCGCCAGCTTACTGACCCCTCGCCGCTAAACTATGCACACATTCGCTAGTGAAACTTCGACATGTAAAGATGTCAGTTTTGTGTTGTCCACATACACGTAGGTGTATGCCGTTAAAAACATATTTCCAGTTTGTGGTGATATTATTTTGAAAAATGTAGCGTGGAAATAATATAAAAAAATATATAATGTAGTGTGTGAAGAGTTATAAAAAAAAAGAAAGGAAAACTTAGCTGACACATCTAAAAAAAAAAATAAAACTGTAAGTGGTAAGATATGTTACTTACCAGACTTTAGTACTGCAAAATAAGAACTGTAATTAAGGTGTAAAATGTGAACAACTAACTCCAGAAGTGGAAAACTCAAACTACAACAGTATGAACTTCTAGTACAAAATCCGATCGTCGAGACTACCAGATACAATCAACATAATGGAGCACCAAGAGGAACCGTGTATTGCACCCTATAAGACGACAGAAGATGACCATCATGGACCCAACAACAACCTCATGTTAAATTCAGGTGATATCCAAACATAAAATTTGTAAAAATTTGTTTCAACAAGAGAAGTAACAAAAGAACAGTAAAGAACTTTTGATAATTTAAAGAATAACTTATAAGCTTTGTAATTTCTGTAATGAAGTAGTAGTAACATCACGATATCTAAATGTAAGGTAATTCTATAATTTACAACCAACATTATTCTTCAAATAATTTGGTTAAAGTTGTGATAAATTAAAACATAACAAAGTTGAGACCCGGATCCGAGGTACTTAAAACAATATCTAGACTAATACTTTTGAGATAAAAGGAAAAAGACATTTAATATTTTTAAAGCATTAAGTGCAGAATTTACTAGAGTAATTCTTTTAAAAGCAAAGTAAATCATGAGATTTGAAAATAATAATAAAAGATGTTTTTGCTAACACCTAGCGAGTGAATAAATTTATGCAATCCTTGACTAATTCCTATGTAATAATGTGTTATAATTTGTTAGTAAGTAAGTTTTACTAACAACGGCAGCTAGTTTAATTAACTGGTAACGAATTGAACTAGTTCCCGACTTTTGTGTGTCTTAAGAAGGGAGACGTCACAAAACATTTTAATAAAACATATTATTTTTAAAAAATTGAAACAAATTTATTATCAACAATACATACTTACATATAAAATAATTGATTTTATTAATATAATTATTTAGTCCAGCAAATCATGTGGATTATGTTGGTTGCGGATCAATCGTGTTGATATGAAAGACGAAAGCAGATAATCGAGACGACTGTAATGCTGTGACGTACCAAACTACGGGTTGACTAATCAAGAAGTAGTAAATCAGGGAAGGATACAAAGATAATGGAGAGAAGAGGGAACATGAGATGGGGAATGAGGAGAAAGAAGACAAAAGAAAAGACGAAGAAGTAAACGCATTGTGCATCGACTGGGAGTTTGTATGTCCTACGTAAGCACTTTGCGTGCTGAGAGAACTGAGAATACTTAATTTGTTTCATTGTACAAAACTATTTGTGCTTTGTTACGTGAAAATTTTCCAATAAAAGCTACTTTAAACGTCGCCCGTGTAAAACAGTAAACATTTAGTAGTCACGGCACGTAATTAATTTTGTTAATGTTAATCATTATCGTTTATATTACGTGGTAATGACCAATGTGGTAAATAGGCATATGTGTATTCAAGGTTACTTAAAGTATGTTTAATGGATTATTGTCGGTACTGTTATAATAAGCGTACCCATAATTACTTTCAATATTTCGATTATTGGCATCGATATGTAGTGAATATCGCATATAATTTCTGTTAGGTGAAATAATTCTTTAAAGTGTATGTCTGTATATTATAAAATAGTTTCTTGACGTTTGCAATCGTTTTCCATTGTCACATTTTTTATAAAAATGTTTCAAACACTAATATAACACCGATGTGTGCCAGTGACGCCAAAAACTGATGTTGTTAGGTTAACGTGTAAATTGAAATTACACGTGAAAATCCATAAACCTTTAATATGATACTCGTTTTTTAGTGAAAATCACGTAAAAAAAACTCTAAGTAAGGCGGGTAGGCCATGGCCCACACCTCATCTGTTGCCTGTACAAGCCTCCATTTTTGTTGCAGAGCGTTTTCCACTGATACTAGGTTTTTGTGCAGCTCACCGGAAAAGAAACCAACTCGAAGTAAGGTGAGGCGCTCTCATTTTTTTATGTTTTGGACAAAATTCGCTTCCAGTGAAGTTTTCGAGATTTTACTCAAATTTCTTGATATACGAAAGAATAATGGCCACCTAACGAATAACAAATCTTATTTTAATTTCTTAATATTATAACGACGGTCTAACTGATTTTTAGACCGACGGTCGAGTGGAAAATAAAATACAAGACACCAATTAAGTCACTAATCACCAGTTTTAATTATTACAATTAAACAGTTTGTAATAATCAAGATAGTCTCTTACAACAAATCAAATAAAAATTGTTGACAAGAAATAAAAAATGTCAACTAATAGAGTACCGCACAATTATAAAACACATAACCTTCGCCACAATACTCCGAACCGCACTAGAATAAATCGCCACTTAAACGCACTGTGTGATCGCCCGACAATAACTGAACTAAGCGCAGCTGAATGCCTATATTTATATCCCGCTAAAATTCCAGAACCATGTATACTACGCATCAGCGCTACACTAAAGCGTAATTGGTTGCGGCCTTGACACAGTGCGCGCGGCTGGCGAAGTGTAGAAAAGTCTCGCTAACGCATATTGGGATCACATACGCACACAACATTACAGCCGAATTCCACTGGAACATCCGAGAAATCGTAGAGTGTTGTGTAATGGTGTAACACTTTCTTGTATTACGTAACAATACGATGTTTTTTTTTTCATTTTGAAGTTACTATTTGAAAAAAATTGTATTTCTCACTTTACATTTTCTGTTGTTGTTTTTGTTAAAAAACGTTACGTTCTTTGTGTGTTACTCTGTTATACGCATTGTATATACACATTAAACGTTATTCATTACTGATACTTACCTTTTGGCGTTATAACCCTGGGTCATTTTCTTCTGCGCATAGCTGTAATGTTCTCTTCCACAACTCGCGCGCGTGTTTGTACGTTTTATGTGAGATCGCTTATTAACCCATTGAACCTACGATATGTAAACATTCCAGAACCTTTAAATCTGTATTGTTACGACGGTCTTACGGATCATCGTATTGTACAGTGGAAACAAAGTAACAGACACCAATGATGTCGGTCCCAGCTAATTTGGGGAGGGGGGTTCGTCACCCCAATTTTTGTTCGCGCGCGCGTGATTTATTTCCCTACACTTCACCCTTGTACATCTTTATTCCTTCTAGTATTATATAGTAAATTTTCTCCTTTCTAATTGATTTTTTCTTTTCTTTGCTTTTCGTCCTTGACTTTTTGCTGAACTTGAAGAGCAGAGAGTTTGAGTAAACGTAATGAACTGAAAACTACTCAGTAGTAGTTAGCAAGATTACTTAATTAAAAACAACAATGAAAAATCAACAAGGCACTCTTATACAGTAATTCAAGTTAATTTTGTCCAACAATTATTGTCACCTTACTACAGTTCCGCACTAATTAACACAGTAATCACTTTACTCTAACGCGCAACAATCACACGATCTTCACTGTATAAATCGCTTAGACGTTTAAATGATTGTATAAACGCTTATATACTTATATACGCTCGTATCACCTGCAGAATTTCCAGAAAAGTTTTCATTCTCCTGAAGGCGCGCCGGCATAATTTGTGTAGTTACAAGAGCTCGAACAATCTGGAGGCTTGTTCAAATAAGTAGATAAATCGGAAGATTTGTAATTCTTCCTATAATTGAAAAATTATCTAATATAGAAATTTATGTAATATAGATGGTAATAAATGTACTTGGTCTCAGTAGTCAACGAGTTCTGCAAATGAGGAAGCATACTAGTTTATTTTTCTTCCGACCTATGTCTGGTTTTACGAAATCAATTTATAATCCGTATTTAATACGCTTACTTGATATCGTGGAGCTTACCTAAGTGTATAGGAGATAACCTTTAGGAAAACTTTCCTTCGGGCGAATTACATCATCCACCTGGTATCTCTGTCCTGGAAATTCTTCTCTGCCAATCGTCTACTCACATCTGTCTTCTCTAACTCTCGGTCCCACTTTATGCGTGGTCGTCCTCTTTTCCTTCTTTCTGCGGAGCACGTCCGTAATATTTTCAATGTCAAATATCCATTCTTTTAGAGCTCCCGTACCAAGTCAACCCTTTCTTTAATTTTTGTATAGAGTATATCGAACTCGTTTTCACTATTTCCTCTATGTCGGCGACAGAGATGTGTCAAGTTCCCCATATTCTACAGTCTCTTCTGAGTACTGTGGACTACTTCTTCCCCGCTTCTCCTATCTCTTCCTATTCTCCCACATATCCTTCATTCTTGATCGATGTCTATCCCTCCTTTCGTCAGTCCAGATGGCACCTGTCCTTTCCTTGGGTTTTCCTGAAAACCTTGGGCATTTTTTAATTTTGTTGTTGAGTGGTAAGCATTCTTCAATTTTTTTCTTGAGTATGCCTCCGGAGTTCTTCTATGCCTTTTTCTGTTTCTTTGAACCACGTATTTGACATTTGAGCTGTCTGAAATAGTTGAAACGTTTCCCTGTTAGTCTGTCAGGATTCATTCCTTGAACATGTCCGTAGAAAGTAATTCTTCTTTTTCTAATTACGTCTGTGATTTCTCAACACTTGTGTACAGCTCATTATTGTGGCGTCTTCTGTACTGTCCTACATATTTTATTGATCCCAAGATTTTTAAAAATATTTTCCTTTCCGTGACTTCCAGTTTTCCGGAAACTTATCTGACTTTCCGTCGTCATTTTCTTATTCAGAGTCAGACAATCAAGTGCATAAAGTGCTTCCGGGCGAATTACTGTTGAGTAATGCCTAAGTTTGGCATTATTGGATATTGATTTCTTGTTATACGTATCCTCGGTTAAATAGTAAGCAACTTTCATCTTATTAACGCGAGCTTTAACGGCTTCTTTCTCTGAGACATTTTTTTCAATAACTTCTCCGAGATACTTGAATTTGTCAGTTCCATAGATTTGCCCATATCGAGTTCTGATTTTCTCGGATATTGTCTTGATATTTGTCGTGAACTTGGTTTTTTCGAAAGAAATTTGTCATTTAAGTACATTCATTTATATTAATTACAAATTTTTCATCTGTGTGTGTGTGTGTGTGTGTGTGTGCTTTTTATTTTCCACATTTCGTACATGTATACCGTTAGTTCTTCTAGTATATGTTAAATGTTTTCATTACATTCCTTTTTCCTTCTATTTGCTTTCCGTCCTTGATTTTTGCTGAATTTGAAAAGCAGAGTTTGAACCAAACTGAACAGTAAAAAATAATGTAATCTTAGTTGAACTGAAGACTACTCAGTAGTAATAAAACTTTTCCAGTCAGATAAGTTTGTCGAACAATCTACATTAAAAACAAAACAAAAAATTAGTGAAAACAGAATTTAGACGGTCCTTGAAACGTTAATGAGAACACCAATGTTGCGCAAACTCTGAGCGTGTTAGAAAAACGTCTTGTAGGTTGTAAGAGAAAATTTATTATTTCTTTTTTTTTTGTAAATTAAAACAGAATTTATCCGTTGCAGAGATTAGATAACGCTTTGTAGTCTACGCTGTTTTGTATGCCGTGTCTTAATGAGTGGGTGAATCGGACGATGAGAGAATAGAAACAAATTGCATTTGAACATGCTAATTTTTTGCACACAAAATTTTGTTCCTAAACACGCACCACCACAACTGTCTAGGACGCTAACACACACATGGATTGTGTGGAATATGTGTTGTTAACTACGTAATTGAGTGAATAGTGATCTTTATAATTTGCTGGTGGAATTAAATTGTCACCATTAACTAAAACACAATCCCAAGACTTTTTTTAACTTTGGCTAGCTATGGGTCTCGTGTAATAACTGTTCATTATCTTACCACTTTTCACAATTTTTTGCTCTTTCAATAATTCTTTATCCTTACATTGTGTTTGTATTCCTTTCCTTTATCCAAAGAGTCTTTGTTTTATCTCTCCTTCCGTAAAACTTTTGAATTCCTTAATTCTTTTCCGAAAAGTATCACTGTCTTCTTCCACGACGTTCATGATCATCACTGACTGATCGGTTCATCTACTACGCCATTCAAACTGGTTCACCACCTTGATCGCGGGAATGATTAAGAGGCGTAATAAGAGGAAAATGGCCACACAGAAGTACATCGATTGGGGAAAGAAGAAAGAAGGTGTGTTGTGATCAAGAGATTGTCTACGGGAAGGAAGAAATTGCAAGCCCGCCAACCTCTGCGTTGACGAAAACAAGAGACATGTCGGTGAAACGATATGGCTACTAATTGAACTTTGGGTTCCTCTACGTTTGTGGCCTTACTACACGAGACTCCCGACGGCGTCCTTCGAATCTGCCTAAATCGTTCTTATGCTTAGTTAGTGATTATTTATTGGGTACATGGATTGTGTAAAAGAAGGAAGAAGGTGTGTAGTAATCAAGATAGACTGTAAACGGAAAGGAAGAAATTGCAACCCCACCATCCCCTGGGCTGAGGAAAATAAGATAGAAGTTCGTAATATCGTAGACGCCTCAAAAACAAAACAAAAAATGTAACGTGGGACTGCCAAAACGTTGTCAAAATGTCACGTGGGACTGCCAAAACGTTGTCAAAATGTAATGTGTTACGTAGGCTTACACGGCCGGAGTCAATGTTGTCAAAATTCATTCCCTGGCTGTTTGGCCGCGGTCCAATGTTTTCAAAATTCATTCCCTGGCTGTTTGGCCGCGGTCCAATGTTTTCAAAATTCATTCTCTGGCTGTTTGGCCGCGGTCCAATGTTTTCAAAATTCATTCCCTGGCTGTTTGGCCGCGGTCCAATGTTTTCAAAATTCATTCCCTGGCTGTTTGACCGCGGTCCAATGTTTTCAAAATTCATTCTCTGGCTGTTTGGCCGTGGTCCAATGTTGTTAAAATTCATTCTCTGGCTGTTTGGCCGCGGTCCATTGTTGTTAAAATTCATTCCCGGGCTGTCTGGCCGTGGTCCAATGTTGTTAAAATTCATTCTCTGGCTGCTTGGCCGCGGTCCAATGTTGTTAAAATTCATTCCCGGGCTGTTTGGCCGTGGTCCAATGTTGTTAAAATTCATTCCCGGGCTGTTTGGCCGTGGTCCAATGTTTTCTGCAAAACCATAGACGTTTCGACAGAGTCATCGACTGCCATCATCAGTGAAAATCGAGTGCGCTAAAGTGAGGTGGTATACGTTAGTGACAACACTACTGTATACTGTCATCACGCATACCATCTGACGCTAGTGTACTCGATTTTCACTGACGATAGCAGTGGACGGCACTGCCGAATCGTCTGGTTTTGCAGACAACATTGAGCCACGGCCAAACAGTCCGGGAAGGAATTTTACAACGTTGTCGAAATGTGTTCTAGGGCCACCAATCAATTTAAGCGCAACTACAATTGAGAGTACTACTATTCATAATTCACGATATTAATTGATGACTCGTTGGGCACTTGGTGAAACATATTAATACATAGGTTTTTAAAAATATATAAACATATGGTACGTTTCACATATACAAAATCTGTGGAACTTATCAGGTGTTTATATATTTTTAAAAACCTTTGAATTCATAATTCAGTGGCCGCGAGACCATTTGAAATAATAATATTACTCGTGCACTTACGTACGCGCGCGCGCGTGTGTTTGTTTTAGCGGTAACAGTATAAAGCAAATGCAAATAAATTGTGTATACTGATAACATTATAATTACCGCTACATTGTACTTTTAATAGCCTTATTATTGTTAATCACAATTCTAATAAGTAACCGTATACACAATTCCATTTTTAATATAACCGTTAACTAAAGCTGTTTTAAGCATTTAAACAAAGTTTTGTAATGTGTAACCATTACTGCAATTGAAATTGAAATTTATGAATTTGTCACTCAGCTGAGTCTGTGAAAATATGGAGAATAGCCTGTGTGAAGCTTCAGCCGTGGCGGCTCTACAACCCTTGGTGGGTCTTGGCCTGCTCCAAGAGTCGACTCCGTTCTTCCTTATCGCGTGCTTTGGCTTTCCAGTTTCTTAACTTCAGCTTTCTGAGGTCCTCCTCTAGAATCTACTTCGGGGGAAACTCCTTACTCTACTACCCATTGGTTTCTGGTAGAAGATTTGTTTCGTAGGCTGCCCTTTCTCCATTCTCTTTATATGTCCAACCGACCTTAGCCTGTATATTTTGATTACCTAGACAACATCAAGCTCTTTGTAAATATGGTATAGTTCATAATTATAGCGCCTCCGCCACATTCCATTTTCTTGTACTCCTCTAAATATTGTTCCTAGAACCCGTCTTTCAAAGCAACTTAGAAGCCTCTCACTGTTTTTTATCATCGTCCAGGTTTCTGAAGCATATATTAGCACTGGCCTGATAAGTGTTTTGTCAATTTTGCATTTTATGATTCTTGAGATGGAGCTTCCATCTCCAGAATGCCAGGTGCTTTTTTTATGTTTTATTGCGAGATATAATTTTCTTCTTATTTCAGTGTTGGTGTCGTTAGTGCTATTTACCTGGGGGTCAAGATCTATGAACCCTTTTACTGTCTGCGCCACATTTCATTTTCTTGTGCTCCTCTAAATATTGTTCTTAGAATCAGTCTCTGTGAAACTTAACTCAATTTTATCACTCGCACCTAATTTTTAATTTATTATAAATGAATGTGTGCGTGCGCGCGCGCGCGCGTGTGTGTGTGTAGCTTATAACCTTATAAACACAAAATTATTGGTGGAGTGATTAAGTTCGCAGTCGTGTGGGGTATTTCATTGAATACTATCTGGAAGAAATTTAGGCTACAAGTGAATTTGTGTCAGATATTTTTAGCTATTAAACGGTTTTCATTGAATCGTTCGTGCTTGCGGCGTGTGTGAGCAGTCAGGATTGGTTTAGAGAGAGAGAAAGAGAGAGAGAGTGTGACGCGGTTGTAGGCGGGTGGGGTCAGCTTACCGGGTCGGTCGGTAACGTGTGTTGATTAACGAAGGGGTAACTTCTTGATAGTGGCCACGCACACTACACCCTCTCAGTTTTATCTAACTCCCCCGTCTACAAGGCTTTCCTGTAGTAAACGACGTTTCTTGTTACACTTTTTATACTTGTGCGGAACAATTTCGCAACACTCGTAAATTGTTTTAAAATTAGAACAAAGCCGGCCGCCACCAGTCGCTTTCTTATTCGTGCTGTAATTCCGACATAAAATTTAATTACTACAATATTTTAAGACAAAATGTGTTGTGGACAAAAATTATTATTTACCAGGCGTGTGTGGCGTACACGATACGCTGCTTTAGTTATCACGTTAGTACAATTCTTATCAGCATCGTTGTCGTCGTCGTCATCATCATCATCAGGGCTTGATTTTAGGGGGAACGGCGTTCCGGAACCTCTTGGATCCAACAATGAATTGCCGAAAAAATATATGAAAAGTAAAACCTAATTATTACTGCTTTTTAAATTGTTCCCCTCATCAGCCCCACTACAAAACTAAACATTTGTCAAAATCAAACACCAGCCCTAATCTTTATCTTAACTACTGTCGTTCATTCTTGTTGCAGAATCTCAATGTTGGTCTGGGTTTTGCCAACGAAAAACTGAAAATTACAGCTTCTTAATTGAAAGCAGAAAATCAGTACCAGGCCCCCATTATTCTATGGCCCTGAAAGCAGTACAAAACTTTAACTTTTTTCGGAGTTCCTTTTTTTTCAAATAAAAAAGGAAGTTAGGAAAAACAATAATCCCGTAGACCCTGAAAAATTGTATAAGGCACTGAAAAAGTCTATTGAAAACAGACTGCTTGGTGAACAACATCTCGAGCTAATATAAAATGTAAGTATATTTGTGTCTGTACAACTTTTGAATTGATGCTTCCGGCATCTACAAATTTAAAAATCAACCACTGATCATCATCACCACCATCATCGTTGTAACGGTAGTGTCCGCGCTGTTCTCTACACCTGTCGTCTCGCAGTCTACCTGTTCGGCGCACAGTACAAGTTAAATAGGCGGCGATCGTGGTAGCAGGAGGAGGAGGAGGGGAAATAGGGGGTGATAGTAGTGTTAGGAGGAGGAGGAGGAGGAGGAGGGGAAGTGAAAAACAATGATTTTACGTTTTATAAATACAACAAAAGACATAGAAGATACAAAAATTATAAGATGTAAACGATATAGAAGTACGACTGCGTGGTTGGGCCATCGTAGCTTCACATGTAAGTTCAAGCGACTCGTACAAGAATACAAACTTGGATGGATGATCACTTCGGATCAGTAGCCGGAGAGCTCTACACTGGTAATGGTATGCAGAGAATAGACACGCCCCGGTCCTCATCAGAGCCAACCCTTCTCCCGGAGGTACGGATCCGAGTTGCCGACTACCCTTACCTACACTATTCTATCGACTAGAGGCACTTTACCTTGGAGACCTGCTGTGGATATGGGTACGATCCGGCGCGGACTGTCCGCGTACCCCTCCCCCGGATTTTCAACGTCCGAGGGGAAGATCCGGACACCGCTGCAACTGCGGTGCTCTTCACGGTCCAACCTCTATCTCCCTGTTAGAGGATTCCAGGGTTACCGACCGCTCTCTCCGCACCTCCCGTCGGCTTCTCCGGGTTCGTTTCGGTTACCCCGACGAACTGTCGTACGAGGGCTCGCATCGGAACGGTTTCCCTGGCGGGTTCCGGAATAGAAACCGGATTCCCTTTTGCCCAGGGTGCGTCGGTTCGGCTCGCCTTGTTACGGCGCCCATCGACATCGGATGTCTCCTCGGCACACTCTTGTGCAACAGAATTAGAACAGTAGAATTATATGATCTAATCAATATAAATACATAAGCTGGTAGGTTTGGAGTACGTAGTGTTTTCCAAATGTAAAGTCATCTTAAATTGCGCGTCATCTACCATGAATCTGTTAGACGTTGCGAACAATGAACTAGAATTGTCACTGATACATTTTACACATTAAATGCACAGTACAAGCCTTTAACTATGTGGGCAGTACATTCTAAACGTAATAGTTCCCGTCTTTAAGAGTCCTAAGCGATGGGTGATTTCTATAAGAAAACCCTGTATTGCCTGCATCATAATATTTTTCACTTGACGTTTCGTCCCCAGTAGCTGTGAATGGCGGTTGAAAGACCGTGTTGAGTTGCTGAGTTTACGAGTATTTGGTAAGTTTTTGTAGTTTTATTGGTTGTTGTTATTACTCACATCATTAATATTTTTAATGAGAGGAGGTGGAAAATTTGCTGTACAAATGGTCGGAAGGGTGCACACTTTAGGGGTCTGTGTCTTCGGGTATTATATTTGATCCACTAAAAACCCATCTCCCTTTTCTCTTCTAGGACACTAATCTCGAACTGTTTCACCCACTACTTCTAACTAGGCCTATTGGTCTTCAGCTCTAAGGCTCACATCTGACTTTTTATTCTTCTGTATTGTATTGTATTGTCCAAATCTGTCTTCTTCGCCCAATTAATCTCTTCTGCGAAGCGTGCCGTACAGTTCCAGGTGTCCTCCTGTCGAATCACATCGCTGTGACGATGTTGTCCGGGGACATCTCCTTTCTAATATCTTTTTGCGACGATCTCCTATGTTGTTCCCATCTGTCGCAGACGAAGATGTATATGGCTGGCGTCGTGTCCTTAGCTCTCAGGCAGTACAGGCAGTCTGGTGACTCGACCTTACCAACTTTCTTCAGGTGTCTACCTGGGTCGATCTCACCATGCTTCCTCTCCGCCTACAGCTGCACCTGCTTGAAGAGCCGTCTCATACGGCGACCTCGCTCTTCTTGCTCCCACACTCTCTCTCAGCTCTCCATCATCTGGCTTCGTGCCTTTCGGTGTGCAGCTTCACCGCCTACCTCCTTCTTCCTCTGAAAGACGATTTTAAGTTAACTCCCGTTAATAACAATAATAATAGTAATAATAATAATATTTCAATGGTTTAGGTCTTCTAATGATTTTAGGCTGTTAGATCTTTCGTCAGAGTTTCTCAACCGCCGTCCATAACTTCTGGGATCGAAACGTCAAGTGTGTAAATATTACGATGGAGGCAGTGCAGGGCGGACAGAGGATTTACCTGATAATTATTCCTCTGAGTGATTAGTATTTTTCGGGGTGTTAAGCCGTGGTTTCAAATCCATTAAAATTACATTTGTTTACTATTCATGGCCGGAGTAATAATAACGGTCAATGAAACTGCAAAAACATACACCAGACGTTTCTGCCGTGGGTGCTCCCTAGGGACTTAATACCTTCTGTTCCCGAACAACGAAGAAGCCGATTAATAAAGTTAGCACACGATAAATAAATTTTTATATTTATTCTTAATTGAAACAATTGGCAATAATAGAGTTTTTGTGAGCAGGACCTGTAAACCAAAAGTATCACTGTAGTCGACTGGGCAGATTGTATGCCTAAAGAACGCGTTTCGATTATATTTGAGAAATCCGATTGAAACTGGCGACTCAGGTTTGATCTAAACTTCATAATTGTTTATATATATATATATATATATATATATATATATACACACACATATATTTTTGGCACATTTATTTCGCACTGACTTCGCGTAGTGTGTCCTACTAACGTCATTTCTTACTGTGGATAACTATAAAATTTACACACACTTTGGTGCCTTTTGTTTGTTTATACACTAATTAGTTTTCACACAGTGAATTAAAATAATTATTTTTGTAATTAATTGGGGAGGGTTGCTGTGATTCCTGTCTGTACATGCATCACTAACACACACAAGATACACGCGTAACACACATACAATCGAGCAGGTGTTCCTTGCCTGTTGGAACAGGTTAATTTCTCCCCTAGTGTAACAATGAAACATTTTTACAAACCCAGACATGTCCATTTACCCCAAACTTATAATAATTTTACAAATTTTACATTTATTTAAATCAATCCTCCATACAGCATATGGCTATATCGTTGCAATATATATATAAGAATATTATTTATCGACCGTGTCAATTATGGTTTCAAGTTGATATCGAATAAATATACAGTTTTTATGCGACGTTTCGATATTTATTTTATCTCATATTCATGCCTACAACATAAAATATAAAGTAATATAATTGTAATGAGAGTTATAATATACCGGTAATGTATAAGTTGTATGATAATGTATAATGATATAATGTATACAGGGTTGTATATTTGTCCTTTTGTTAGCAAAAGTCAAATTTTTAGCATCGAAACAGATGGATCCGCACAAATATTACCACATACGCGTATCTATGCCAACTGCCCAGATTTGTACGTAAAATCAAATCACTATGAAGCTCCCTGAGTTGCAGAACTTGTTCAGACATTTGCAGTTTTCGATTTCAGGCTAAATGTTGATTTCCATTTTTTAGGTTGCGGTGTCCCTAAAGATAAAATTTTTTAAAGAAAACACTACATTCGAATTTAAGTTGACATTGTTTTCACTATTATAATGTTCGGCAAGAATTGTGAAAATATTTTTAATTTTAATACATTCTTGTCTTAATATTTTGAAATTTTCAAACTTGAACACTATATTCAGAGCGTGGTTAAAATGATCTTTGATTTCATACCCCATTTGGATTTTTGAGTTGGAGTTTTGCAATATTGGTACACTTTCCAGACCCTGTTGCCCCAAAAATGTTGACATTTCTAAAATTGAACACTATATTCAGAGTGTGGTTAAAATGATCTTTGATTTCATACCCCATTTGGACTTTTGAGTTTGATGTTTGCAATATTGGTACACTTTCCAGACCCTGTTGCCCCAAAAATGTTGACATTTTTAAAATTCAACACTACATTCTGATTGTGGCCAAAATATTCGGTTTAATTTGATACCGCACATGTTTATGTAACAATTTGTTCAAAATTTTGTCCACTCACATTTTTGCTTTCTGCCACCCTATTTTTGGGAAGGGGGAACAACAATAGGGTTCTGTAAGTTTTATGTATGTGGATATGGAATATGATTATGTACATGGAAACAGGATTGAATAAACCATTAGGTAAGATAAGTACTGCATTAGACTTGCATTTCACATAGTCGGTACTTGTTAAAGCGGAATTGTTTACGATATCAACCTGTAATCTACAAGACAAGCGGAAGCAGTCCTGCAAACATGCTGTTGATCGTGCAGAGCAGCAAGATCACGTGACACGAGCGGACCGGAAGTGCAAAACACGGCAACGTAATCAAGTTCCACAACAGACTGAATTCAACCGAGAAGAAGAATTCTAGTCAGCTGATCACAGTACTAAGTGAAATTACACAGCTGTTCTGAAAGGCGAAAATCTCTACACGTTTTTAGATTATTATTATTTTAGATTAAGTTTATTTAATTTTTTCGCCTACGATCCGCTTCATTGCATCCGTTTGTGTTACCGTTTGGTGTTTTTCACCCTTTGACTTTGGCTTCATCATTAGTTTTGCAATTAAGTTTAGTAATTGTTATTCTTGTACTTTTTTCTTTTCTTAAACAGAATTAACACTGCTACACACCATTATAGAAAAATTATTCTTATTAGCGCTTTCAAGCTTCACAGCTCATCATCAGATCGGAAATAACAATAAAAGGACTAGACAACTTCTTTATACCCCGACTTACCCTACAGCGCGTACACATTTTCGTAAACAAGCTTTAAGTTAAACGCCCTTTCTGGATATTATTAATTAGTGAGTTCAGTCACCCTTTGTCATTTAACGTAAAGCTTGTTTACTAAAATGTGTACGCGCTGTAGGACAAGTAGAGGTATAAAGAAGTTGTCTAGTCCTATTATTGTTATTTCCAATCTGATGATTGGAAGCGCTAATCAGAATAATTTTTCTATAGTGGTGTGCAACAGTGTTAATTCTGTTTTAGATTATAACCACTAACACAACTTTCTTAATTAATTTTTTTTCTTGTCTCTGTTATTTTTGCTTCTGTTATGTTTCTTGTAAGACATATTTGTCATTACATACCAGGTATGTTTTTAAATAAGGTGCATTTTGACAAAAAGAAGACATTACGTGACTAAAATAATTTATTATAGCCGTAAAAATGTACATACTTTATTTATTTGTTGACATAATTGCCCTCCGACTTGCACCCACTATTCATATCTTTTCGTCAACTTCTTTATTCCATTCTCATAAAAGTCCGCCATCTGAGTCTTGAACCATCTAGTAACGCCGGTGTCCAGTTTATTGTAATTCGAACCGAGACGGGTTTTTTATAGGAAAATCAAGTTTCATCTGCAGTGAAGATGTATTCAAACAACCAGGTCCCTTAATTTTCAAAACGGTACAAAAATGTTGTAGATAAAGTCAGACATTGTTGGTTATGTACGTCAGTTGACATTAAACCAACATTTCTATCTCAACTCTAACACTTCTAGTCACTAAAACATTAGAAAATTGAATTTTGAAACATAAACCGCAGATTCTGACGTTTTTCTCGTTAATTCATTGCACTAAGCATCCAGTGGCGGATTATTCATAACGCTAGGGTATGCTGCAGCACCGGGTACCAAGACTTCAGCTGTTATAGGAGGCGCCGTCCAGCCCTAAATCAAAAAACTTTTTGAAGATAATAAACGTAAAAAAAACAAACGTCCTCAATCCAAAATCATAAAAAGATGTATGCACATTTTGGCGTTATGTATTTGTAAACGCCTGTAATATAAAATGTAAACAAAACATTTGGTCTGTCGATAATGTGGGGGCAGCGAAAGATCGATGAGTACTCAAATACTTGAATCGCTCGATTTATAATAAATTATACAAGATTTCGTTAAGGCAAAATCAAGAAAAAATGGATCGATTAGAGTTTCCTAAGCTTAATTAGTACTATACTCTTTGTAGTCACTATTTAGCTAAATATTTGTTGTAATTTGAGAGTTTAATAAAATAATTGTTAACTTTTGAAATCGTGTATGCCATTTATCAGTGTAAATAATGGATAAAACGTTGAATTTTGAATTGGGTGGGGGGCATCATACTGATTGTAGCACGCGCTTCTAATCCGCCAACGTAAACAACTGTGTCATCAATGTTGGGCGAACGATACGTTTCTCGTAGTGAATGTTAGTTTGTCCCCCCCCCCCCCAGCAAGCAATGCCATTGTCTAACTTCAATGTCACTGATAACGTTTGATCTTTAACTATATTGTAGAACAAACTATGTTTACTATAAATGTATAGTACATTGATACAAAGCTTTCTAGTGTGTTCTATGAATAGTGTTCATCAATGTACATAGGTAATATTGTTCAGGATTTTTATACAAATCAAGACGATATGCCCACTATTTAAAAACTCCTACCTGTCGTGAAAGAAAGATCCTCCCATGGAGCGCTAAATCATTAACGCGAGTGTTTAAAAGTGTGAGATTCAAGTGGAAGAAACGTAGAATTAAAAGAAAAGTGTTAATTGAAAAACCAGAAATTGTAATGATGCGTTACGAATACCTTGTGCATATTAAAATTTTTCGGGCATATGGGGAAAACATAATTTTTTTAGAATAGAGGAATGCGAGCGTTTAGTGAGTTTTTGATAATGTAATTTGAATCAATATTTCTCAGTACTTGTTTGTTTGTTTACACCACTGCATGTGCGCCTTTCTACGCTCTCTCTCTCTCTCTCATACAGTTTAGTTTAAAGCAGTAGCTAAGGCAGGTGTGCCGTATACCGTTAATACGGTAGTCTTCTAATCTTAAGGAACTTGCTAATCCCAAACGGTTGAGCATTTTGTTTTACTAAATATAAGTATAATACTACTGACTCGAAACAGTAAGTTATTTATTGGTAACAATTTTTACCTTGTAGCCTGGACCAGTTTTTGCTTACTACAAGCTTCGTCAGAGGCTACCACTAGGAGCGCTGTCCGTATTGTTCTTGGTGACGGCGCCGTCGTTCGAAAGATCGATGTTGTGTTGTGTGTGTGCGGTGTGATTTGAATTGTGTCTGTTCGTTTAGGATGTCGTTTTTATGTGTTTGTATATTTCTAGTTGTTCAAGAGTGTCTAGTTTTTGGCTTTTTGTGTGTACGTATAGAATATCCATGTTGCTGTTGTTGTTTGTGTATGTGTGGTTTGCTTCAATGAGGTGGTTTGCAAAGGTGAATTCCGTGCTGGAGTGTAGTGCCTTTGTGTGTTCAATGTATCTGTGTTTGAAGCAACGTCCTGTCTGGCCTATGTGGAATTTGTTGCATCCTGAGAAGTTTAGTTTGTAAACACCAGGTAAATCAAATTTACCTGTCACCAAGAACAAGACGGACAGTGCTCCCAGTGGCAGCCTCTGACGAAGGTTGTAATAAGCGAAAACTGTTCAGGCTACAAGATAAACATTTTACATTTTTACCAATAAATAACTTAGTGTTCCGAGTCAGTAGTATTATACTTATATTTAAGTAATCAACGGACACGTTATGGACAACAAAATCCGAACATTTTGTTTTGTATGGGATTACCGAGATTGGACTGAATTCTAAATTATTCTGCTCCGACGTGAAACACGTTCAGATTGCTTTTCATGCCATAAGAGTTACATTAAACAGAAAGCCCGTTGAAGAATCTGTGGTAATTTTTGTGTGATTACTGTATTTGTAAATTCTAGTGTTTTTATTTAGCTCAAATTTGTGAAATTAAATATGTAACGGCTACGGCCGTTACATTAAATTTTAAAACTAGGCGTTTGACCTAGACGGAAGAAAAAATGTGCTGGAGCCCATTGTGACAGGACTTGCAATAAAACGCTTATTCAACGATAACAACTTCCCTTTTTATTAGTGTTTCATCAGTATACAGACAATTGAATTGTGTAATGTTTACAATAACAGTTTCTATCGTTCATTTCATAGACAAATAGATGTACATACATATGTAAAATATGTTCATATTATCAGTGTTCATTAATCAGCATTACTAATACTATAAACAATGAGAAGTAATCAAATAATATGCTAAATGGGTGTTCTTTTAACAGTTAATAATAAAATAGCAAATATGTATACACAGGACAGGTTTTGACAAAATGTTGCTCACTAGCAATATTAAAAAAAACTGTTTATATATATATTACATATATGTCCGTTTCTTCCTTGAACTCATTATAGTGTTGTTGTGTGAAATTTAGAAACTGGAATTCTCCCACCTGCGTTTGTAAAATTTACTCAGTCCTGTGATATATGTGATGGATGCTGGTGTGGTCCTGGTCAGTAGAGGAGTCTGCTCACTTCTTCACATGAAGTTCTCGCTCAGGGTAGTGGTTGAGCACAGGTGTGTATTCCTGGGCATTCCTTGGTGTTCGTTGGTTGGATCCGACGGCGTTGGGGGAGCATGTTAGCATAGCTCTGCAGAGGTGACAGGTGTTGTAGTCGCCATCCACGAACCTTTCTCCCGACTGGGGCGGGGACCCTGAGATCTTTACTTTTTACTCGCGCATGATAGAAGTCTAGAAGTCTGTTTACAAGCCGTCAGACCAACTCACCACGTCAGCGGATGGAAGAAAAATGAGACCTGATCACACGTTACATGAACTCAGGACGGTCCAGAAAAACTTGTTACAAATTGTCGAACCACGATCAGCTGAGAGGAGTTAACTGCCAGGTTAAAACTGCCTGCCTTATTGCATCGCCGCTAGCGTTGACCAGCAAGGCCGCTGCCAGCCCGATTACGTCGTCTCGCGCTGTCGCTAAATACGGGTGAAAGCCGCTCTTGTCTCACAACAACAGAGAGTCTGAAATTTAGCCAGCCGTGTCGGCGCGAAATATGGCCGGGCAATTTAAATTTTTAGAATTTTCTCGGCACAAATAGAGAAATTCAAATACGTTTTAAGCCTCCGAACTAGCTTTTGTGAGATACATTTAGTACGGCAAACGAGTTAATATTGTTAAGAATATAGTTAGGGTACCTAATATAACTTTATTTATGAAAACTTCCGTATTTGTTGTTTTTTCTCGATTTCACTTAGTGTGGGTCAAAAACAAAAGTAGATACTCGTATTAAGAATGGAATAAGATCATTAACCGTAGGTTATAGACCCAACATATAGGCTTTACAAATATCTTAAAGTTTTTATAAGTTTTTAAATTGAATGAAAAATTAAAACATTACAAACAACGGTGGGAACAACACTTGAAAGAATGTCAGATTCCAGACTGAAAAAACAAGTCTGGAAATACAAATCTATAGGACACGGGTGTGTGGATAGACACAGGAAGAGACGGTTGGAAGATTTTTGAACGCTGAACAGGCAGCACCTTGTTGTGCCTATACCGTGTTGTGAAGGATGGTGGAGATGATGATGATGATGCTCTATCTTTCAGAAGGATGTGGATAATGGACATGTTCCCCTCTCCTCTTGTGGTGTTTGGGAATTGAACCTCTTGTGAACTTCAGAGACATTTTCCTCTGTCACTAATAATAATATTTTAATGTGTTATAATTACTGAAACCGGAATAATTACATATAGCAAAATGCTTTTGCGCGTGCAAAATAATTCTGTTTCGTAAAAACATTTCTAACTTAGTGAATGAACGATAATAAAGGGAGAAAACCTCTTGGAGGTCAAAAGCCTAACTAGTAATGTAAGGAAGTATAGGAAGCGGCCGAAGGATGCTTAGCGGGAAAAGGGGATAGAAAAGAAGAAGAAGAACCCACGGCAAACCTGTCAATGTTAGTTAAGTACGTTACAGTATTTATATTTCTAAGTACCATGCTTCTGATACCCTTGACATTTATTATATTATTATAACTCGATGAAGGAGTTTCAATGTGCATAGCATTTCTTTCTGTTATTCTTTTTTTTTAACGATTCACTTTATCAATATTTAATGTCAGCATTGACAGAAGAACATTAATAACATGGGAGTCTTCGTGACCCAGTCTTCATGTCAAACGTTCCAGCCGTGTTGTGCAATACGGATTACAATATGGTTGTCATTCAGAATGAATGCACTCGCAATAAACACCAGTTTCATTCTTATCACGGATGCAAATTGTATTATAAAATTAAAAATAGGTGTCTATATAACATTATTATGGAAGTCGTACAGATGGTGGTGTTTAAATAGTGAAAAGGAAACAATGAAAAACAGAATAATTTGTTAATTACAACTTTAATTACAACCCCAAAAAGTAAAACAAGAATAAAATATCGATATGGAGAACTGTACATGACTTCCATGTTCTAAGATTTATATTAAAATCATTTACTCGAATTCGGTTAGATAATTTATTAAAAAAAATATCGCCCACCCTCAAACTGTTTTCACTATTTATAGATATTTTTGTTATTATGGGGTAGTCGTTTAATATAATGTTATTTTCGAGTCACTTTATGTATAAAAATTAGGTACTTTATTCTTATAAAGAAACCGAACTATGCAGATAATCATCCCTCCTCCTCATCCGATCCCCACCATTTATATTTATACTTTCGTAGAGTAATAGTTTTATCACATGTAATTTCTATGGTGTCTTATCCTTCAAAATTAAATATTCGTACTTTACTTGATTTCAGCACAGCAATTTTCAAAAAATCACCCCCTCCCTCCTTCAACTAGCCACTCCATTTATAATTATCTCATTTACCATTTTACAGCGGATTAATATGACTTTATTTTCGGGGCACTTATTTATTAAAATTAAGTACTTTACACTTTTAAAACACAAAACAATGCAGGTAAACTAGCCTTTCTTCCTAACCGAACAACTTGGTTGCCTGGCAACAAAATTATTTTATTTTTAACAATTACCATTGTTTGAAAAAGTTTAAATGAATTTGTAAGTACTTTACTCTTGTTAAAACGTAAAACGTCGCAGGTAAAATACTCCTCCCCCTTAACCAATCTTCACTGAAATCAATAGGCATTGAGTACTCTACAACTCGGGCACATATGCAAAAAATTAATTGATTCTGTTTGAATTTGCAGCAGTTATCGGTTGCCATGGAAAAATTTACAGCCATTGCACTAATGCAATGCACAGAGAAGAGCATTGAAAATGCTTCAATAAATCTAAAAAATATATATATTTATGTTCATTCACCTATCAATGAATTCATTCTTCATTCACCAATCAATGAATTCATTCTTCATTTACCAATGTACAGATTATAAGTTAAATGTAGTCGCATTCATAAGCGAAGTTTTATATGTGTACTACGTTATTGACAACAAAGAAGTAGTTTCTATGGAAACTCACCGGTTCCCAATTTCGATCACGCACCAGCGGTCGTTTTCAAATGTGCGACACGTCCTTATAAACATTTTCAATGTTAAAATTCTACACAGAGACACTTTTCGGAAAATGGCTTTTCTTCATGTTTTGAGAATCAGCCTTTATCTCGA
The DNA here is from genome assembly GCA_034769895.1 of Magicicada septendecula. Classification (NCBI taxonomy): domain Eukaryota; kingdom Metazoa; phylum Arthropoda; class Insecta; order Hemiptera; family Cicadidae; genus Magicicada; species Magicicada septendecula. The sequence continues at coordinate 28,442,194 of CM068369.1, forward strand.
ACACGATTTTTTTCGCGAACACCATACTTCCATTTCCTTAGGGAACATGGAAGTAAAATTCGTATACAACGATTGTTTTCAAGTTTACGATTGTATATCACACACTAAACATTGCCTAATTAAACTTGTCGCAATAAATGATACAAATCGCTAACTGCAAAAGTTCGTACTCAATAATTCACAATAATCACTTTATACTATAAACCGGTATAAAACCGCAGCTCGCAACAATAACAACTCTGCCGCTACACAGTCGCAAACTTCCTCCGAAATAGCGCTTCTATAATCAGCCCATGTAGTGTTGTATGTGACAAGGCTGATCTGGACGTCGGTAGAACAATTGACCAACGTTTAGAAGGCGCGTCGAGAACGCGCGAGAGCGTTGCGTAATCCTGTCGTTCACACAACGCGTGCAAAGACAGGCATGATATACGTCCGCGAAGCAATATATTACATATAGAATTAATAATTACATTTTATTTTGACTTGTTTACAGTATAAATTTTGTTTTCTGAACTTACTGCTTGTATATATTTTGTAGGAGAATAAACAAACTTATAATATCATAACAATACATTGAGACATTCTCTGATTTGCTTTGCAAGGTTTTTTTCAAACTTGCTCTGACAAAGTAGGGCAGTCGAAAAGTCCGTAGAAATACTATTAGCAGTAACAGATACATTCTTGAAAATATAATTTACAACACTTTTAAAGAAAATCTTCATCTTTTTTAGTGCTTAAAGGTCCTCAGTCTACCGATTATTCGTTTTCCTTCTGGCCGATAGCTCGGAATTCTTCTCCGTGTCATTCTTTAAACTCGAGCTTTCCCACTTTTCGTTGTTTCCGCACATTTTAAACGTTGATGGAATATTATTTATTTCTTCTCATGTCTTAGTTTATAATTAGCCTGAAGACGGATGCCGAGGAGTATAACAAGGAAACGCATATCGCTTTTGTTGATCTGAAAAAAGCATTTGATAATGTAGACTGTCAAAAGTTATGGAATATTATGGATGGAAGAGGATATCCACAGGATTTAATAAATTCAGTTGGTAGCCTCTCAGATAACAAATAAAATAAATAAATAAGGGAGTTAGGCAGGGATGCTGTGTTTCTCCAACCTTGTTTAATAAAGGGTGTCCCATAATGTACGCAATATTTGAATTACGCGCCACTGTCGTCTTGTTAGGTTGGTAGCACTTCAACTGTTGTATTGTTGTTGTCGTTTACTCGCCATTAGTCGTCATGGAGCGTTACACGAAAGAACAGCGTGTTGTTATTGTGAAAACACATTATAAGAAGGGTGAATGTTATGCGGAAACCGTTCGTAAATTGCGTGGAACTTTTGGACGACGAAAAGCACCTAATCTGTCAACTGTGCAGAGATTGATTAAGAAATTCGAAGAAACAGCTTCGTTATTAGACGTTAAATCGTCTGGACGTCCTCGCGCTACCCGTTCTATTGAAAACGTCGCGGTAGTGAGAGATAGTGTCGATGTGAGTCCAGGGAAATCAATTCGCCGTCGATCAAAACAACTGGCCATTCCAAGAAGCACAATGCAGCGAATTCTAAAAAACGATCTTCATCTGAATGCTTACAAAATCCAACTAACACAAGAACTCAAACCGTGTGACCATTTGAAGCGCCGAGAATTCGTCAGTTGGATATTGGGTAAACGTGAAACGGACGGTGATTTTTCCCACAAAATCATCTTTAGCGATGAGGCACACTTCCACCTCAACGGGTACGTAAATAAACAAAATAGTCGGCTTTGGGGTACAGAGAACCCTCGTATCATTCACGAGAAGCCTTTGCATACACAAAGAGCAACTGTTTGGTGCGGGTTTTGGGATGGTGGCGTGTTGGGCCGTATTTCTTTGAGAATGAGGCTGGAGATGCAGTAACAGTGACTGGCGAACGTTACCGGAACATGATAATGGAGTTTTTGTGGCCTCAACTGGAAGGTATGGAATTCGAAGATATGTGGTTTCAGCAGGACGGCGCAACCAGTCATACCGCCCGCGAAACAATTGCTTTGTTATCTGAAAAGTTTCCTGCACGTCTTATTTCACGCAACGGCGATCAGAACTGGCCACCGAGGTCTTGTGATTTAACACCATGCGACTCCTTCCTTTGGGGATATGTGAAATCACGCGCTTATGTCCGCAATCCACGAAAAATTTTTCAACTCAAGGAACAGATTCAACGAGTTATTGGTGAGATGGTGCAATTGTGCAAGAAGGTCATCGAAAATTTCGATCGACGGACAACAGTGTGCCAGCAGAGTCGCTGGGGGACATACGTCTGATATTGTGTTCCATATTTAACCGCAGTAAGTGTACTTTGTATTAACATTAAAACATCTGATATTTTTCAATAAATAAAAGTTTTTACAACATTATTAAATCTTGCGTACTTTATGGGACGCCCGTTATATACATAGTAGAGATCGGTTGAGGAGTAGGGATGATTGTATGCATAGTTCAGTTTCTTTATAAGAATAAAGTACCTAATTTTTATAGATAAAGTGATTTGAAAATAAAATTATATTAAACCATTACCCCATAATTACAAAAATATCTATAAATAGTGAAATCAGTTTAAGGGTGGGGAATATTTTTTTGTTTAATTATCGAACCGAATTCAAGTAAATGATTTCAAATATAAATCTTTGTATATGGAAGTCATGTATGGTTCTCCATACCAATAATTCTTTTTTTAAATCGACTCTTTCTTTCTTTCCATTCGTCTTCCAGTTTTCTGAGCGACAATTCTGTTCATCCGTATAATAATAAATTTCTCAGAAAACATTTGTTCCTTAATACGTTTGTGTATTCTGTTTGCTTAATACCCACAATTCTGATCCATGTCATAACCCTACATTCCATACAGGCTGGTAAATAACTAGCCATCAAGGAGATCAAAATATTTACCAGGAAGGGCAAACAATTTTCCAGAGGAGAACAATATTTATATATTTTTCATACATACATACATGCACATATTAGTTTGTAATTCTTATATCATAATAGAAATAAGTACACAGATTGTATTAACTTATTCAAACATTTATTGCCTCAAAGTATGCATAAAATTAATGGCTTGTAAACGTTAATGTTTGATCTTCATTAAGTAGTGCTCAAGTTTCCAAAGTATTAGTATTATGATCGCCGTAATCAAAACGTCAGAGCAGGTTTTAGTGTGTATGAGGGTCCACCGTGGACAAGAATGTTCAACATTCCCTATGGAGCGTTGCTCAGAGTAAAGCTGCGAATCTACAGCTTAATTCTTAAATCTACAGGTTTAATTCTTGAAGATGATGATGATGATGATGAGAAAAAACTGTCAACTACAAACTGTCGTGTAATGACTGTAATTGTTTTTACATCGGTCAAATGGGCAGGAGTTTTCTTAAACGATTCCTTGGATACACACCTAAGCAACTACAAAATCTTAACTCCATCAACATAAAGTCTAACTATGCTCGCCACTTGATCTCGCACGACCACAATTACATGGATTTCAAGTCTACTACACATTTGTGAAAAGGGCCGAGTCATGAACGCCTTGGCGCAAACATAAGCAGTCGCGGGTTCGTACTGAATGACCAGCTGAACTTTAAATCCAGTCCGCTACACGGTACCGCCTTCAACCTGGTTAATCCGATAGAGACGAACAACCGCTGAGTGGTCGACCAAACGTGAATAGGTGCGCGCCCACTGACGCGTATACAGCGCATAATGATATTGGAATTTCGAAGACGTCCTACTACGAGGCATGTTTGATATCTATGATGAAGCATATGCTTCCAAACGCGTCATCAATATGGAGAACCATACATGACTTCCATATTGTAAGGTTCATATTTAAAATCGTTTACTTTAATTCAGTTCGATAACTTCTAACAAGTTATGTGCGTTCCTTGTAAATCGAGTTTTATGTTTGACAAACTGAAATGCAATATTTCCATAGAAACTATTTCTTTGTTGTCGATAACGTAGTACACATATAAAACATTACCCCCTTTCCCTTCAACTACCCTTTTCATTTATAGATATTTCATCAACTTTTCTACAATGGATTATTATGATCTTCTTTTCAGGATACTTTATTTATCAAAATTAAACACTTTACTCTTGTTAAAACGTAAAACGTTGCAGGTAAACTACCCCTTCCCCTTAACCGATCTTCGCCGAAATCAATAGGCCTTGAGTCCTTTACAACTCGGTTACAACTCGGGTACATACGCAAAAAAATTATTTGATTCTGTTTGAATTTGCGAGAGTTATCGTTCGCCATAGAAAAAATTCTACGCACAGACACACACACAGACACTTTTCGAAAGTACTTCATGTTTTGAGGGCAGTACAATCAGAATCACACCTTATTTCGAACACGATTTTTTCGCGATCATTATACTTCCAATTCCTTACGGAACATGGAAGTAAAAAACAACTTCAGTAACCGTTTTAGTCACAAGGCGCACTGAAAAAGGTTAGTTTGTCTAAATAACGGAGAAAGAAACACAGAGAGAGAGAGTGAGAGAGTGTGAGTGAGAAGGTGGGCGACAAAGCATGAGGGGGGTAGAGTGAGAATAACGTGGTAAAGAAGATAATGTTGTGTAATAATGATGAATACATCTTCGCGTGAGTAACATAAGTCGTTATGGTAATATTTTCCGTTAGCTGTTTTAACCCAAATATTATGTTAATTATGAGAATTATGCAGACGCTAATAACCTGTATTACAATGTGTGTTTTGTATAAGTATTTCAATAAATAAATAACAACGAAGTGTGTTTTTACTTTCTCTAGTTAGTTAATCAATTTTCCCGGCAGAGAGCGCGGAGATGCACACGCAATGCAGTACTTTGCCGTCGTAATCTCTCAGCTGTTATCCTAATGATACGCCTACACACACACTCTCTCTCTCTCTCTCTCTCTCTCTCTCTCTCTCTCTCTCTCTCTCTCAAACAAGCAAATCCAGGAAAACTTTAAACGCCGTCTCTTCTTCATTTAAAACCTTAAATATTGTATACACAAAATAAAACTAAAAATATTGTTGTCTCACGTTTGTAAACTTTTCGCTCTAATTAAAATATAACTTTACAGTGATAAAAACTAACTTCAATGCGGTAAATTAAAACACAGTACGTTGATCCCACAAAGTACTAACGACCTAATTTTTATTGTAATTTTTTTCTCGACTGGATAGTGGTGGTGGTGGTGGTGGTGGTGTGTGTGTGTGTGTGTGTGTGTGTGTGTGTGGGCTGCAATATGACAGGTTGGTGTCTATACATAAATATGTTACTTTAATATTTATACTAAATTTACCTCAAGATGTTTTTTCTATTTGGGACATGTTTCGAGAGTTCCTGTTCTCTCATCTTCAGCCTTCGCCATCTTGTTTCTGGTGAAGTATTTGTGTGTTGGCTGCTGGATGTTATTAAGGTTGTTTGTTGGTCTTTGGTCTTTTAAAGTTGTATTATTGTGTGTGGTTGTGGTATATGTTTTTGTATTTTGTGTATTTTTTCGATGTTGAGTGCTTTGAATATTGTGTCATGTTTTGTATTGATTTGTATTTGTTCTGGTATTAGTTTGTTTTGTGTTTTATGTTTGTATATTTGTAGATTTTCCCAAATGTTCATTATGGTGCCTTTGTGTGGTATATGTTTTATTAGTGATACATTGGTTATGTTTGGGAATTCGTGTCCTGTGTTTATTGCATGTGTGGCTAAATTGGATTTATATATTTCTGGTTTTTTGTATGCGTTTAGGTGTTCAAAATAACGTTTTTTCAGCTGTTTTTTTGTTTGTCCTATGTAACATTTATTGCAATCTTGGCATTCAATTTTGTATATACCATTAGTTGTTGTATTATCTTTGTTGTGTGAGCTATTTAGAATTTGTATCTTTTATGAGCTACATAATATGAGCTATCTTAGAATATGGAAGTCATGTATGGTTCTCCATACCGATTTTTAAAAATAGTGTTACGCCACGGAACATTCTCGATCAATAGAGTGTGTCGTTCTACGCGTTTCTCTGCTATCCCAGCAGAGCCCAGCTGTAATGTTTGTGTGCGTACATGTTGCTAATTTCAGAAGAAAGACAATTACGTGACACTTATCACGCGTCAGCAATCGAGGCTGTTCCAGACCGCAACAGTCTGCGCACTGTGTTCAAGGCCAGACACAACACTGTTTCTAGTGGATTCTGTATCGCCTCTAATAACAGTTTGCTCAACACAGCGTCCAGAAAGTCTCCGATTATTCTGGCATCTCACCAGGGTACAAATATAAGCATCCAGCGACGGTCAATTCAGTTTACTTCGGCGATTACTCAGTGCGTTTAAGTGGCAATTTATTCGAGTGAGGTTCGAAGTATTGTGGCGAAGTGTTATTGTGTTATAATTGTGCGGTAATCTATTAGTTGACATTATTATTGCGTGTGGACACATTTTGCTCGGATTATCGTACGACTTGATTATAAAGCTGTAATTGTATTTGTGATTAATTAAAGCTGGTGATTAGTGACTTCATTGGTGTCTGTACTTTGTTTTCCACTGTAACATACGACGATCAGTGAAACCGTCGTAACAATACATATATAGTTTTTTAATTTGTATAAAATAACTTAATTTACATATTTAAACATACATAACATATTTATCTTTAACATAATTTACTAATTTAATGGAAACTAATAATGAAAGACTTTGTTATCGCTGGATATTTTATTTCTTGACGAACAGGCAGTATTTCGAAAGGGCAGTATATCTTGCGTTGATTACGTATTGTCTTTTATGGTACTGATTGATTGATAAATGAAAGGAATTTAACTTTGAGACACATCTTGCCTTCGTTGACTATGTGAAAACTTTCTATAAAAAAAAAATAATTTTTTTTAATTATATGTCTATTCTATGGGACATATTGCATAAGAGGGGTTATTCTAAGCATCTTATGCTTATATTATATTGAGCTTATATTATTGTACAAGGATAGTATTGTGTCTATAGAAGAGGATTTTATATAGGAAATTTACATTAATAAGGAAGTGCGCCAAAGCTGTAGCATATCTTTAACAGTGTTTAACGTCTATATTGATAACTTAGAGAATGGAAGTACACAATGGATCCACGGAAAAAAATAAATAATAGAACATACATGAATACAATGCTGTTTGCGGATGATCAAGTAATCATCCACCACATCGAATGCGAGCTCCAGAGATCAATGTTTCAGCTGCAGTAAGTCTGTTCGAATTACAACATGAACCTCATTGTTCATGGTTCGGACAATACTTCGAACCTCACTCGAATAAATCGCTACTTAAACGCACTGAGTAATCGCCGACGTAAACTGAACTGACCGTCGCTGGATGCTTACGTTTATACCCCGCTGAAAGGCGAGAATAATCGGTCACTTTCTGGGTGACGTATCGAGCAAACTGCGTATTACAGGCGCTCTAGAATCCATTAGAAACAGTGTCGTGTGCTGGCCTTGAACACAGTGCGCGGACTGTTGCGGTCTGGAACAGCCTCGATTGTTGACGCGTGATAAGTGTTACGTAATTGCCTTTCTTTTCAAATTAGCAATGTGTACGCGCACAAACATCACAGCTGGGCTCTGCTGGGATAGCTGTGCAGATGATAAAAACTTTGGTTTTTGTGGGAAAATACCCCTCGTGAACTAAAACTGTATTGGATGGTAAGAGCAGATGGTATGTTTCCGCTATTCTGGTTGTGACATTACTTATGATGTGGATTACAATGTGCACCATAAGTTGGCTAATTTCCATTAAATAAATAAGTGGACCAATTCGTCAAGGAAAGAGACTGTGTAAGGTAGTGTCTGTGCCAGTGTTGTTGTATGGTTTGGAGACTTGGGTTCTGGTGGAAAAACACTTTAGTTCAATACAGACACCAGAGATGAGATTTTTGCGACCTGTTTAAAGATACACACAAAGACATTAACTGTAAAATGAAGACATACATACGCAGAGAATTGAAAATGTTTATTATCCAAGATAACATTGCTGAAATCAAAGCGAGATGGATTTCTCATCTGAATTGGATGCCAGATGGCAGGTTGGCCAAGGAAGTTTAGCAATATACAAGTCTATTGAGCAAATAATTATACACACACACACAAAACTAGGAAGCGTTGGTGAATTAGATATATTTCCTTTGTGATCGGAACAGGCGATTCTCCTATTTCCTGATAGAAGAAGAAAAAGATCTCAGAAATAGGGCTGCAGACATTTTGGATAGGGAAGCAGGTTACAATGTAAACTGGCAGGGCCACAGGCAAGCCTAGGGAGTTGTTAAGAACGTATCCAATCAGAAACCAGCCCCAGAAATGACGCAGCTGTAGTGTTACCTGTCGCAGTGTCGCTAGAGGATGCGGAGTTGGACCGGCTAACGCAGTTACGACAGTGATAATAATTGTAGTAATAATAATAATAATAATAATGGCTCCCATGTGTACCACCGAAGCAGCTCAGGAGTCAGGCAGGGTAAGCTGCCTTATGTGAGCCGTACGGCATACAAGGAAGGCAGTGTGGCCAGCACTACTCTTCAGCCGCCCATTATTATCCCCAGGGTGTTATCCCAGTTACTCATTTCCAACAGGCTGAGTCGACCTGGGGGCCGAAAAAATCACCTTGATTTTATGGTGCGGGCCCGGGAATCGAACTCGGGACCTCTAGATTAGTAGCCAGGTGCCATACCCACTGGTCTACTGAGCCGTCATAATAATAATAATAATAATACCTCTGCTCAACAGTCCGTTAAGGAGCAAGGCATACCGCGCGGCTTTTGAATTTAGTGTGACGGTTGCATGGCTATTACAACGCGTTGCCAGCCGCTAGTTGGGGTATTCACAGCCAGGAGGCGCCGCTGTTATCTCAGTCGGCTACTCAGTTCTGCCTCACGACGCTGAGTGCACGCCGTACGGAGCGAATTGATCGCACGCGTTAGCCACTAGACCACCTGGAAGCTCAACGCAGTCACGATTGCCGTTCAGTAATAGAAATGTTTCGAGAAATCAATTTCAACCACGGCTCAACAGTCCAAGAAGTTATGAAGGGAGTTGATTCCAACAACCGTGGACTCTTTAACATTCTCAATAAAGCGGCACTTCTTATTCCACCAAAAAATGGTTGTTTGGCCAAGAAATATCCGACACTGGACAGTAGGCTAAAGGGAAACCAAGAGCTTCGCGGTACTATTCTCCAGGCGCCGGAAGGAACCGTGAGGCCGAGTGCATATTGGCAGAACCTGTTTGCCCTGGTCGGCAGAAGTTAATTACCTCGGTGTCCACCTTGATCGTCGACTCACCTGGTGTACCATGCCCAGACAGTTTAAACCAGACCGTCGACTCACCTGGTGTACCATGCCCAGACAGTTTAAACCATGCCGTAGACTCACCTGGTGTACCATCCCCAGATAGTTTAAACCAGACCGTCGGCTCACCTGGTATACCATGCCCAGACAGTTTAAACCATGCCGTAGACTCACCTGGTGTACCATCCCCAGATAGTTTAAACCAGACCGTCGGCTCACCTGGTATACCATGTCCAGACAGTTTAAACCAGACCGTCGACTCACCTGGTGTACCATGCCCAGACAGTTTAAACCATGCCGTAGACTCACCTGGTGTACCATCCCCAGATAGTTTAAACCAGACCGTCGGCTCACCTGGTATACCATGTCCAGACAGTTTAAACCAGACCGTCGACTCACCTGGTGTACCATGCCCAGACAGTTTAAACCAGACCGTCGACTCACCTGGTGTACCATGCCCAGACAGTTTAAACCAGACCGTCGACTCACCTGGTGTACAATGCCCAGACAGTTTAAACCAGACCGTCGACTCACCTGGTGTACCATGCCCAGACAGTTTAAACCAGGCCGTCGACTCGCCTGGCGTACCATGCCCAGGCAGTTTAAACCAGACCGTCGACTCACCTGGTGTACCATGCCAAGACAGTTTAAACCAGACCGTCGATTCACCTGGTGTACCATGTCCAGACAGTTTAAACCAGACCGTCTGGGCTCTCTCTTGCCGACAAGGTTACGACCGTAAGCATCGCCAACGTGCATTTGTTACCAATCATCGCCTGCACTTCTAAGCATAAAAAGAAAATGCAAAGCGTTCTCTACATCTTGGTGGCGGCCAAGATTCCCGTCGGTTCTCTTCTCGCTTGTTGAGAAGCGGGCTCGGTGAACGATCTTCAGATGACACCATGTGGGGTATTGCACGTACATTTTACGTACGAGCAGTAAGTGCTGCCAATTCAACCCTCTCATAGCCCCCTTGGTAGGTACCAAATATGTCCAGGTGATTACTAGAAACGACATCGGCTTAACGTTTGAGTTAGTACGACCATCCATTGTACGACCATGGTAGGGACCCACTAAAGAGCAAATCATATTCTCTCGAGACAAGAGCTCTGTTCTTTCCTGAACAGAATTCGGTACTCGCCTTACTGTGTGGATCATCTCGCACTCACAGTACACACGCCCCAGGAACAGAGTTCGGTACTCGCCTTACTGTGTGGATCATCTCGCACTCACAGTACACACGCCCCAGGAACAGAGTTCGGTACTCGCCTTACTGTGTGGATCATCTCGCACTCACAGTACACACGCCCCAGGAACAGAGTTCGGTACTTGCCTTACTGTGTGGATCATCTCGCACTCACAATACACACGCCCCAGGAACAGAGTTCGGTACTCGCCTTACTGTGTGGATCATCTCGCACTCACAGTACACACGCCCCAGGAACAGAGTTCGGTACTCGCCTTACTGTGTGGATCATCTCGCACTCACAGTACACACGCCCCAGGAACAGAGTTCGGTACTAGCCGTACTGTGTGGATCATCTCGCACTCACAGTACACACGCCCCAGGAACAGAGTTCGGTACTCGCCTTACTGTGTGGATCATCTCGCACTCACAGTACACACGCCCCAGGAACAGAGTTCGGTACTCGCCTTACTGTGTGGATCATCTCGCACTCACAATACACACGCCCCAGGAACAGAGTTCGGTACTCGCCTTACTGTGTGGATCATCTCGCACTCACAGTACACACGCCCCAGGAACAGAGTTCGGTACTCGCCTTACTGTGTGGATCATCTCGCACTCACATTACACGCCCCAGGAACAGAGTTCGGTACTCGCCTTACTGTGTGGATCATCTCGCACTCACAGTACACACGCCCCAGGAACAGAGTTCGGTACTCGCCTTACTGTGTGGATCATCTCGCACTCACAGTACACACGCCCCAGGAACAGAGTTCGGTACTCGCCTTACTGTGTGGATCATCTCGCACTCACAATACACACGCCCCAGGAACAGAGTTCGGTACTCGCCTTACTGTGTGGATCATCTCGCACTCACAGTACACACGCCCCAGGAACAGAGTTCGGTACTCGCCTTACTGTGTGGATCATCTCGCACTCACAATACACACGCACCAGGAACAGAGTTCGGTACTCGCCTTACTGTGTGGATCATCTCGCACTCACAGTACACACGCCCCAGGAACAGAGTTCGGTACTCGCCTTACTGTGTGGATCATCTCGCACTCACAGTACACACGCCCCAGGAACAGAGTTCGGTACTCGCCTTACTGTGTGGATCATCTCGCACTCACAATACACACGCCCCAGGAACAGAGTTCGGTACTCGCCTTACTGTGTGGATCATCTCGCACTCACAATACACACGGCCCAGGAACGTTTGTTGGTATCAAACGCGCGCAATGCTATACACTATGTAATGTTTTCTACACATATGACCTATTAATGTTGTTGCGAGTCGTGACTCTTTCTGAGTACACTGGTTTTATATTGTGAAATGATTTAACAAAAACCTCTTGCGCTAAGGGCTTTTTTTAAATTTCAGTGACATGGGACCAGCCAGTAGCATAGAAGTTATTTCGCGACTCAAAACAAGACACATGTTCATTTCTGTAAAAATAACAAATTGTAGAATAATTGTTATTTTATAATGTAATGGTTCAAATATAAGGTACTAACAGGTGGCTATTTTATAGATAAGATTCAGTGCTTTTGCTTAAACAAAGGACACTTTAAGGAGACATGTATTCAGAATACAAAATGTATCTCTTATTGACTAATATACAACTTATGCAGACGCAAGTTAAACGTACTGCTTTTGAACATCATGTAATAATTACTTTATTCTTGTTTACAGGACAACTACAATGCCCTCCATATTGCTTCCATGTTCTCCAGGGAGGACGTTGTTAAACTGTTGCTGACCAAGAAAGGAGTCGACATTTATGCTCCAGGAGGGGTGAGTATTTGAAACATTTCATTATTTTGTTGTTAAATAAAAAGTTGCGTAGATAGTGTACTATATTTGTACGATAGTGTACTTAACACTAACTCGGCAGATTGCCTTTCTGACGCAAATAAAATTTGGCGATTAGAATGAGGAGTTATAAAGCTGTATCCAAAGTTCCGAATTGTCACATCATAGTGATATTCAAACAGTCGTTGATTAAACTAAAAAATTACATTACATACTTGTTCTCTTATTTTAATAACAACGTAATTTCACTTTCAAAATGTTATAACAAAACTTGAATCCAGTAAAACGCTTTATTCAAACTACTTTATACAAAATTTATGTTAACGCAATCTTCAGTAAGCGGGAAATACAGTGTAGTAAATGGGAATTTTAATAAATGACGAGTGTCTCTGCACGCTCAAGCTTGCAGATGATCACGTTGTGATAGCATTGGGGAAACAGCACTCTATTACACAACCCGAAATTCCATGAAGAATAGTCATCTTGGGGCCTCGATATAAATTTTAGAAAAATTAAGCAGCTGGTTATTGGAGGTGAAGGAGCCAATATAAAGGTCGGTTCGCACGTTATAAGAAATTATGTTTTTTTAGGTTTCTTGGGGTAATATTAACAAAATATGTCAGAAGTGATGAAGATTTCTCCTTTTTCTTAAGTTAGCAATTTGGTTTGTAGCAGTTCTCCACACCAATCTTCTCTGTGCTTTCCATTTTATGGAAGTGTTGGTCTTCCTCTTCCTCTTTCCCTTCAGTGTTACCTTCTATTATTGTCCTGATCAAATTCTTGTGACGCATAATAAGTCCAATAAGTTCATTCCCTCGCTTCACAATATGTTGCCAAAAACGTCTTGTTTCTACAACTTCCTGTAAATGTAAACATTTCCAGTGTTTCAAGTCTTCTCTTTTCCTCTCTTTCAATTGTCCACGTCTCATATCCACATAGAGCTATGCTCCATATGCAGCTCTTCAGAAACCTCTTCCTTCTTTTCACGGCTATTTATTTAGAACTCGGTAATTTCCATTTACTGTTATATGCAACTTTAGCCTGTCCGATCTTACTCAAAATTTCTCTTTTACTTCTTCCGTCTTACTTCCTAAGTAGGTGAACGTTCTAACTCCCTCTATCTCTTTCACATTCAGCAATATATTCGTATTGGACTGTCCGTGTTTACTACAGACCATCACTTTAGTTTTATTAAGATTTATTCTTAAATTGTACTCTTTACTCAAAACATTATTCATTATATATGTAACTGTTCGCTTAACTCCTGTCCACTTTCACCCACAATTGCAATGTCGTGTACAAATCTTAACATGTTAATTCTCTCCGTGCACTTTTACCCCACAATCCGTTTGCTCATTTACTTTATTAAGAGCGTCCTGTAATACAGAAGAAAGATTGAAACCTTGTCTTATACCTTTACGAATTTTTTGCTTCCTCTTGTGTTTTTCTGAAATTTATCAGCGCTGTCTCATTTTTATGTAGCCACTAAATTATTCAGTGATGAAAATATCAGCTGAAAATTTTAAAAAAGGGAAAGTTGTCATAATGTAGATGAATTATAAGCTGTAAAAATAACTCCCAGAATTATATAGATGATATACTCTGCTATCTTTGAAAGTTACTCACCTACGACTCAGAAACTTGGGAAGTAAATCAAAGAAACTGCCGAAGGCTTCAAGCGGTAGAAATGGACTTCTGGAGAAGGCCTTGTAGTGTGTCCAGGCTACAATGCATTATAAACGGAGACATACCAGGAGGCAGCCACGTGTTGGCAGAACAATTTTAGACACCATAAATACAAAGCGAAGCGTTAGACAAGGTGCAGTTTATCACTTTGACGATATTGTAAGGCAATGGAAATAACGAACTGGTCTTGGAATCTTCCCGATAATTTCTCCATTAAACTCTGCTATTTGCTGGCGATCAAGTTATCCCACAAGAAAAAGAAAATGGATTACAAAAAGCGTGTATCAACTCAGTAAAATTTGCCATGAATATAAGTAATTTAAAACTTTTTACGACAAAGACTAAAATGATGGCGTTTAAAGGAAAACTCCCAGTACGCTCCAAAATAGTAATAGACGATAAAATCATTGGACGAATATCCCACTGTCTAGAGTGTGACGTGAGCTATGAATATGAAAACGATACCGATGATAAGGTAAACAGATACCAGAGGACGTGTGGCACAATTCATAAGACTATGGTAAAGAAAGTGCAAAAAGATACAGAATTGAAATTTTATAAAGTAATGGCGGCACTAGTATTTATGTACAAAAATGAATCGTGGACACTCACCCAAAATCAGATAAAACGAATTCAAGCTGCTGAAATGAAATTCTTAAGTAGAGTCAAAGGATGCAGTAAGAAATCCCATAAAAAATGCAGACATAAGGCAAGAATTGAATATGTACTCGATAAACAATAAAATTAAACAAAATGAAGAAAACTGGACGCAACACATAAATAGAATGGATGACTCGAGAATACCAGAAAAGATAATCCAGTATAAGCCTCTTGGAGAACGAGATAGAGTTGCTGGAGAAAGAAGAAAACGGTGGCTGTGCAGACGGAACAGGCTGCAGGCCTAATCCTTGAAGTGAAGAAGAAGAAGAAGAAGAAGAAGAAGAAGAAGAAGAAGAAGAAGAAGAAGAAGAAGAAGAAGAAGAAGAAGAAGAAGAAGAAGAAGAAGAAAAGTACAAAGCGTCTCCATCTATGGTACGGCTACGTGGAACGTATGCCTAGTGATTGTTGGTCCAAAAAGGTTTTAGACTTGGGATCCGTCTACACGACGGGAACAGGGTAGGCTTACCCAGGAAATCGTGGAATGAAGACGCACCTGAGGACAGAGGGAAAAGAATCTTTCAACGTGGTGATTGGTCGCAGGATGGGGAAGAGAACAAAGCTGTAGAAGACTCCCAATGGATGATGATTTGTTTTTGAATGTACCTAACGGACTTTTGTCATCACACAAAAAAATTAATTTCTGTACATGTATTATTATATAATTAGCCTGAAGACGGCTGCTGGGTAGACAAAACGTTACATTTATAATTTGTGTGTCATGCAAAACTCCGTCTGGTAAATACAAATTCTAATGTGTACAATCCATCACAGCCATTTTTAAAGAAGGTGGATGGCGATCTTTAACCCAATTGACCTCACTCTAATTTTTTGGAAAGCAACTTGCAGTCTTATTTCAGAGGGCAGAGGGAGGAGATATCGTACCGTAAATGTAAGATCGCAACAGAAATTCCAGTTATAAAAACAGAAATTTTGGGTATTTATATTACTTCAGGCATTTTTTCAGGAATACACACAGTGTCTAAATTTTTTCTGGGTCCAATGGGATCATTGACATATCCGATAAGGAAACTTCGCGACCCATTCATTAAATGCGACCCTTGGGAATTTCCTCTCTGTGGGTCGCGATCATAGGGCGTGAATTGTTGGCATAAATTAAAGATGGATTAATGGGGTAGAAGAATAACGGATTGACGGGATCAGAGGAAGCTGGACATTAGAAAGTGGGCTCCGACAAATCACATAGTAGGCCAAAACTCACGCATTGCTGTACCGTTAGAAAGAAAATTAGACTGAGACAGAGAGAGAGAAAGAGAGAGATAGAGAGGGAGAGAGAGATAGAGGCAGAGACAGACAGTCAGTACCCGGTCAAGCCTGTTCCACAAGTGTAACGGTCATGAAATCCTATATTTATGAAATAGTTATAAGTAGAAATAAAAATTCCAAATTAAGCAATGCATGTTCATATTTATTGTTTGTTTGGTTGCAGACAAAACAACAGACGGCTGTACACTTGGTAGCGAGCAGACAAACGGGCACTGCCACCAGTATACTGAGAGTGCTTCTGGCCGCAGCGGGCAAGGACATCAGGCTGAGAACGGACGGCGTAAGTGTTGTCGCATCACACTTTAGATGTCGTCATAATATTAGATGTAGCGTTCAGAGTAGGTCAACACGGTTATTCAAGAAGCGAGGTTACTCTAAAAACCTATTCTTCGTAGTGGTCGGAAATTCGCAGAATCCAAAAAATACAGCGTAATATAAATACGTTTGTTTTACTGAACTTTATTTTGTTTATCAGTTTAGAACTAGTTTTTAATTTATTGCCTAAAATTTTAGCACTTTTAGTAATTTTAAGTACTCTTGAATGTATTAGCAAATATGTCAATAATGTTTTAGAGGATAAAGTTTGTAGAAGACGAGTCTTACAGAACAGAAAATCGACATATTCTAGCAATAGCGAAATGTTTACCTATTTCCTTCTAGTTTCACTTACAAAAAAATTATAGTACTTATAGTAATTACTAAGTTTAGGCCTACTTATGGTAAACTTGAGGGTAAACTCGTGATAAAGTATATATAATACCAATTGTGTCAACCAAAATTTTTTAATTCTTTTTTGTGTTTTAATCTTTGGAAAGAATGTATTTTAAGGACTTTATCGCACAAAAAATTTTTTTAGATAAAACAACATATCATATTTATTTTAATTAAATTTCGAAACAATGTTCTTGCTTGGTAATCTCGTGATATTCCAGGTAATCTGGTGACAACACTCCGCTATACTCGTGATATCACGACTTTACCTGAACTGAGACAATCTCGTGATACGTCAGGCATACTCGTGGCATCTAAAATCATAAATAAAATAAAGCTAAAATCATACGGTAAAAAAAAAACATGAAAATTAAAAACTCCATTAATATTAAAATCGTACGGAGAAATCCAATCCAGGAAATAATAACTATCGAAAAGTTTAGTAGAAAACAACTTAAAAGATTTATATTTAATGGAAGTCTCTTTGAGAAGTAAATTTCAAATATTAAATAAATTTGCACATTACTAGGAAGCGGCTTTACTAAAACAACACAAAACATTTAAGGAACTATGATCAGGAGATAAGGTCCTACAACGTGTACGCCGTCCATAACATATTAAAATATGTATCATCGTATTCAGTATGTATTAACCGACAATTTAAGACTAAATCTGATGCTTAATATAGTGAATTATAATGGGTACAATAAAAATACACGTCCTATTAACAGATACAGAAATATAAGAATTATTCCTTACTTTTCACTTTAAAACGTTGCAAAACAATAAACACGTGTCGCACTGGCGCCTACAATATCTCAAACTGAACGTTAGAATGCGCTGCGATCAACTGGAGAAACTAGGCATTTTTGGGAGCATTGGTTAACCCGTGACAAGCTTCACTAAAAGTAGGCCTATCACGAGTATACCCGAGTTCAACATACATTATTAATTATTAATATTAATATTATTGTATTTTAGTTTAATTTCATAAGATTCACTTGAGTTCTCTGTATTAGTATTTACTTATTATTTAATCGCGTGATCGTCGCTTGCTTTACCTCTTCGTGACGCAACTTTTTCATTTTTCTACGTAAAATTATCTCAGAGCCTTCAATCGCTTTTTGCGTATCCGTAAGCGACTATTTGCGTCGGAAAACATATTTCACAACTTGTTACTCGCACGTGCAACTGAAGAGAAAGGCTTAAACCACAAGCAAAGTCAATGCAATCGAATTTAATAATCTCCTAATAATATGTTGATTTATTACGAGGGTTAGTTGAAAATTTCGCGGAGCGACATCTGTAGCTCAGTGGTAGAACTAAAATCTTTCGTGTGCTGCTAGACGTAAATTTCGCGTGAACACCTGTTAATTTCCAGATATATCTGTTAATTTATTCACTTTTTACCAGCTGTTTGAAATTTTCCTGTCACCCATGTTTTTAAAATGCACAAAATCAAACATCGTGTTCTAACAAATTCTCTGTTAAAAACGTTTTAGCGCCAATAGAAATTGTAAATGTATTATGAGATACTACACTGATAAGTGGGGCACACTCGAGTTCAAACGTGGTCGTACAAGCGCTGAAGACGATCCCAGCCGTGAACGTCCAAAAAGTGCAACAAACAATGATATTATTGAAAAAATTTCATAGAGTGTTGGAAGACCACAGACTGAGGAGTGGATGACGTTGCTGAAATCATAGGCATCTCATATGAGCGTCTGCATCGTACTTTAACTCATGAACTGGGTATGAAAAAGCGTTGTGCAAGATGGCTGCCACATCCTGAGTTGTTAAATTTTTTGGGCGTCCAGTGCGGGGGGGGGGATCATCTTCAGTGTTCGTACGTCCACGTTTAAACTCAAGTGCCTACTTACAAACCGTAGGTTTTGAAGTCGCAGGATCTCCTTACACATTTACAATTTCGTTCTGAATTTCCGTTGGCTCTAACAATTTTTAACAAAGAATCACACCACCATGTTTGATTTTGTCCGTTTTTCAAAACACGCATGACACGTCAATTTTAAACAGCTTCTAAATAATGAATAAATTGATAGACAGATTTGGAAATTAACAGGAGTTCACATAAAATACAAATCTTGAAGCACACGAAAACTTTTAGTTTTACCGCTAAGCTACTCCGCGAAGTTTTTAACTGACCCTCGTATAAGTAAAATACCTAAGTTAGTAGTGACCGTTAAACAATAGATGTTTAGCAACGGTAGATTTAGTAGGAATTTAGTTGGATGTTTAGATCGGTCAATAAGTAGGAAGACGCAATTTTAACATTATTTGTGTCGACGTTTTGACAGTGTTTAGAGTCATCATCAAGTCCTGAGTATAGATAATAAAAAAAATAATCAAACACATACAGAGATTAATTAATTGAGTGATTGTGTGTGTATGTGTGGGGATGAGACAGTTGTGTTACATCATCAAAATAATTATTATTCTTACATAAGTGCTGTTTTACTTAAATATATAGACATAATTATTATAGTATTCCGAAAACATGATTAATACAGTATTACAATTTAATATATTAACAATTCAATAATCGCTTAATATCCTTCCGTACTGTTTTGCTGATAGAGATTATTATTATATTATTATTAGACAGATATTATTTTATTATTGTTTGTTATTAAATTGTCTAAGCGATTATTGTCTAACCAATATGTTAAATTTTAATATAGTATTAATATAGTTTTCGGAACATTATAATTATTCCGACATAAAAACTATAAATAATAAATTATTATTCCGATTATAATTAGGGAGGTCCGATTCCTCTAGGCGTCAAACGGGCATGGCGTTCACTGTCCTAGTGGCATGTCGCCCTCCAGTTTCCGGAAACGCTCCCTTGAACGATATAAAAACGTCAGGTTTTTTCCCTTCTGCAAGTTGAGAACCATAATGGCATTTCCTAGACTCCCCAGAACTTTTAGGGCGGATTTCAAAAATACGTATTTATAAAATCATGTTTGTTAAATTCGACTGACCTGCCCCTCTCCAAACAATATGGTTCTGCCTACATTGGCTGTAAATCCTGCCAAAATGATATAAAATGCTGAATATTACTTTAACTTACTTTAACTTTTAATATACTTTACTTAAATTTACTTAACTATTATGCTACTATTATATTACTTTAACTTTTAACGCTGGACACTAACGTAAAAAGGTATGACTGAAAAACAATCTCTATCAGTTTTACTTTATATTTTACTAACATTAGATAGAATATTTCTGATCAAAAGAGCGTTTCCCTGACAAAAAAAAATGCATTAGTCTTATTTTCTTATCTGCGTAGTATCTAACAAAGTATCTGCAAGGCGATACAGCGATGAGGCGGTTCATGATGAATCGATAAAGAGAGCAGTGACATCATGAAATGACTATGGCCGGGGAATCCGAAATCCTTGTAAATATATTAATGCAACAGACTGATGTAACTTAAATCTGACCTCGACCTTGTGACATACCGCAGTAATGACTGTAACCAAACCACAATCTGAACAACGTACAATAAGCATAAACAACGGCATCAGACAAATTGTTATACAATATACGGTATATTATTTATTGATTTCGCGTGGTACGTAATTATTCCTGGCTTCAGTGAAAGCAAGATCTTGTAATCTCGTGGCAGAGAATATCAATTGCTGGTTATAGCTAGACAAGTTCTGCGACTATTCCGCCCGCGGCAAGCGAGCTCGAGAGCTATCTCTGCAAAATTATCTCGGTACGCAGGTCATTTAGAACTTCACTAATGTGTCTTTTGCATTTTTTCTTGGTAAAACGGGTACAACTTTGGTAAGATTCCATGAATTAAAGTAATTTTTCATTACTTTGGTCAGTCGCCTTTTGCAAATAACGATCATTGATCCGACACCTCTTTTTGGACCCTGGCCTTCTTCAAAAGATTTTGCCATTCTTCCCTATTCATAGCCACAGTCTTCCAGTTTCTGATTTCAAGAGTTCTGATGTCCTGACTCACCCCGTCTATCCGTCTCAGTTTTTGCCTTCCAACTTTCCTTTTACCTTCTGGCTTTGCATTCAATTTTTTTTAATAACTCTGCTTTCACAAGGACGTACAATGTGTCCAGCCAATTCTAAACATTTTACTTTAATAAAGGTGACCACATCAGGTTCATTATACAAATTACAGAGCTTTTCAAATGACGATACCAGTAGTAAAACAAAACAAAAAAAAAGTTAAAATCAAACTAAAGTAATGAAAAACCTCTAATAATTATTTTTTTCTACGAAGGTAGGTGGAAAAATTTGATAAACAAATGTGCGGAAGTGTGCAGACTTCCGTGTTCTGTGGGCTTTGATATTATACCCGACCCGCTAAAAAGCCACCTCCACTTCCTCTTTTAGCACACTAACCTGGAACTGTTTGATACATTACTTCGTGCTGCACCTATTGTTCTTCAGTCATAAGGCTCACTTCTGGCTTGTTGTTCTTCGTCTACAGTATGTTGTTCAAGTCTACGCCCTAAGAGTATGTCGTTGCTTCGCCCAAAGAATCTCTTCTGCGCAGCGTACCATACAGTTCCAGCTGTCCTCTCCTCGAAGCATCGTTTAGACGATACTATCCAGGGATATTTCGTACCGAGTATTGCTCCCATCTGTCGCAGACGAGGAAGGTATGACTGAAATCGTTCGCAGATCCCGGGGAGTACAGGCACTCTGGTGACTCTACTTTTCCAACATCCTTTACATGGGATCGAAAGTACACGTGTCCGATCAGGGAACTGGGTAAGGTAACAATCGATCTCCCCGTGCTTTCTCTCCGCTCACGGCTGCAGTTGCTTGATGAGCCGAGACGAGACGTCCAGCGCAGCCACGTTGCTCTTCTTCCTCCCAAGAAGAAGCCGTCTCTCAGCTTTCCATCGTGTAGCTTCGTGCCTCTCGACGTGCAGCTTTACCACCTACCTCCTTCTTCCTCTGGAAGATGGTCTTACGCTCCTTAGCGGGAAGGTCGATCGGCATTACTCTGCCAACGACCAAGACAGCCGGTTATAATAATAATAATAATATTTTTAAGTGACTAATATAAATTTTATAGTGACTATAATAACAACAATAATTAATAATAAATCCATCCCAAAAGTAATAGTTCCAGTGTCGGCGATAAGGCCCCCGCGGCGCGGGGGGGCCCCGACCCTCATGGGGGGCCCCAGTTGGCCCAGTCATGGGACATAACTTGTAACATGAAAAATAAGCGTAAACGAGTTGTAAAACGCTTCTTTGTTGAATTATCAGTTGACCATAGAATTGACGACCCAGTGAAATCATTTGAAGTAAAAGTTTTCAATGCAACACTAGATATTGTAATAGCTCAGCTACAAATGAGATTCGAAGGATTGCATTGCATTGATGATAGGTTTTCATTCCTGACGCCTCAGAATTTATTAAACTTCTCACAAGAGACAATAGTGGAGAAAAGTAAGGCTCTGGTAAATGTGTATCCTGGTGACTTTTCCACATCACTGCCTGACCAAATAATATCCTTCAAAGCTCTGATGGCCAAAGAAATTGTACACAAGAAAAGAATTCGAGAAATGATGAATTTACTGGTTGAAGGAAACAGCTGCCTTATGAGTTGCCTCCCAGACTTAACTACAGCTTTGCAGCTTTATTTAACCATACCTGTCACAACAGCACCATGGCCCAAACTCGGTTGAGTGACTTGGCACTGTTAAGCATTGAGCATGTGAGATACAGAAAACTAATATCAACGAAGTGGTTGAAAAGTTCTTAGCTATTAAAAAAAGAAGACTAGGCTTAGGAAAACAGTGAACTTTGGTTGATCCTCATCTGTAAATATTGTACATTACTTGAGTTCGAGTGTTATTGAATTGGATTAGACTTAAGGATAACTTGTATAGAGTATATTCAAGAATTTTACAAATTCAATTACAAACTAATTTAAATGTTTGAAAAAAGCTAGAATGTTACTTTGATATTCGTTTTTAAATAATAAATTTTTACCACTCTGTGTGCGGTACTGTTTCATAGTCTGAATTTAGATCTTTGACGTAAAAATAAATCATTCTTTTTATTTTGGTTTTTTTATAGTTTGTATAGAACTTTGTCTATTTAGCAACAATGAATTTTAAGAGTTTGTACACGTGTAAAACGTCCTTTGCAAATTGCAAACGCTATGTGATAGACGAGAAAGTATTCACAAACCATTGTTGTGAAACACACGTAAATAGAAACTCATTTGAGTGTTTTTCCCTATTACGTATACAAAATTTAACCACTTTTTGTAGAACCCCCTAATTAGTTTCGCGGGGGGCCCCCGTTTCGTTAGCGCCGCCACTGAATAGTTCCCAACCCTATGCCGGGCTACAACATCTTGGCCTCGAGGAGAGGACTGCTGTTACTCTTTAGCTGGCTAACAAGTTTGACAAGGTTGGGCGAGTTTGACAAGGTTGTGTGTACCGCTTGAAAACACCGTAATCCATGGTGGACGGATGGCCCTAAGTTAGTGAGTCGTGAACTATGGCCTCAGATCGCCAGGACGCATCCTGTTGTATTTCGTCGTAGCCGTGGTACTCGAGGGTACTGTCGCGGTGAGCTGCTATTTCCCCGGTGCTCGTGGGAACTAGATGATTGGTCCCCACAATAATTCAAGGAATAAAAGATCCCTTAAAAACCTTCGTCCAAAAAAAAACCTTCCTCAGAGGACGAAGAGAAGGAGACATTACTCTTCTGACAACGTCTGTCAATGTATGGTGGTGGTGATAATTAATAAGGATTCTTATGTTGTAAGAATCTCTATAATCTTGTTTTATAGCTTAGCCCACATAAGTTTTTCGTAGTGTGATATTGGATTTTATATACGCTTCATTTAAATTGTATACCAAAGAGGCTGATTTAATCTTCATCTTCCCAAGATATTAATTTATGTTCTTACATGTATAATAAATAATTTTAAAAATAATATTTTAATATATATCTTGTACCTGCATTGCTTGTATTTTTATTAGGTTTGGGAAAATCCAAATTTTGTGTGCAAGAAAAGTAAATATTTAATTAATAATTATTAGAGTGTTTATAAATGTGTCCTTGTAAAACTGTGTAACAACTGAGGTGATTCGTTGATTAGTCAGCGGTTACGTGAAATCGTTTTGCCCTCTACTGATTTTCTTGGTTTTCCCCTTCTCGCGAGCAAAAAAGAAAAAAAACCGATAACAACACGGTAATGACAGAAAACATAATAATATATTGTGTGTGAAGTCAAAGTGGAGTAAGCAGTAAGGAAGGGCAGGAGGTGGCTGGGACTGTGTTTAGTTTAGTAGCGATTCGCGTGACGGCCGTTGTCTATCTCTGGTTGGTACGCCTGCTTCCCTCTTATACACGCTCGCCCTCACCGTTGCCCAACTTTTGGAAACGTATTTATGAAGTATTTTTTAAAAATATTTTTATCATTTTAATTGCTTTTTCCTGCCACGTGTAGCTTGATATATTTTTTATTAAAAACAAATCAACATGTTTTTATTAAAATCGTTCATTTTTCTATCGTCATTATCACAGACCGATTTACAACTTTCTACAATTTTTCTTAGATTTTCAGTTTCCTTCAGTCTAAATGGTAGGTTATCAGACCATTGTCCATGGTTGGACATTTCAACAAACTAGGGAGTCAGGCAAGGTTGCTATATATTCCCCACCTTATATTGTTACGAACATTCTCGAACCATGGAGTCCGTCGTCCTACGCGTTTCTAGGTTAGCCCAACTGTAAAGTTTGTGTGAGTACATGAGATGAAAGACAATTTTCATGCGTCTTATCACGATTATTTGCATGACACTTATTATGCGTCATCAATCGAGTCTGTTCCTGACCGTATCGGTCGGGCACTGTGTTCAAGAGCCGACAGTGACACCGTTTCTAGTGGATTCGAGAGCGCCTGTTTAACACGTCATCGAAAAAGTGACAGATTATTCTAGTATCTCAGCGGAGAAAAGCATCCAGCAATAGTCAGTTTCAGTTTAAGCTAGTCTCTCACACTCCTCCCCCACAAAAGCAAGTCTCATCTCCTCACAGAAGGTAGGCTCTCCCCCTTCCCAGGAACAGCTTCTATTTAGCCACTGAAAAGACGTAATGTAGTTACAACGAGATTACCGTGATACTTTGTAGCGTTTTAGTGGCTATTTCTGGAAACACTTGCCGGCAGACGTCCGGAAGTAGTGTTGCATGTGGACTGTGAAGCTGTTCCCTCTGCTGTCTGCTGATGTATTAATTATGACGTTGTGGACAGGTTAAGTCTGTGTCGTTCACGCTGACACGACGGGACGGGAATATGCAAATAGAGAAGTGATTAGGGACGGCAACACATGAATTACGAACATCCTCGTATTGCGGTAACAGTGCTTGTCACACAATCTCCCTGCATTAACCGACAATAAAATACACACTTCATTAGCGGACTTTCTGTTCGCAATGGCTGTATGCAGAATTGCTGGCTACATGTAAACATGTGAAACGCGGAAGTGCTGTTATACTGCAGTAAATTGATTGTGTGTGTGTGTGTGCGCGCGCGTATGTGTCTGTGTGTGAGAGAAAGAGAGGGGGATAGATGGAGAGAGGGAGAGAAATAACGACACAAAGTAGAGATTTATTTATACGAAACAGCTTACTATTTACACTAACTTTACAATAATAAAAATAACGTTAAATCAAGATAGCTTAATTGCTAAAACATTGAGCCTCCATAAATCTGAGCGTATAGCAAACAACAATAGGCCTATACGAGTTACTGCCGCTACTACAATTCAGAACGTTGAACTCCTAAATTAGTCTAACAATAAATTCAATAATGCAGATGACATTTCGTGGTGCATTTTCGCTATGTAATGAAATTAAATCAATTGTTGCAATAACCATATGAAACCAGCTCCCCGTACTGTTATACAATATTTTTTGAGAACAAATTGTCCTCTCAGTTTAATTGTTGGTCCGTCAGATGTCTTACCGTAAACGTTTAAAACAGCTGCTGTATTTACTAATTTGATTGTTGTGATCGAATAAAGTACGTATGCGTTTATCCAGGGATAACGTCCGTACCGACAGCGAGTAATTATTGTAAATTTTGGAACATAAAAACTTTCCGGGAGTTAAATCTGGTAGAAATCTGTTGCAAAATTCATGAAACCTTGCTACTGCAATTGACGAAGTTCGGGCGTGCATTGTCTTAATGGAAAAGCAATTATTCTATGTGGACGTTTTGCCTAAATAGCGTCATTCGGTTGCTGCATAGTACTGTCCACTGGTGGCTTTGCCTTTGCACAACTTCCTGCCAATCCCAAAAAGAATACTCCATCACTTGTCCAGCTCACGGAACAGTTATCACCTTCTCTGAAGCACATCCGTTAGTTTCCACCCATTGTGTAGATTGTCCACCCGTTGTCTCTGGCGGCGTGTGGTGAATCCATCTTTCGTGAACACTGAAAAATCGTCGTTGATACCAGTAAACTTGTTCAAGCTTTCCTGAGAAAAATTCGTACCATTCGGGTTCATTGTGTTTCTGATCGACCGTTAGTAAACGTGGCACCCGTTGGGTGTTTTTTCCATATACAAATGTTCCTTGTTATATGTTGTGGACGCGGTCTGTTGAGATGTTCGAAATGTCAACAAGCTCACGCATTTTTACGCGTCGTTCGCTTACCATGGAACTGTGGATATTTTTGTCATTTGTAATGATTTTGGGCGACCTAAACGACCACCGTCACAAACAGACGAAGGACCACGATTGAATTCATCAGTAACCATTGACCCTTTGTTCATATTGAAAACAATGTTGAAGGGTCTCTAAAAGTGGACTCCTACTTGATTTTTATTCCGTTGACATTAAACCAAGGAGACGTTCAACCTCTTGCTGGTTGATAATTCCCTCTTACTATTAAGTTCGTGTATCCGTTTTACAATATTTTTCTCTTCCTTTACCTATTAACAACTTCATTGCTCACCTTGTCGATCTACCATATTTTATATAACTTGCTGGTGGTTACACTTAAAATTACTTTAAATTTTAAATATAACTTTAAGACACATTAGCAGGTGGTTCTGCCCTTTTTTACATTTAAAATGTCTCTTTTCAACATATGAGGAGAGGCTTTAAATTCACATGAAAATCAGTAAACTTATGATTTTTATACATAAAGACATGTGTAATTTGTTTTTTTTTTAGTGTTTTTAAATTAGGCGTTCCTTTAGTCGTCTAATAAGATGTCTACAAGTTTGCCCTTCGAAAAGCCACGGTCAGAACTACATATAATTTTATAAACGATTCCCTCATCGTCTAATAGGCCGCAGTAGTTTCGTAAAGTTTTTAATACGAGGTGCTATTTTTATAGTTAGTTTAGATGACAACAATAAAACTACCAAATACGGCTGTTTTAAACATTATAGTAAGCTATTTATTGGCTCTCACGTGTGAAAAATCATAGCAATTTGATACACCTGGGACTATCTCTAAGTGAGGCCAACATCTTCTTGTACTAGCCTCGTAAAGATATACGATCTTGTATAGAAGAGGAAAAGAAACGCCGCAAGTGTAGTGGGAAGATGATCTAAAACGACGTGCTGGTTACAGATGGATGGAGGATAGATAATTTGACCAATAATAGAGAAATTAGACAAACATAAGAGAGATCTATATCCGAAATTATGAAGAATAGAATAGAAAAGTAACTATCTAAATAAACAAGTGGGACTATCACAGATCAAACGGAAAGATAGCGCCGATTGACAGGATTATAAAGACGGAGAAATAGAATTCGAGGTTAATTCAAACAGGTGAAAGTATGTAAGGAAAACCTAATAATCTATACACGACTTTGTTTCATGTGACTTTGATCAGTAACAGTAATATAAAGCAGTGGAGCAGTAACTCAAGAAATACACAAATTAATTATAGTAAATGCTATCGCCTTGAACCACCTACTAGGCTTTTGTATGGAACCGTAAACAAGAAAATAGAATAATATAAACAATTTTTTGTTCTACAACTAAATCGTAGAATAGGTATATTTAAGTTATTATTTTATAAAATTCCTTAAATCGTCTAATAAGTCGTCTACCATATGCTCTATGAAACGCTATAGTAATATGGTAGTAACTACACATCATTTAGTAAACTATCCTCTCATCGTCTAATAGGTCCTAAGTCTTTAGGCTGCAGTAATTTCCTAAAGTTTTTAATACAAGCTGCCATTTTTGCAGTTAGTTTATTACTTGTAAAGATTTTTTATTAATATACTGAGATATTATATAGCTCATCTTAATTCTGTTTTTCTGACGTTCCTATGACTAACTTGACTTTCCTGAGTAAACTATCGATCATTGAAATTTTACATCTATTGAGTATAGCAAACCGTTTGTGCTCAATGCTTTATGAAACATACAAGCCTTTGGTGTGGTATTATAATTTACCTTTATCATGTAAGATTACCAAGTGCTGCCGTTTGTTATGAGAAAGAGTAATGCGAAGTAAGTAATAAGTAATTTAGACGTTTTATTTTTGGTAGACCTGCTTTGCACCTTTTCTTCCGTACTAATACAATGTCCAATAAATTTGTAAATGTAAAATATTTTTTAAACACGATCTGCTGCGTGTCTGCATGTTTGTGTGGAAGATACTGAACACGCACGCAATTTAAAACCCCTGCGTGTCTGAAAGAGCGGTGGTCTAAGACCGTGGAGACATGTCACTGCATTGTGGAACAGCTGTAAGTTATCTGTATACATACAGCTATGAATTGTGATTGTCGTGCGTTATCTAGAAGGACACGTCTTATTTATTTATGCCGGCTCACAGTCTGTGAAATAATATTTACGTTGGTCTGGTTTACAAAAAGGTTAAAACTGACGCGACGTTGTGGTCGAAAATATGCTGGGCTTTTGTGCGTATGAGCGACTGTGGACTACCTTTGATTCGACTGGTTCCTCCCTCACTTCTTCTCCTTTCTCTTCCTCCTCACCCACATCTCCTTTATTCTTGATCGATGTCTCTCTCTCTCTCTCCTTTCGTCAGTCCAGATGGCACCTTTCCTCTTCTTGGGTTTTTCCTGAAAATCTTGGGCATTTTTTAATTTCTTTTTGAGTGGCAAGCATTCTTTAATGTCTTCTCGAGTAATCTGGAGTTCTTTTATGTCTTTTTCTGTTTCTTTGAATTACGTATTGGACATTTTGAGCTTTTTGAAATAGTTAAAAAGCTTGGCTGCTAGTCTGTCAGGATTTATTACTTAAACATGTCCGTAGAAAGTAATTCTTAATTTTTCTAATTACGTCTGTGATTTTATCAACACGTGTGTACAGCTTATTATTGTGGCGTCTTCTGTACTGTTCTCCATCTTTTATTGATTCCAAGATTTTTCTTAATATTTTCCTTTCTGTGACTTCCAGTTCTTCCATCATCATTTTCTTGTTCAGAGTCAGACATTCAGCTGCATAAAGTGCTTCCGGGCGAATTACTGTTGAATAATACCAAAGTTTGGCATTAATGGATATTGATTTCTTGTCATATATGTCCTTGGTTAAATGGTAAGCAACTTTCATATAAATATGAAGTAAATATTTTGTGTATTTTATATATTTATATTTATTACTTATGTATGATATTATGAAGCCGTGTAATCTCTCAAAAATAAATTATAACTTACGAAATTGGAGAATGAGACCAGTCACTTTGGGCACCATACCGTTTGCAGATGACTTGGTTTTTGTAGCCATCTCAGAGAGAAATCTTCGGTATAACTTGGATGTTTGGAATGAAGAGTTTAATAGGAGGGGGATGAAAATAAACACAAATAATACAGAGACCATGATATTTTCAAGAGCCCCTGAGGACCATCGGATTAGCTGCCAAGGACAACCACTCGAACAAGTGCAACAATTCAGGTATCTTGGCTTTGTAATTAGCGCCGCTTGGAAAATATCTGCAAAAATAAATCAAAGAATAGCCAGTGCAGGGGAGTTGTACCATGCTTTAAACAAAACGTTTATCTGTGAAACTGAAATCCCTAAGGAAATAAAAATGACAGTTTTTAAGAACAAGCATGTCCCAATCCTTACCCAAGGGAGTGAAACTTGGGCACTAAATACAAGCCACTTCAGTGCTATTCAAAGCCAGAAAATGAGATACTTGAGATGAGTTTGGAGGATAAAACTGGCAGGGACCGAGACAGAAATGTTACAATAAGAGCAGCATTAAAAGTAAGACCAGTGGCTGACACAATAAAAAAATCCCCAACGAGATGATGATTCGAAGACGTTCAGCGAATGAGTGATGAGGGACTTCCCAGGAAACTATATGAGGCAAGAAGCACGGGCGACGATCTAGAGGAAGGTCCCGAACGACATGGCAAGACAATGTGCCAGGCTTCTTGGACGACAGGGGCATCAGGCAGGGGCGCTTGCTCTCCAGAGGCAACAGTGGCGACGATCTAGAGGAAGGCCCAGAACGACATGGCAAGAAAATGTGCCAGGCTTCTTGGAGGACAGGGGCATCAGGCAGGGGCGCTTGCTGTCCAGAGGCAACAGTGGCGATCTCTTTGCAACTCCTCGACACCCCACGGTAGACGAGGACGCTTATATTTATTAACAGGTATAATTGTGTCGTTAATTTAACAGTCGGAGATGTTGTTTCTTCTGTTTCGCACAAACACGCAAGCATGAGGACATTGTATATGTGTTTGTTCTTTCATGAGGCCACCAGAGGTGTGCCACAGAAACATCGGGAAAGCGAGATTGAAATGCTACCGTGAGAAACATACGTTTCTTCTTCTTCATTGGCTCAATAGACACATGTAGCTGCACGTGGCTTTCTCATCCACTGTTGTCCTGAGCAAGGAAGATGTTTATCCTCAGCTGTTTGATATGCTCAGGACACTGTCTCTCCACCGATTACTAGGCAGTCCTCTAGGTCGCACTGCGTCATGTACAGCTTTTTGAGTATCCTCCTGTCTGTCATTCTTAGGACGTGATCTAGCCATTAAATCTTCGTATGCTAATAGAGGAGGTATTACCACATGCTGTATACAACTCTCTATGTGATGATAATGTTTTTTCCCTCTCGCAGGTTAACTCCCAAGACCCCCCTCAGGCCCGCCCTTGTTATCCTTTCTGTTTTGGATTTAGCGGCTGCTCGTCACTTTTGGTTTCATTTCAGTGACTCTGAATCATCGTTGAATACCCCCGTACCTCCGAACTGAAAATCATTATACTCTTCACTGTTGAAGTGTAAGTATGTTTTATGTTTTCGTCCATACCATATTATCCCATAAATACTGTTAAGTAGGCTAATCGCTTTTCTTCCTTTGACTGCGTATCCAGTGTTCCACCCTACGAAACTTTCACAGGGTACCCATATCAGATATTCATATTATTTGTACTGTTTTATCTTTCCTCCGTCGCATCGTCTAGTATTGAGTATACATAATCAGTTTTATCGTTATTTAGTTATAATCCTCACTTTCTGTTTTCCTCCATAGGGTTTCGTGGGTCATACTTCAAGCCAGCCTTAAACTGTAGTTTACGTCACAAAAATGTATAAGGTGACCCGTAAAAGGATAAATAAATGAATGGAGACATTTCTCTTTGTAAGGAGTTTAAAAATAGGATGTGTTTAAACCGAGAGAATGCTGAAAAAAAACCAGCTACCTGCTCTGAGAAAGCTGGTATTACTGTTCATTACTGTTAATGACATGATATGCTGAAAGTATCGATTTTCGTAGGTACTAATTCCACCCCACTGGCTTTAAGTGAATCTTGTGTCTTAAGATCGGTCAGAAATCTCCGTTAACAGAGTTAACAAACCAAATCAAAAAGAAAATGTATTTGAGATGCGTGATGACATCATCCAACGCTCGGAAAGCGTTTTGCTTGTAAGTAAACGCAACACGGGAATCCACAGTGTTATCAGTTTAGTGAGAAAGTCTGCGTGTTTCTCGCGCGCCCTAGCAAACACGTACTCCACCAGCTGATTATCTTTTGAATTCCGAAAATCGTTTTGATGAATCACACTTTGTTTCTTTGGGTTTGTACAGATTGAACTTATTTATTCTCCTTCTTCTTCTCCTCTTGAAGGACTAGGTGACATAATCCTGTTCCGGTACCCATCTCATCCTAGGACGACCCACGTCTCTTCTACCAATGGCTTTATAGTTCAGTGGCGCTTTCGGCAATCGATTCTCTGTCATCCTTTGCAGATGATCCCACAATTGTCTTCTGTAAATTGAAATAATTTTATTTATGTCATTTACTTTGAGTTCTGCTCTGATATCTTCATTCCTTATTCTATCTTCCAATGTATAATTTAAAGTATTTCAAAGAAACTGCATTTCAGCACTTTGAATCTTGCCGCTTTCCTTTTTTGTCATGACCCATGCTTCACTCGCATAAATCAATGTGGGTATTACAATCGTCTTATAAAATTTAATCCTTGTGTTGTGTCTTGTTTTGTTTCTAATATTTCTGTGAATCGTACCACAAATAACAAATATTCCTAAATTTATTTATTTTCTCTCTTATATCATATTCAGATTCATAGCTTACTGCACAGCCGAGATAT
Organism: Magicicada septendecula; assembly: GCA_034769895.1. Classification (NCBI taxonomy): domain Eukaryota; kingdom Metazoa; phylum Arthropoda; class Insecta; order Hemiptera; family Cicadidae; genus Magicicada; species Magicicada septendecula. Next base: position 28,474,481 of record CM068369.1, read on the forward strand.
CTGAAACGGCTCACTTGTTCTAATGTGCTGTTGTTTATAACTATCTTAGTTCTCACTGGATATTTACTCTTAAAGGCCATGGTTTTGGTCTATCTTACTGAAATTATCAGTGAGTACTCTCTTGCCACTTCTTGTAATTGAAGCGTAGCTGTTTGTAAATCATCATCATTATCTTGAATAAGAACTATGTCATCCGCATATACCAAGAAACCCATACAAATTGATTTGTTGAGCTGTATTCCCGAAGTTACTCTGGGTTTCCTTGTACTCAACATGTAACTTTTTTTTTGTAAACAGAAAAAATGAGTGAGAAAACTCTTGAAAATGTTTTATACTTATTTAAAATTTCTATTATCAAATGTGTGTCTACTGTTTGAATGAATATTCTCCACGAACGTTTTTTACGTCGAGGGGGAAACAAGATCTTCGGTTTTCGTATGTTTTCCCATTACGGAAATTGGGACAGTCAATTAAAATC